>JAZDUH010000410.1:0-511768 GCA_036419115.1 Scarus forsteni
GCTTTCAGGCATTTTCAAAACTGTGTCTGTTTGACTGTGTTTAATGATTGTTTGAAGCAGCTATGACTGCAGCTTTAGATGTTATAATCTATTATCTTTCTAGTTTTATGACTGAACATTCGTTTATTTTTCTATCTTTCTTTCAGAGACATGGACCAGGAAGGGCAGCTGGTAAGAAATTTTTGTTACTGTTATCATAAAATAATAAGAAATGTATTTATCAAGATAAACCAACTCCACATAACAATGGATGTAATAAATATGTGTATTGAACAAATGCATAAATCCTGAATCTGCACCAATATTAAGATATTACAGTGTTTATTACCCTGACTGAAAAGTGTCAAAGCTGGAATGAAAAGTAAAAGTACCACCAAACATCAGATACGTTTCTAAATGTGTCATGAATAAACCAGGCACAAGACACTCAAATGCAGACAAAGACGGTCTGTGAGGCAAAATCAGGGTTTATCAGATGGTCCAGGTTTGGTACACAGAGACGCAGGCAGAATCAGGTAGAGGTATCCAAAAGATTGCAAGACAAAAAGGCAAGGTCTAAGCAAAGGATGTTGTGAACAGAACTATTGCTTTAGATAGATGCTGAAAAAGTGACTTGAGGCTCAACAATCTGGCAACAAGACATGAGCTGATTGGAGGTGACGAGACACAGCTGGGGAAGCATAATCAGGGATCGGCGTGAGAACGCAAGACAGGTTGTAAAACCTTCAAAGACAAGGAGAGACAGGTGAACTTTAAATATAAAACAGAAACACAAAGACAAGTCATTCTTCTACCTTCTACAGGGGGCAGTGGAGAGCCTGCTGACTTATGCCATCTCCACCTGGTTCCCCAGCTGCAGTACAGCTGACAAAAAGGCCCTACAGAGAGTGGTGAGATCTGCAGAAAGGGTCACCGCAGCCTTACTTCCCTCTGTCCAGGACATATTCCAGTGCCGCTGCAGAAACAGAGCCCAGAATATTGTCAGGGACCCTCACACCCTTTGAACAGCTTCTTTCAGCTCCTGCCCTCTAAGAAGCGCTTCCACAGCAAAAAGATGCTCCACCCCAGGCTGCTGAACAGTTTCATGCCACAAGCCATTCGGATGTTAAACACAGTCTGGCCTTAATCTCTGAAATGGTCTTGATTATTTTAAATTTAATTATTATTATTACTATGACTTTGTTTTTTTTTATTACATTATTATTATCATTGTTATTATTAATTAATTAGTTTTTATTATTATTATTATTATTATTATTATTATTATTATTATTATTATTATTATTATCAATCAATTTATTTATTTATTCCAGTAGGATGTATAAATATATGTATGTAAGTTGTTGTGATCCTGGAGAAACGCCTTCTCGTTCTGCTGATACATGTGTATTAAATGAATGACATTAAACTTGAATTTGAATTTGAGACATAAACAAACAGGGCACAAACAAAACTTAGCTAAAGTAAAGGGCAGGATCATAACACTGTGTAAGCATTTCTTTAAAAACAGATCAGAAATTGCTGATTCCCTGGCAACCATGCAGAAAAATGTTCAATCACACAATGTTAACAAATCCTTAAAAAATTCCTAGATCTGGTGGCAGTTCCTGATCTCCACCAAAATCTAATGACTTCTCTCTCATTCCATGACCCACATCCTCAGACAACATTATCAACAAACACTGAATGAAACAAACAAATAAAATTAGGGGAAAAAATCCAAAAATAAATTGCAAAAACAATTTGAAAAATTACATCTCCAGAATTACTAATCAATCATGTGTTTTAAATAAAAATTTAATTTCTCCTGTTCAAAATTTAAATTTGTGTTAACTGTATAACACAAAGTTATGCTTAGTTTGAAGAATATCCTTGACAAAGGACCTCACAACTCTTTCAAATAATAATAATAATAATAATTAAATAAATAAATAAATAAACTTAAACTCACTGGCCACTTTATTCGGTCCACTTGTTCAAATGCTAGTTAACACTAAAAGCCATCCAAAGAAGCGTATGACAGCAATGCATTGTGATGGGTGAAAAAGACATGGTAATGACAGCCAGGTGAAGTTTAAACTTAACATCAGAATGAAGAAATTTGATCTAAGTCCATGTTTCCCAACCTGTGGTCCAGGCCTCCACAGGGGTAGAAGGCGACTGTTTGCACAAGAATATCTGTGTATATACATGTATATGTATAATTTTCTTGTGCAAAAAAATGCATCACCTTGTTTTGGTGAATAGTGTAAACTCCTGCATCTTCATGTGTTGACTTCATAAAATCTTTTAATATTCTCAGAGTTCTATTTTATGTCTTCAGGGTCTTGGAAAAAGTTCTTTGTTCTCTTGGCTGGAGAAACCCTCGGGGCTCATGAAGAATGGGTCTCAAAGTTGAACAGCATCGGCCAGTTTCAGGTGAAGTCTCCTGAAGAGAGTGATTACATCCTGCTGTTCTGTCGCATCGTGTCACGAGTTGGGACAGACATCCGTGTGGCTCTGAAAAAAGCCTCAGGTAGGCAATGGACCCAGAAAAAATGTCAGTCCTTGAGGATAATTTAAGAAAATATCAAGATTATTCAAAGAGAGTTAGAGATACTGAAAAATAAGTTACAGGTTGAATTTCTTTTAGAGCATTATAGTAGGGACAGAACTCTGGTATTTAAGACAGAATTCTGAGAATGAGATACAAATTTTGAAAAAAAATGTCCAACTTCTCTGGAATAAAATCTGAATTGTGTTTATGTGATGCCTGGTAACCACTAGGGGTTTAATCAACCAAAGAAATTGTTGGCCGACTAAAACGCAGCAATTGTCGACCAAAAATTGACATAAACTTTATTTTCTGCTGCAACATTGAAGGCATCGGCAACATCATATAGTCGCACAGCAATGTTTTTCCCCTGTGTGTGCCTCTTCTATTTTTTCTCTCAACACAAGACTCTTTGCTTTCCAGTCTTGATCAATGAAATGGGCAGTCACTGTCATATAGGACTCCATCTGAAGAGACAACACATCTGTTATCTTTATCTACTGTATTAACTCGGAAGCTTTCTCTTTTTTACTCCCTCGTATTTTGCCGTGAGGGCGTGCATAATTGTCTGGTGCGCTGGCACTGAATATCCGGGTTCCAATGTTTTTCTTGGCCTTCCACGACACCAATGGGCCTTATATCCTAAGAAACAAAACTGTCAATTCGTTCTGTGATGTCGTTTTTGCATTTGGGTGTTTATATGAGGCATAAAATCCAGCGTGGACTGGGTGAGGGATGCCGCCGCTGCAGCGGGCAGAGCGCATGCAGCTATAAAACGAATAAACGGTTATTAGACTAGAATATTCAAATGTTCTAAAAAAAATACATTTAAATGAACGATAAATACATTAAAATGGTGTTCTGAGACATGATGTTACCTGTGAAATGGGGGTGCTCAGAAAATACCCCCATTTCACTTGATGTGTTTCTCCTGATGAAATGAACTGCAGGGGAAAAAAATACATTGACACATTTGGTCGACCAATCAGAATTTTGGTCGACTGAGCACGCATCGACCAATTAGTCGACTTGGACTTTACAGCCCTAGTAACCACAGTTTCTAACAGTTTCAAACAATAAGATTACTTGCTGTACTCATGGGATAAGGCATCCCGCTAGTTCTGGAGGATATCTTGAGATTTTCATTTATATCGATATATTTCTGTATGAGATATTAGACGGTACAGTGTCGTTTATATCGATATACTTCATTTTGCATTAAAATAGCAATACATTTCTTCCTGTGTGACACAAGTGCACACCTATTTCTCCTCTCCCTATGTCTATGGGCGCCAAAAATGCCAAAGACGGTAAAATCTGATGTTTTCATTGTGATTTGGCCTTGCCTCTACATGGAAACTCGTTGAAAACGGAAACTTTTGAATAACAGGCTCCAGAGTGGAAAGATTTGAATCCGATCTCCATGCAGCTCAGTGTAAACCCGTATCAGAGGGTTTCAGGGTGTGGCGCTGACATCACTGCATGTGCAGTATTCTTTCACATGAGGGCTACGCATGCATACCAGGAACAACAACAGCTTCGGCTGTCCGTCGAGTAACGAGTGAGCATCTTACTGTGCTCGGTTTGTTATCCAGACAAATCTATCAAGACTGATTTTTTGTTCAGAAAAGAAACTCCTGCGTCTCTGTGCGTCTATTCACCATTGTTGTTTGTGAAAAGTTTTTCTTCTTCGTTTGTGTATCGTAGCAGCACTGCCTCTAGCAGCACTGCCTCTCTGCAGACATACACCGCCATCTATTGAACCAGCATGCATACTACAGCGGATTAACTCGTCTCCGAGTGTCGTCATCTGAACGCAGAAGAATTCTAAAACGCAAAGGACAAATCTTTGCGTCTTTAAGTCAGGAGTTTCCATCTAAACGTAGCCTATGTCTCACAGACAACCATCCCTCCTCCACCTCCACTCCAGCGTGGCTTACTCAAGGACTTTCATACTAAATCTAAATCCAATGACTTTTCAAAATCAACATTTTTGTCAAAAGCGAGTACTGACAAATCTGGATACACTATAGGGTGAAATTGGCAACTACTTGTCACCTGAGAGACTTGTGTAAGCACAGGTCTAATGCAGTTTCTGTCCTCATCCATCAGTGGTGCCGCAATGAGCCCCTCTCTCGTCTCAGAGTGCTCTCAGGCAATCATGCTGACAGCTGCAGTCAGAGCAGAAAGCCTCCACTCCGCGTCCACACGCTCTGTTTACAGGATAATTGAAATTTGCACAGAAAGATGCACTTAAGTTTGTTTACAAGTTTTATTTGCAGAACTGTCAACCTCAGTGGAAAGGTCCTTTTACTGTTACTCAGAATGAGAAACCAGAATCAGAAAAATGGGACTTAATTAATCCCCAGGGGCATATTCCATTCTTCAGTTGCTCTTATACATAGGGAAAATAAAAATAATTTGAAATACATAAGAACATAAAATTAAGTCAAAAAAATAAAAAAGCAGTTAGCAACATAAGCTATTTTCATCAGAGTGGCATCTGCTAATAACAGTGCCTGTGTGATATTTGAGGCATGGCTTATAATTGACAATTTTAATTTAAGGGTTTGCCTCTGAGAAAAAAAAAAAAAAAACTAACAGGGACATTATGCTATAATGTTTTGGGGAAAGGCCAGGAACGTCAGACGAAAAATTGAGTATTGCCAATCTGGTTCAACTGGATGCAAAAAGTGTCATCTCAAGGCTAAGGCAAAATATCAATATAATATAAATCGTTATATGGCCAAAAAATATTGAGATATTGAAAAAAATGCCATATTGCCAGGCCCTAGCTCCAGCCCTGAATGTGGAGTATGCATCCTCAACTCGAAAGGTGGCTGCAGTCACATCAACCGTACCTTACCTGGATACAGCAGTGCTATTCTCTGATTGGCTGAAATAATGCTGTATATAATTTTTTTGACTGGCTGAATGGGTAGCTCTTATGGCTGGATCGTGTCAAGCTCCAGTTCAGATGTATGATGCTCAGAGTGTCTTGCTACATGTTTCATGAATGCAAATGTAGCGGTGAAAGTCTGTGGCTACATAAGGGCTACATAAAGAGAAACCATTCCTGCTCACACTCATACCTAAGGGCAATTTGTGAACCTGACAAGCCAGATGGACAGCTCCATATATCTGCCACAGAAACGTTTCACTAGTCCATCTGGGTAGGGGCCCTTTAAATTTGTTTTCAGGGGCAGAACGTTTAAAAAAAAAGAAAAACACAAGCTTGTGATTGGATAATCGTTCTGCTCGTCACATTCATCACAGACCAATCCGTATCAAGCAGGGTTGCATCATAAGCAATGTTTTCATTGAATTTGTGATGATTTTCTCCTTTTATATATACATTTTATTTTATTATTTTGTTTGTATTGGTTGCTGATGCTGCTCAGTGATTTTTGAAGACTGTATGATGCAAAATGTGCCTGTTTGTTACTTGAAATGGCTGAATAAAGAATTGAAAAAAAATTAGCATACATAGCGGCTAACTTAGCCGCTAACAGCTAACAACAGTTAATGATCATTAGCCGTTAGCCGCTAATTTAGCGGCTAACAGCTAATGGCCTTATGCTATCGTCTTACACTACATCATACGTCACAGATGATTCATTTAACACTTATGTGTGACATGAACCTTGTCAAAGACAATCCCTACAAGTAAACTTCTGAGGAGGACAGATTTACTAAGTTTTTACTAAGTTTACTAAGTATCTATGAGGACAATAGGCTAATCGGCAAGTCTGTTCTCAACTTCTGGTTTTCAACTTCGGTTGTCGTCACGTCCGCATTCTACAGCTCCCGCCTCTCTTCCCTGATTGGGCGGTTAGAAATTCAGCCGTGTGAAATCATTGGACAATGGAGGCTGGCAAGACCATAGCTGCAGGATTTCAGAATCAGGCAGCTCTGTCTGCTCTGCAAGGCTAGCCAGGTCCGTATTATAAGCGACTTTTGGCTTTGTTTTATTCTAACTTGCATGTATATATTGGGAGTTGTAGGTTGCAGTTTTTTTAGGCTTGTTCCAGTCGTGCAGTTGCTCACTTGGGCTTGTTGTGCCCCCAAATCCAGGAGGAATTTGGTGCATGACCTAGGGTCAATATAAACCAAATTCAGAGGCTATTAAAACTATTTTATCCCACCCTAATGCAAATTTTAACTTTAATGTAAAAATAGTTTCTATCTAAAATAAATCCTTATTTCTAATGTAGCTACAACTGTTTTCTATGGAATCACAGGAGTGCCAATATTAAAAGGAAATACATGTGGATATAAAAACAGAATCAATAAAAGAAGTTTGGAAATAAAAACAGAATCAATAATAGAACTTTGGAAATAAAAACAGAATCAATAAAAGAAGTTTGGAAATAAAAACAGAATCAATAAAGGAGAATCAATAAAAAACATTTGTAAATAAAAACAGAATCAATAAAAGACATTTGGAAAAAAAACAGAATCAATAAAAGACATTTGTAAATAAAAACAGAATTAATAAAAGAAATTTGTAAATAAAAACAGAATTAATAAAAGAAATTTGTAAATAAAAAGAGAATCAATAAAAGAATCAATAATAAAAAATATATACAAACGCAGTCATATCATTGCTTTTGCTTATTCCATTTTGACATTGTCTTTTCCATGTGCGTTTTGTCATTGCCTTTTCCATGTGCCTATTGTCATTGCTTTTACCAGATGGCTCAAGCTGTCAATCAAATGACTGTGGGCGGGTCTTTCTGTCCAGGATAACTAGTAGATACCTGATCGGACGATTCCTGCATGACAGTGGCTATGCAGTAGCTATGTTCGAAATGACGTACTGCCTGTCTATTACCTACTCAATCAGTACATACTGCATACTGAATACTCAAAGATGATCTGAGTATGCCGCGGCTGCCCGAGCATTTACACACAGATGTATACTTAATACCCCAGAATGCATTTCGTGCCGGCCGGGAAGCAGCGCAGTTGTTTGAAATCGTGACTGTTTTTAATTTGTCTCACCGTTTTCGGAGACCGAAGCGTCCGCTTGGTGGGTGTTTGATTCCGCAAACACCGGGCAGCAGCTGCCCCCCCCCCCCCTTCACGTTTCCAAGTTATTGCTAAGTGTTTTCATTATCAACAGCTGCATGACACAAACCGTGCGGCAGTGGATGAAAAAAAATTAACACAAACACCTGTGTATCCATGGTGATAAGGCTATACACCACCTGCTGGGCGTGTGATGAGCAGCATTGGGCTCTAAAATGACCAACACACAACAGAATTATTATGACCTTGTTCGGTTATTCTTTGGCAAATACATAATTTCCCGACTACATTCTTCTCATTAACAATGATAATTTCCAAAACCATCAGGTAGTTTTGCCTGGTGTAGGTGAAAACCATGGGCGTCTTTTCTTCAGGGCAGCTGTGTACTTCCAACCACCAGTAAGAATTAGTAAAGCTCACACATACAATTTCAACTGAAAACTCCCCCATTAGTATATTCTGAACCATATTCTGTGCTTAATGAGTGACCACCTTGATGATGCATTCAGAGATGAGAAGATGCTCAAACTTGTTAAATACATCTTTAATAGACAAATAAAGAAAGTCAATTCTGTCTGTGTTCCTTCTTTCTTCTTCTCTCCACTCCCGCTCTACAGATAACTCTGTATAAGTTAATATGCAAAAAGTATTATGAGTTAAGTTAAAGTATTACCGTAGTTCGACAGGTATATTATTTGTACCTATGACATCACAACCTCCAGCTCCATGCTCAACTGTCTGGCAGACGTCGATATATTCAAAAATATTTAATGTGTTAAAAAAAACATTTGTTTCTATTGATGTCTGAGGATACAGACAGAATTTCAAACAAACCAAAAAAATTATTTCTTTGTGTAGGATTTAATATGCAAAAAGTTATCATAAAAATGCACACACACACACACACACACACACATATATATATATATATGAAATATATAGATATAGATAGCTTATGTCTTATATTCTGCAGTTGAGCTGGAAGTAAAGGGTTAATATTAAAACATCAGTGTTAGATCAGCATGTTAAATGTACCACAAAGAATATAACAAAAACACACCACCATTAATATTAATTTAATTTTATTCAAAGACATTAGTGCTGCATTTCCCCAGCCTCCAAACCCCAGGCTGCACTGTAAGCTTAATGCCACAGTGACACTCCTGCTGATGTTCTTCGATGGGAGAGTGACCTGCGGCCAGACTTCACCTCACCAGGGAGTCCTTTGGGGGTCTGATGGCTGCCCTCGGCACACAAGGGGACCATCAGCAGAGGACCGTCTTCACCTGGGTGCAGGTTTCACCTGGTTGGCTGGATCAGCAGCATTCAGAGGGGTTGTTGGCAGCATTGATGTGTGGGTGAAGCCATCAGCCCAGCATGCAGCATGTTACCTGCACATGACATTTTTGTATTCAGTTCAGTTTCAGGCTGTGTGATCACAAAATTTCTGAACATTTTTGTGGGCTTCCCAAATCAGCACACAACACGAGGGTGCTGAAGCACAGCCCCATTTACCTGCAGCAGAAGCATCCTCAGCTGGGCTTCTGCATCCTTGGTGATAGGGGCTACCCCTGCTTCAGGCAGCCCACTGCCCTCATCACCCCCTACTGACAGCCTCTCCAAAACCAGCTCCAGGTGTGATTTAATGGTCACCTGTCCAGAGCCAGATGTGTGGTGGAGAGGGCTTTTGGTACCCCAAAGACCAGGTGGAGGTCCATCTTCAGTTTTTGGGTACTTCAGGTCCTGTGCAGGAAGGACAAGACAATGCAGAAAAACAGAATTATGTAATTATGACTGTACACTCACATCATACAGAATCCACTTGTTGATCACATCACAGCAAACCAAAGTTTTCCCATGTTTTTTACTGACAAGGGCTGGGGTGAATTTCCCCTCCAGCCCCCTTTCTGCAATGAAACCCCTACAGGATTTTATTCAAAAAGCTAAATGCAAACCATAACAATAGTGTTGTATAATAACCTCAGCTTTCACTTACTCATAGCAGGTACCTGTGGCATTATGCCCCCCCGTGAACAGGCAGCAACCGTCCAGGCTATCAGGCCCCTGGTTTACTCATCAGTCCCTAGAAAGAGCAAAACATTTAACCTTACGGACATCGAAGGGGAAACATGACAGTAATGACATGATATGCTGCAGATAAACCTCCGTAGCGGATGCTGGCTTTATTCACAGGCTATCTGCCAAGCTAAAGGTAGCTAATAGCTGCCGTATCTAACGAGTATTTATGACTGATAAAGCCCTCCCCACACTTCTAATATCAGTAGCCTCTACAGCGAAGGCGAGCATTAATCCCATATTAACAACATCACAAACAGCGGTGTAGAGTTACAGGTATGGATGTTATACAGATACCTGTGTTTACAGGTATCAGTGCAGCTGACTGAGGCAGCCGACAGCTACGAGGGGCGCCGCGACAATTAAAATACACCAATAAACAGAAGTGTCCGAGTGGTGCTTCTGGTCTTATCGTTCCTGTGCAGGATATAGCCCGCTGGTTAATTTTATTTATCGGATTATTCAGGGCAATGCTCGGACCCCGGCAGCCGTTAGCCCAACTAGCGTTAGCATTCGAGATAGCTGCTAGTCCAACTAGCGTTAGCATAACTGATAGCCGACCATTCGTGGTACAAAACAAACAAAAAAACAACGTACACAACAAATGCACTCAAAGGGACAACGACTTAAGGTGCTTGGTGTAAAAAACACGTGTTAGAACTTACATTGAACAGCGCAGTCACATCCACTGTAGTCAGTGCAGAGCCACAGCTCACCGCTGCCATCGTCGCTGGAGGAAAAGAGTATGTTGAGTGTCCACAGCTGCATACTCAAAATCCGGGCTGATTTGAGTACATCATCCGGGTACTTTTGCATACTCATTTTTCGCAAACTAAGCATACTGTTTTTTCACTTCGACGCACTATACTCAAAATTTTGAGTAATTCAGTATGGAACTTTGCGATTTGGGACACACACTGTCAAGCAGGAATCGTCCGATCAGGTATCTACTAGTTATCCTGGACAGAAAGACCCGCCCACAGTCATTTGATTGACAGCTTGAGCCATCTGGTAAAAGCAATGACAATAGGCACATGGAAAAGGCAATGACAAAACGCACATGGAAAAGACAATGTCAAAATGGAATAAGCAAAAGCAATGATATGACTGCGTTTGTATATATTTTTTATTATTGATTCTTTTATTGATTCTCTTTTTATTTACAAATTTCTTTTATTAATTCTGTTTTTATTTACAAATGTCTTTTATTGATTCTGTTTTTTTTTCCAAATGTCTTTTATTGATTCTGTTTTTATTTACAAATGTTTTTTATTGATTCTCCTTTATTGATTCTGTTTTTATTTCCAAACTTCTTTTATTGATTCTGTTTTTATTTCCAAATTTCTTTTATTGATTCTGTTTTTATATCCACATGTATTTCCTTTTAATATTGGCACTCCTGTGATTCCATAGTTTTCACCATGATAAAGCTGTAGAGGATAAAGATAGATCTTAGACAAAAGCCTGACATGTCAGTTATATGTTTAGTGATAAAAATCAAGGTTAGACAGACTGTTTAGCAATAGAGGAACTATAAATAACTGCAACACCTCCCTTCACTTCTGTATAAAGAACAGAATGTTCCACCTCCAAACAATAATTTAATAAATTAAACGAAATAAAAGTAAATCAAGAGAAAAAGAAGAAAAATGAATTTAAAACTGAAATGTAACATGGATCCAAATTAAAACACGCTTCATGTCGGTTTCTCTCTTTAAAAATGCTTAATTCAATCGCAAAAATCTGGCAACATGGTTATCTGTAGCAACAGCGAGTTAAGAGTGTCTGTGGAGTTAAAACTGGTGTTTTCAGGATGAAAATACAAGAAATAAAAGTCAAGAACACACATGTGAAGTGTACATTATGACCTAAAGCAAAGTGTTTGTCTGTTGTTAGTAAATCTAAAATCTAGAGACCAAAAACACAGAGAACTCCGCTGATGATGTCAGAACTGCTGCAGCAGGTAACAAGGAGGGAGAACTTTGCTCTTAAACATTAGAGCATGCTCTTGAATAAAGGAAGGATTTTTATTCCATAGACCTGGCAACTATGGCTCCTGTGTAGTTGTGCATGCGCCACATACGTGAGTGTGTTTGTGGGAGTGCTGGGTTGATTTGTGTGGAATGCTAACCAGGAAACGGGGTGAGGAAAGGAGAAACTACCAACCACACTCATGTCTGCTTTGTAGTGGGCAGCTGGGTGATAATCATGTGGGATTCACACAGCTAGAAGAGCCCAAAGTCACTTTAATGAGCCGACTTAGCAACACAATAACTGTTGTCTTAGTCTGCGCTCAGCCTGCTCCCTCACGCTTTCTGCTTCCTGCTGAACTAATATCCTTTATTCTAGTAGACTCACATTAGTAAAACATTGAAATCAGGCACATTTTCAGGAACAACTTTAACCAAGGACAGGTCATTGGAAGTCAGGGACGTCTGGTCACCATACTGTTGACGCTAATGTTAGCAGCTAACTAGCCTTGTTAGTGAGCTGCTATTAGTTTATCAAGATGACTGTCCCTCTTCATCAGAAATTGAATCAGCCATGATGTGCTTCCTTTTCAGATGTGTATGCATCGCCGTCGTGCTGCCATGGAAGGAAAGTTCTGCCTTGCAGATTGTACATTGCACATTCTTCTCTTTTGTTTTGGTAAAATGCTCCCAAATTTTCAAGCTCTGTTGCCGGACACCGATGATACTGATTACTAACTTTTCCAGTGACATCACGGCTGACCTAGATTACCACTGCTGCACATGTGTGTGAAGTGGTGCATTCAAGGGAAATAGTAAAAATGAATTTTATTGTGACCTCCAGAGCTGTACATGCAGGGCAAGCGCGGGGGAAATCTTTATCGTTGTTATCATTCCCTTTTCGATATTAATATCTTGAATGTTCAATATCTCAATATCAATACGATAACAATTTATCTTTCAGCACTAATGACCAGTGTGGGGGTGTTCCATTCCGGGTGATTTGAATTTTGGTTCAAGTGAAGTGCTGAACTTTTTGAGGGAAATCGAGTCATATCGTCATGTAGACATTCCAGTATCAATAAACATACACTATATTACCAAAAGTATTCGCTCACCTGCCGTGACTCACAGATGAACTTATGTGCCATCCCATTCCTAATCCATAGGGATCAATATGACATCGGTCCACCCTTTGCAGCTATAACAGCTTCAACTCTTCTGGGAAGGCTGTCCACAATTTTTAGGAGTGTTTATAGGAATTTTTAATCAATCTTCCAGAAGAGCATTTGTGAGGTCATGCACTGATGTTGGACGAGAAGGCCTAGCTCTCAGTCTCTGCTCTAATTCATCCCAAAGGTGTTCTATGGGGTTGAGGTCAGGACTCTGTGCAGACCAGTCAAGTTGATCCACACCAGACTCTGTCCTCCATGTCTTTATGGACCTGCTTTGTGCTCTGGTGCTCAGTCATGTTGGAAGAGAAAGGGGCCAGCTCCAAACTGTTCCCACAAAGTTGGAGCATGGAATTGTCCAAAATGTCTTGGTGTACTGAAGCATTCAGAGTTCCTTTGACTGGAACTAAGGGGCCAAGCCCAGCTCCTGAAAAACACCCCCACACCATAATCCCCCTCCACCAAACTTTACACTTGGCACAATGCAGTCCGAAATGTACCATTCTCCTGGCAACCTCCAAACCCAGACTGGTCCATCAGATTGTCAAAAGGAGAAGTGTGACTGGTCACTCCAGAGAACGCGTCTCCACTGCTCTAGAGTCCAGTGGCGACGTGCTTTACACCACTGCATCCACACTTTGCATTGCACTTGGTGATGTGAGGCTTGGATGCAGCTGCTCGGCCATGGAAACCCATCCATGAAGCTCTCTGCACTGTTCTTGAGCTAATCTGAAGGCCACATGAAGTTTGGAGGTCTGTAGCGGTTGACTGCAGAAAGTCGGCGACCTCTTCTCACTATGCGCCTCAGCATCCGCTGACCCCGCTCCATCAGTTTACGTGGCCTACCACTTGGTGGCTGAGTTGCTGTGGTTCCCAAACACTTTCATGTTCTTATAATCCAGCTGACAGTTGACTGTGGAATATTTAGGAGTGAGGAAATTTCACGACTGGATTTGTTGCTCAGGTGGCATCCTATTACAGTTCCATGCTGGAATTCACTGAGATCCTGAGAGCGACCCATTCTTTCACTAATGTTTGTAAAAGCAGTCTGCATGCCTAGGTGCTTAATTTTATACACCTGTGGCCAGGCCAAGTAATTAAGACACCTGATTTTGATCATTTGGATGGGTGAGCAAATACTTTTGGTAATATAGTGTATTTACAAATACTTTTTCCCGCTTGTGATGTTCCTCTGTATTTACTGACCAGCAGCTATTTGGATGCCAGTGGAACAGTCCATTACGGACACTGCTATCTCACATTCCTTCCCTATGCTGCCTGGCCTGGCTGCAGCTTCTCTTTCAGGGAGGAGGAGCTTAGAGGCTACCTTGTCCAGGTACTCTTGGTTAGCCTTTTTGTGCAAGCTTTTAAAGTGGACTTTAAGACTTGTGGGTTTTTCCCCTTGAGATGTATTCCACATATTTTATTATCTGCTTCTACTACAAGGCACTTACTTTTATCTTTGTCACAGTCATATTCAAAGAAATCCCAAATAGAACAATGCTGCTATCTCCCAACTTTCACCGTAGCCATAAAGCATAGCAAATAGATTTCATATCAATCTAAAAGCTTTATGTACAAAATATATTTACATAGATGAAAACAAAGGACATTTTGCTATTATTTTAGTTTAATTTTGTTTTGTAAACACACAATACAGTTTCAGTTAGTTTTTTTAAACTCACATTTATTTTTGTTCCAGTTGTTTTTTTTTCATTCTAGTTTTCCTTTTTGTTGTTTGTTTTCGATAACTATAACAACTATAATAACCTTTATTATAACCTATATTAACTATAATTTCCTTAATTTGGAGTCACTACTCAGGGCTCAAGTGTGACGATTTTAGTCGCACATGCAACCAAAATGTGTAAGAGTCGCCTAACATTTTTGTTGGTCGCACCAGTGCATCTGGCACCACGGTGAAAACAATGGCTTTTGTCAAAAGCCCATCATCTCTCTCTCTCTCAAATCCAAAGTTTAGAAGTTGAAAAAGCAAATTTCAGTATACCTACAAAAGTAATATAGCCTATTAAAGTTGACATTGTAACAATTCAACTGTATCCCTTTGAATATAGAAAAATTGCACTCACCAGGGCAGGCGGACAGCTCAGGCCGCCGGGTGTAGCCGGCGCCGACACTCAAAAGAAAAACCAAGGTCTTAATGATCCCGAGTCCTCTGCTCGTACTTTATGAATGAAAAGGAAAGCAAAAAATACCCAAGAACGAAAATTCAACTCAGTGCTTAATTTCGATAACTTATATTTGCCAAAAATTCAACTGAAAACACACACCACCTGGGCGGACAAACCTGTAGCACGAAACTCAAAAATAAAACAAAAAGTACTCAGTCCAGTAAAGAAAAGAAATAGTCCATAGTCCCCAGTGTCTTTTCCCCGAGTTATTTGAGTCCTCTCTCAGTTCCAGCCCTATAATCCAAACGAAAAAAATAATCCAAATGGGAACAAAGGAAAAACCCGCGGCGCCTGCCGACCAGCCTCTTATTTTCTTACTAGGAAAATAAGAAAAGGATAATTCCCTCCGGGAGATTCACCTCCTCCCCACAACTTCCTCCAATGCGCTGCCCGACGAACAAACGTAGCAGAGAGGAAATAATAGCAAAAAAGGAGAAATAATCCACAGTTACTCCTGCTGTCGGGGTAAACTCCGCCACGCTCCTCTCAGGTGCACTTTCCTCCCAGGTACCTTCCCACCTTTTTTTTCCACACCCCTTTTCTCACTTCTCCGCGGAAGTGGACTTAAAATAATAATAAAAACCATACAGCAAAACACCACAAGAATCACCCAGCCCCAGATTTACAGACTCCATAAACAAAAAAAACAATAACAAACATAAACAACCCAATAACCCCGTGTGCCTAGCTGTATAAAAGAATCAAGTGCCACCCCACCCCAAAACAGAACAGCAAAAAATAAAAAAACATTATCTTCTGCTCCGGTGAGGCCTACACTGACTTTAGTTTGACCTGGGCTTTACAACATAAGTAACTGCAGTAGCGGAAAATCCGCCAAAACAGACAAAACACAGTGCTTGCTCTGTCTCTCTCCGTTTAACAGTAGGGCCAGCACACACAGGCACAGACATGCACAGCCCTTAGTAATCATCCAATCAGCTGTTAGTATGCAAATGAGCCCAGAAATTGGTGTCAGATTTCAGCACAGAGCAGTAACTCTGAAAAACCAATGAAGCTCTGCCGAATTCATCATAGAGACTATTAGATAATTAATAATTACAACAATAACTAGTAAGACAAAGTAAAGTTTAATATAACATCTATATTCGTTCAGTCTTTTCTCCTGTTAAGTGGGGAGTTTCTTAGTCACAAAGACAAAGAGTGTTCACGTTCACTGAGGACAAATGACCTGAATGACAACCGACGACTGAACATAAAGTTGGGTTCTGAATTAAAAATAAGCCAAAAAAGAGAAAGGAATAAAGCAAAAAGGCATAAAATGTGCCGCTTTAAATGTTTTTTTCATAGGAGGGGTCACGTGACGCGGTGTTAGGAATTGCTGCTTGATCAGAGAGCTGCTCACATTGGCACTTCGAATTTATCCTAAAACTACATGCTTAACTGGCATTCAAACCCCTACAGCTCCCCATAGGTGGCATCTAGTCTGGAAGAGGAAAATGTCGAGTAAAACTTCCAAAAATCTGCCGAAATCAAGCAGCAACAGGAGCACACGCTCTGCTCAGTCAGGTCAAGATGGCGAGGACCGGGAAGAAGACAACGCAGGCCCTTCAGGAGTGGTGGCGGAGGATATCGCTAACATATTTACCATGTTGCAACAAATCTCCAAAGCCACCACGTCGACGGAAAGTAAACTTTCTGCCTTGGTTTCGCGAATCGGCGACGTGGAAGGCAGAGTGGGCTTCCTGGAGGATGCTGAAAAACATCGGCAAGCTAACCCACCTGCTACAACGGATGATCTCGAGGCCCTCCAAGAGAGACTGAATGATATGGAGGACAGAAGTAGGCGAAACAACCTGCGCTTCGTCGGGATACCCGAGGGCAGCGAGGCAGGTGACACAATCGCTTTTTTGGAGAAAACTGTTTCTGAGGTACTCGGCTTGGACACCCCTACTGCAGGCTGGGACATTGAACGCGCCCACAGACTGGGCCCACGCCTGACCTCCGGGGAGCAGAACCAGAACAGACCCAGCACAATCATCGCAAGGTTCCTGCGCTCGGGGGACAGAGACAGGATCCTTCGCACCTCACAGCAGAAAGGCGAGCTCCAGCTGAACGGGAAGCGCATCATGATTTTTCCTGACTTTTCTAGGGGTACCCAGGCCAAACGTGATGCTTTCAAAGACTGCAAAAGGGCGTTACGAGAACGTGGTGCAAAGTTTGCTCTCATCTATCCAGCAACATTGAAAATCGATACTCCAGAGGGCCCTAAGCGCTTCAGCGAACCAAGGAAGGCCATGGATTTCATCCGCTCTCTCCCTACCCAGGAAAGGTGACTTTACGCATTACGCACAGAGAGGAGAGGATTTCCCATACTGGTGAGGTGGATGATGGACACGGGCATTTGCTTCTTTATCTGAACGTTTAAGATTACTGTTGCCCTCATCAACAGGCTATTTTCGTAAGTTAAAGTAAATCCCCGACTCACTGTGTTCATTTTGTGGTCTCAAGTAGAGTAATTTTTAAGTTTATACTTATTTTCTATTGCAGCAGCGGCTGAGTTTCCTCATACTCAGCTGCCTTTTCTTTTTTATTAATTATGTCGCTGTTGGGAGTTAACAGTAATTTAATAATAATCCGTTATGATACACTGTACACCTAACGCTATCATGATGGGCCGATACCCCCCCCCATGTCGATCCTAATGGAGCGAGTTTACTCTCACTAGTGCGGTTTATTGACAAAATTCGTCCTTAGTAAGCTCGTTTTACTTTGGGTATATTAGGGGTCATATTTCAGCTTTTTCCTCCTTAGTTTCTGCATGCCTCTCTGTCTGATGCATCAGTGCATGGCCAGGTTCCTATTTTGTAGTAGTAGAGGGAAAGCAAACATCTTGTCTTCAAGGCTCCGGTTTATGGTAGACCACAGAATGACGCGGTCCATTAATTTATCCTTTTTACTCTCTATTGTGCATTTTATTTTATTTTTTGTTTTTTTCATTTTTTGCTTTAATTATGATGTCCAGTAGTGCATCTTTAAGGTTAATGTATATTTAGAGACATGCATTTAATTAAATTTTTCTTTCTCTAATCACATCTCGTAATCACATCTCGCAATCACTATTTTCCATGACCTCTGCTGATGTAACTTACCACTTTTTGTGAAATTATTTTCCACTCATTTCTATTTTATTTCGGTACTTTACTTATTTTCATATTTACTTTCAAGAAGTTATTTCACATTCTCTTTAATTATTTTGGGGTGCTACTCTCTTTTCTCTGTGTCTGTGGGAGGGTTGAATTGATAGTTAAATGCCACAGTTCAACATGCTGATGTTTTGCCAGTACAATTGTGCCTCAGTGGGCCTGTGACCAGAGCGGCTCACTTCACCGACGGGTCATGGACCTGAAGAATTTTTGTTTCCAACGCCCTGCTCTCTTTTCAGAGCAAGTTCTTAGTTGGTTCCAGTTTTTCTGTTTTTGTTATTGTTTTTTGGTGTGTGTTTTTTGCAGGTCAGATGCAATGCAGTCTTGGTCAGTTGTGTTCAGGCCCCTCCAGCCAATCATCTCCACTCCACAAAGTCATGACTCTTAATGGTTGTAATAAGCTGTCCCTCGCCACATGGAATGTAAATGGACTGGGCAGTATTATCAAAAGAAATAAGGTACTGCTAAATTTGAAATCCTCCAAGCTCGATGTAGTGTTTATGCAGGAATGCCATCTGTCAAGGGAGGAATCTAAAAAGCTAAACAAGGGTTGGGTTGGGCACGTGTTCTGTAGTGCAAGTACCAATCTTAGTAGGGGAGTTATTACTTTGGTGAATAAACAGTTGCAATTCAAATGCTTAAAGGATTTGAAAAATAAATTATTATTTATATAAATAAATTATTTGGGCTGGCGATATCAATATTACTATGGATGAGCTCCTGGATAAAAGTTCCCCAGGTAACACTCGACCCCCCAAATCAGTATCAGTGGTCAAGAGAATGTGCGCTGCTCTGAGGCTGGTGGATGCTTGGCGCCTCCTAAACTCAAATGGAAGGAATTATACTTTTTTCTCAGCAGTACATGGGGTGTTCTCCAGGCTAGATTATTTCTTTATTTCTAAAGAGCTGCTTCCCTCTGTCTTGGGCTGTTCAATTGGCAATATATTAGTGTCCGATCATGCTAGGGTCACAATTGAACTCCTCCCAGCGGACAGCACAAGGCGATCCACTAGGTGGAGGTTTAATTCCTCTCTGCTGCAGGACGCAGCTTTTAAGTCTATGTTAAAAAATCAAATTGATCTGTACATAGAAAAAAACGTCCCAGCAGCGCCATCTGCTGGAGTAGTCTGGGAGGCTCTGATGGCATTCGTTAGGGGTCATGTGATCCAATACTCTTCTTTCAAGAAAAAACAGAATGCAAAGAAATTGCAGGATTTGGAAGAAAAAATTAAGGTAGAGGAGGATCAGTTGAAACAAATATTTTCCAGTCAAAGCCTGAGAATAGTAACTAAATTAAAATATGAATATAATAGCATTTTATCCCAAAAGGTGGAATTTGGATTATTTAGGGCCAGGCAGTCTTTTTTCAAATCAGGAGATAAGGCTGGAAAGCTGCTGGCTAACTACATTAAACACCGGGAGGCATCTGCTACTATTTCAGCGATTCGGGACCAGGGAGGGGCTCTTGTAACAAGGGCCAGTGACATCATAGCACTTTTTCCAATTTTTACAAGAATCTCTATACCTCCTCCACTTCTTCCACACAGCAGGAAATAGTTTCATTTTTGGATGGATTGAACCTACCTACCCCTAAAGAGGGACAGCGCGAATACCTTGACTCCCCTATCACAGAGGAGGAAATAGCCAGAGTCATCGATAACATGCCGTCCGGCAAGGCACCAGGGCCGGATGGCTTAACGGCTGAATTTTTTAAAAGTTTCTCTGCCGAATTATCGCCCTTATTAAACAATATGTATTCTGAGGCTTTTACCACAGGGTACTTACCACCCACCCTGTCCAAAGCATTAATATCACTAATACTGAAAAAAGGCAAGGACCCCTCGGAGTGTAAGAGCTATCGCCCTATCTCTTTAATTTCTCTGGATGTAAAAATTCTTGCAAATCGTTTAGACGGCGTGATCTCCTCCATTATCCATCCCGACCAAGTTGGGTTTATTCCCAATAGGAGCTCAACTGACAATATTAGACGACTTATTAACGTTATGTGGGCAGTCAGCAACGAAACTGAGCCAGTCGCCGCTATTTCATTGGACGCCGAAAAAGCGTTCGATTGCGTGGAATGGGAGTACTTGTTTTTATCTCTGGAGGCTTATGGGTTCGGACAGGTCTTTTTGAAGTGGGTGAAGCTGCTGTATGAGAGACCAGAGGCTGCGGTACAAACTAATGGGGTATTTTCCCCATACTTTGGATTGGGACGTGGTACAGCCCAGGGTTCTCCACTTTCTCCTTTGCTTTTTTGCCTCGCATTGGAACCACTGGCTGTGGCTATTCGCAACGACCCCAGCTTCCCTGGCATTGTGGTGGGGGGCAATGTGCAAAAACTGATGCTTTATGCGGACAATATTTTACTTTTTGCCTCAGATCCCAGCAATTCAGTCCCCAGATTATTAACAATAATCGATTCATTCTCAAAATTTTCCAGATACAGGGTCAACTGGTCTAAATCAGAGGACCTTCCCTTGACATCCTATTGCCCCAAATCATTTTTTCAGGCAGGGTCCTTTCAATGGCCCAAAAAAGGTATTCGATATTTAGGTATACACTTTCCTAGTAATTTAGCCGATATAGTCAAAGAAAATTTTGACCCATTATTGGGCAAAATTTCTGCTGACGTGGAAAGATGGACCCCGCTGTTCTTTTCTTTATGGGGTAAAGTCAATGTCCTTAAAATGAACTGCATTCCTAAAGTAAACTGCCTTCTTCAGTCACTTCCTATTAAAATCCCCACTAAATATTTTAAGCAATTCGATAAGATATGCTCTACATTCCTGTGGAATGGTAAGAGGCCCAGAATGCGTCTTGGCAAATTACATCAGCCAGTCGAGAAGGGTGGCCTTGGCCTCCCTAAATTGCTATTTTATCATTATGCCTTCAGCTTCAGGCACCTAACACAGTGGTCACTGCCCCCTGAAAGAGCTCCCCCCTGGTTTATAATGGAGCAGTCTGTATATCCGTCACTCCCTCCTCTTTCATATATAACAGCTAGGTTACCTTCTGATTTCAAGACCCATCCTATTATCTCTCACCTGCAGGATGTGTGGAGGAGGGTCTCCTGACTGTTCAAAATTAGTCCTTACTTAAACTTATCAGCCCCTATCTGGGCAAACCCGAAACTACGTATAGGAAATTCTACATTTGTCTAGAAGGACTGGGTAGCGAGGGACATCCACACCTTGGGGGATTTATATGAGGGCGGCACATTGAAGTCTTTTAAGGGACTTGCTCACCAATATAAGTTGCCAAGAAATCAGTTTTGGAGATATTTACAGCTGCGACATTTGCTGGTGAGCACATTTGGATCTCCTCGGTTAACCCCCATGGGTGTGGATCTCCTGAAGCACGTCTTGGATCTGTTTGGGCGGGGTCACGAGGCCTCTAATTACTATGCCTTATTTATGGACAATGACTTAGATCGTAGCACGATAGTCACCGCTCTTAAAACAGTTTGGGAAAGGGACTTAGGTCTCACTTTTGACAAAGATGAATGGGACATGATTACAGGGATTTCTAAAACGGTATCCAGGGATATTAAAACCAGGTTGATACAATTTAAAAATTTCTATCGTTACTACTAGACCCCCTCCAGACTCTTTAAGTTGGGTCTGAAGGATTATCCTTGCTGCTGGAAATGCGAGGCGGAGGAGGGCTCTATAGTACATGCCCTTTGGACTTGCTCCAAGATAAGAGACTTTGGCAAAGCATTCATAATCACATTGCTGCAATTGTAGAGACTGAATTCGATTTTGGCCCTGGTCTATACATTTTGGGGAGCCCTCACTCTCTTAAGCACATCCCAAAACCAATAGCAGATTGGATACAAACTAGTATCATGATCGGCAGGCAGATAATAATGAGGGGATGGAGGTCTCAAGAAGGGCCCTCATTCAATAACTGGCTTCTGGAATTAAGTAAAGTCGCTGCTTATGAAAAGATTTCTTATAACCTTGTAAATGGAGGTGGAAAGTATCTCAGTAAGGGGGGCAAATACTTAGATTTTAACTCCTGGCAAGCAGTGTAGGGAGGACACATACAGGGTTAGTCATTTCTAATCTCGTGGTGAGGGACTGGGTGGCATAACTAATGGCGTGGAGTGGTTTGAGATGCAGGGGCCGTCTAATGTACACATTTTAGTCCTCTTGGGCTGCATTCCGTAATGTGCTGTTTTCTTTTTTGTTTTTGTTTTTTTTGTTTCTTTTTGTTTGTTTGTTTGTTTTTTTGTTTTTGTTTTTGTTTTTCTTTCACAACACTTGTTAGGCAGTGTGCTTATTTGCTTGTTTTCTGTTTTATCATTCTGTTTGGTATGTTCTGTCACTTAAGCCAATAAGTGCAACGGTACTGCGGGTGGATTGTGTATGTCAATCTAAAAATGTTCAATAAAAGTTCAAGTCATTAAAAAAAAATGATTTTTTCATAAACTAGTTTGAGAATTGTTTTTTTTTTTTAATTGTTATTTATCTTAGTTTCAGTTTTGTAAATATTGACTAAAGTGTATGAAGTCTTATTCTAGGTTCAAACTTATGGAGAACAAGACCATCCAGCTTAATGTTATCTTGTTGGTTGTTAAAATCTGGATATTTATGTCATTTTTCAGTTCAGGTTAGTACCTTAAAAATTAGTTCTTTTAATTTGAAATACTTTATTTAACTTGAGATGTTTGAGTTTGAAATATTAAATTTCAGGTCAGTCAAGCACTAAGCACTTTAAACACTCTGTTTTTCTTTTAATAATTTAAATTTAAATTTAATTTAATTTAATTTAACTCCAAATAAAGACAAGTATTTCTTTACATCTTATTCTTGTTTAAAAAGCACTTACATTATATAAAAGTTATGGAGAGTGATAAAATGGAGACCTTATGGTGTAAAAGGTGACACTGAAAAATTTTGGTGCACCTTATTTTTGTGATGGTGCACCTTAAAAACTTTTTTAGGTGCACCAATGCAACCAATGCAGAAAGTTAGTCTGGAGCCCCGATATTTTTTGATCTGTGGGAGGAAGCCAGAGTGTCAGGAGAATCCACACATGCACAGGGAGAACATTAAACCTCTACACAGAAAGGCCCTCACTGACATGGGGATTGAACCAGCAACCTACTTTTTCTGAGGAACATGTACTACCTGCTGCTCCATGACTTTATCATACAGCTTTTTTTCGGTTTTTATTCTCTAATCCTGACTTTATCAGACATCTGACTTTTTTCAAAGACTTTAAAAATTTGAATGTTCTTTTTTATCTTCAGAGGCCCCAATCTTTTTAGGTAAATATCAGATTCTCACATTCTTGTTCATAGATACATAAAACGAAATTCCAGAAATTTCTGGAATATGAATGTATGTTTGAGACACAGACTGAGAAGAAATAAATTATTTCTATTGTTTTTTCTTGTTTTCCTGACTCATATATACTTTAATTTGTCCGTCTTCACAGGTGAGAAAAAGATCATCCTTATCGTGATGCATCACACCTTCGATCCAAACTACACCACAGCTGATAGCAAACGACTGGTGGAGAACGGGGACAGGGTCCCCCTTGTTGTAGACTGTCTATTCTATGAGCAACATCTTCTGAAAAGTAACTCCAATGATCGTGCATGGACTGAAATCCAAAGGTTTATTGGAGATTCCAAAGAGGTAAAACTATAACTTTGCTGCTGTAGGTCAGCCAAATACACAAATGCACTCATGTTTCTAAATGTGAGGATGATAGATTGTTCTCAGCCTTTGTAACTGATTCTAAAAAAAAAAAGTCTTTCTCCTGTTGTCCAGGTCTCTGACAGGAGTAGCTCCATGAATAGTAAGTATGAAAAATTATTATGAACTCCTGAACACTCTTTTCCCTGCAAAAGCAGGGATGCTCACCCCCAATTTCCACGCCTTGGCTGGGCATGGTGAGGCGCATAATCTTGCTCCGAATCTCAAAACCCACTGGAAGCGGCGCGCCGCGGTGCGTCGCGGTGCGCCGCGGAGCTCAATCCGGAGGGGGAGGGCTGATCCCCCGAGAGCCACGGCTCTCATGAGAATAGTGATGTCACACGCTCATAAAACATGTTATAGACTGAGAAAAGCAATAAACAACACCTCACTTCACTTCTCTGAGGACCCTCTGCTGGTCCCAACCACACAGCTTCGTGAATTAGGCCTATTCAACTTCTGTCCGCCTATATCCATGTAGAAAGACTATGGTGTCATGCATGCAGTGTTATATATTTCTGTACCTCTACAATTCACTTTTCTTCGTCCATGATGTCGTGTTGTCTCTGGGACCCTCTGACCGACTGCTGACCTGAAGCTCGTGCTTCCGGTTTTGACGTAATGACAATTAATTGAGGAAAATTACGTGCAAAAGTCTGTGCATTGTGTTTTATTTTGAAACTTCCGGTGTGACTTCGTGTCTGGGGCTTTCTTAATGACTCTGAATTTAAGAGGTTTGCACGCTCGCAAAAATAGACCTGAAGCGTATCTCCCGCGCCTAGGCGCCCAGGAATGCTTTCGCGTCAATTTCCACCAGACCGAAAGCGCCGCACAACGCAGCGTCCTGCGGAGCACTTCGCTCCCATTGTAGTCTATCAGGCAATTTCCACTGCACGCGAAAGCGCCGCGATCCTGAAGCGCCGGCGCGAGAGATACGCTTCAGGTCTATTTTCGGCGCGGCCGCTTCCAAACCTCGTAAATTCAGAGTCATTAAGAAAGCCCCAGACAGGAAGTCACACCGGAAGTTTCAAAATAAAACACAATGCACAGACTTTTGCACGTAATTTTCCTCAATTAATTGTCATTACGTCGAAACCGGTCAGCAGTAGGTCAGAGGGTCCCAGAGACAACACGACATCATGGACGAAGAAAAGTGAATTGTAGAGGTACAGAAATATATAACACTGCATGCATGACACCATAGTCTTTCTACATGGATATAGGCGGACAGAAGTTGAATAGGCCTAATTCACGAGCTGTGTGGTTGGGACCAGCAGAGGGTCCTCAGAGAAGTGAAGTGAGGTGTTGTTTATTGCTTTTCTCAGTCTATAACATGTTTTATGAGCGTGTGACATCACTATTCTCATGAGAGCCGTGGCTCTTGGGGGATCAGCCCTCCCCCTCCGGATTGAGCTCCGCGGCGCACCGCTTCCAGTGGGTTTTGAGATTCAGAGCAAGATCGGGCGCCCGCCAGGCGCGCAGGCGCTGCAGTGAAAATTGGGGTCAGACTTCCCTCTCAGCCACTTTGTCCCACTCTCCCCCGAGGTCTCATCCCTGTCAGATGTGCCCTGAACACCTCTGCAAGTACCTGCTGGTTTCACTTCTGTTGGTTCAGTCCTTCATTAGTCCACCCTCCAGGTGTTGGTTGGACATTTTTTATTTCTTGAGTCTTGTTTCCTGACAGGAGTGGCCTCCCTTGACCCTCCTTGGCAGTAATCAATTAGATTAGATTAGATTTATTGCCCCCAAGAGGAAATTCATTTTCACAGCATTGCACAATTCAAACAACAACAGAGACAGCAACAAATTACACCACAAAACACATATACGTTCAGCGTGGCCTATCATTCAGAGTAGCAATGGCTGCAGGGATCAGGCTCTTCCCAAGGCGAGCCCTATTGCACCTTATCGTCCTGTACCTGCGCCCCGAAGGCAGTGAAGTTAGGTACTGGTTGAGTGGGTGTGTGATGTCCTGTTCTATTGTGGTTGCGATGCGGTGGATGGCCTTGCTGTTAAGTGCAGACAGACTGGGTGTAGGGAGACCGATAACTCTGGCAGCGGTGTTGGTGATGCGAGTGAGTTTGGCCCGGTTGGTGACAGTAAGAAGGTTGAAAAAACAGGAGGAGCAGTATATGAGGATGGGCTGGATGATGGTCTGGTAGAGTCCCAGGAGACTGGGGGAAACATAGAGTCCTTTGAGTTTGCGGATGACGGATAGTCTTTGTTGGCTCTTTTTGAAAATGTCTGTGGTGTGTTGATGGAAGCTGAGTTTGTTGTCCAGTGTCACGCCAAGGTATTTAAAACTGTCCACTACTTCAACAGTTTGGTTATTGATGGTGATGGGGTGCTGGGGTGTGGGGGGGAACAAGATGAGTTCTTTTGTTTTTGTGACGTTGAGGTGGAGGTGGTTATCTTCACTCCACTTGGTGAAGTGCGTGATAGTGCTGTGGTAGTCCAGGATGGAGTTATTGTCTGTAAGTAGGGCTAGAATGGCTGTGTCATCTGAGTATTTGAGGTAGGTGGTGAGGGGTGAAGGGCTGGTGCAGTCGTTTGTTTAGAGCGTGAATAGAAATGGGCTCAGCATGCAGCCCTGTGGTGCTCCAGTGTTTATTGTGAGCGTAGATGACATGGTGTTACTCACCCGCACCGCTTGCAGTCTGTCACTGAGGAAGTTGTGCAGAAGATGGATCAGACGTGAGGGGATGTTGAGGTGTTGCAGTTTCTGGATCAACAGGTGCCTCTGGATGGTATTAAAGGCACTGCTGAAGTCCACAAAGAGGATCCTGGCAAAGGTGCCTGGGGAGTCCAGGTGCTGGAGGTGGAGGTGCAGCAGGCAGGCCACAGCGTCCTCTGTGCCCCTCCTAGACTTGTAGGCAAATTGAAGGGGGTCCAGCTGCAGGGTGACAACTGGGAGGATGATGGTGAGCAGGAGTTTCTCCAGGCACTTCATTATTATGGAGGTGAGGGCAACTGGACGGTAATCGCTGGGTTCTTTGGGCCGGGGTTTCTTGGGTATTGGGATGATTGTGGCAGTTTTCCAGAGGGTGGGAATTGTGGCTGTGTGATAAGATTCACAGAAGAGCGAGTGAAGAATGGGGGCAAATTCCAAGGGGCAGGACTTAAGCACCTTAGCTGAGATGCCGTCAGGTCCTGGAGCCTTGCCTACAGTACACCGGCTAAGCTGGTGCTGTACTTCCTCCACTGAGAATGGATTCGATTCCTCTGGATCTGGGGGGGGGGGGATTTCTCAGCCATTCTTCACTCACTCCAGAGAAATCCTGGCTGTCAAACCGGGAGTAAAAAGTGTTCATTTCTGCTGCAAATGATTCTGGGTTATTATTGTCTATGAGTTTGGGTTTGGAATCACCACCTGTTAGAGTTTTTACTTTCTGGAATGCCTGCCTCGTGTTCATGCTGCTAAATTCCTGTTCCATTTTATTTTTGAATTCTAATTTTGCTTTGAACACCTCTTTTTTTATGTTTCAATTAGCCATTTTGAGGCCAGACCAGTCTTTGAGCTTGAAGGCTTTGTGCTTTTCCCTCAAGCACTGTTTAATTTGGGGTGTGATCCAGGGTTTAGAGTTAGGGTATTTTTTACTACTTTAACTGGAATGAGGAATGAAAGAGTGTATACAGAATTTAATGTAGTCTGTAATGACATCAACCTTGTCGTTGAGCTGTCCCTCAAAAATACCCCAGGTGCTGCATGCCAGGGAGCCTTGGAGTTGTGGAATAGCATCCTCCGACCACTGTGGGGCGCTGTAGCAATGTGGTTTGTGCCTCTTCAGCACTTGTTTGTACAGAGGAAGTAAGCAGATGACGTTGTGGTCGGCATTTCCTAGTGGTGGATACTGAATGGGCACGCAAGGCGTCTGTGATGTTGCCGTAGCACAGGTCCAGAGTGTTTCCTCCGGTGGGAATATCCAGATACTGCTGGAATGATGGTAGAACGCTGTCAAGTCTACAGGTGTTGAAGTCCCCAGGTAGAACACGGAGCTCCGGTATTTGGCTAGCATTGTGTTAGCCTCCTCGGTTACTAGCTCCACTGCTGCCTTGTCGTTTGCACTAGGGGCGATGTAAACATGGATGATCACAACAGTCGGGAATTCCCGTGGGAGATAGAATAGACGCAGGAACACGGTCAGCATCTCCAGGTGGGGTGTACACACCTCTCGGTGCACCTTGATGTCGTTACACCACCTGTTGTTGATGTAGAGGCAGACCCTGCCGCCCCGCGTCTTCTCCGCCTGCTGTGTCCTGTCGGACCTGATGATGGTGAAGTTATCCAGGCTGACCTCTGCATCCGGTACCGTCTCATCGAGCCAGGTTTCAGTCAAGGCGATGATGCAGATGTCCCTGAATGCCCTTTCCAACCGGCACCGGGCGTGAAGGAGATCCATTTTATTCCGGAGCGAGCGGACATTGGACAGGATAATGGAGGGAAGTGGTGGTCTAAATGGACGCCTCCTGACCCTTCCACGGATGCCCCCACGTCTCCCTCTCCTTCTGGGCCGAAGTTCTGGTGGTAGATCTACTTCAGGCTTGAGGTTACACAGCAGTGAGGTTCGGTGGAGAAGGAGTTCATCTCGGCCATAGATGAGTAACCTATTACCGCGTCTGGCAGCAGAGCAAGACTGTCATAGATCAGCCACAGGACGATGAAGAAAAAGGTGATCGCTTTGAAGCTTCTGATCATGTTAGACCAGCTGAATGTAACGATTAACAAGACAAACAAGCACAGATTAAACATGAGACAGTCAGTGCAGTGTGTGCTGTCGCAGCAGAGCGTGCGCCATCTTGGTTATCAAACGCAATCAGTGGTTATTTGAGTTCCTTTCTGTGGTCTCATACCATTCTGGTCATTCTCCTCTGACTTCACCTTCCTCTGCAAACACCAGATACGAGTGTGCATGAAAATCTGCTGCCAACAACCATGTCATCACAGTCAGAGTCACTTAAGTCACCTTCGTCTTCAGTCTGATGATGTGGCCCTGATACCCACCCATAATTTAAAAATGTGCCCAGTCAAAAATAAACTCATCTGTCTCTTTCCCTAAATTATAGTAGCATCATTTTTAAGAAGGAAAACTTTACTCTTATAGAAACTGATTCAATCCTATCGGGGGCATTTTACATCTCCATTGTTGCCCTCATTTCCAGCTCTGACCACCAGAGGGGAGAATCACACACTGAAAGGCTCCTTATAATCTACACACAACTATCAACATTCACCACAGCTCATCAAATAAACCTATAATGTCCAGAAAATGTCTTCAGTGTTTATCTGGTGTTTTTCTCCACACTGATTGGTTTGTTCTCCTCCGTGCTCTTCCTGTTGGACCACAGCCCATGGACATGATACTCCAGCTCAGGATGAAGGTCAAAGTGCAGCTCAGACTGAAGGAGGGATGACAGAGGAGGCAGAAGACAAAAACTCTCAGTCCAGTTTGTAAGTAGTCCTCATTAAAAATCTCTCCTTTTACTGTGAGGCTGTTTAACTGCTGAGCCTCTACGGCAGAATAACAGAGATTATGCTCACCTACACTACGTCTGACTGTTTAATGACTGACCAAAGCAGCTTTTGATTTTATTCTCAAATATCTTTCTAGTTTTCTGACTAAAATTTCATTTATATTTGTATCTTTCTTTCAGAGACCAGGACCAGAAAATGGCACCTGGTAAGACAAACATTTTATTGGTATCATATATTAATAAAACATATTTGTAAAGACAAACCAATTGCAAACATAAAAATGATAAATACAATGTGTGTTGATAAAAGGCATCAAGACTGAAACCACACCTGAAATGAAGTCCCAGTAACACCAAACATTAAATCAGTTTCTGATTGTGTAACTGTTGCATCAAAATAGCCCAGAATTTGTTGAGTCAGTGGTGACAATGTGGAAAGACTGTCCAATCATACCATGGTAACAAATCCTTCAAAATTTCCTGTGTATGGAAAAAGATTCTGATCACCACCAAAACTGAATCACTTCTCTCTCAGGCCACGACCAACATCCCAGAAAATGTAATTAACATCTTCTGAAACAAATAAAATCAGGAAAATCTTCAAATAGTAAATAGCTAAAACAACTTAAAAAGTAAAAATTTGATTTGCTTAACTGGATAAAATGAATTTAAAGCAAATATGTGACCATTTATGTTTAGTTTGAAGATTATGCTTGACAATAGTGGGGTGCGATATGACAATATAAAATCATTTAGGAATTTTATGTGGGGATGATCTCATAAAGCAGAAAGATTGTCAAATCCTCTGTGTTCCTGGTGCTCACCGGGTGAAAACATTAACTTCTATTGCAAGCCCCTCATCTCTCTCTCTCTCAAATCAAAAGTTTAGAGATGAGAAAGTCCATTTCAATATACCTACAAACGTAATATAGCCTATTAAAGTTGACAAAAGTAACTGCAGTCGAGGAAATCCACCAAAAAATGGACAAAGCACAGCGCCTGCCTCTCGCCGTTTTACAGCAAGGCCAGCACACATACGCACGCACACACACACACAGCCTTCTTTAATCATCCAATCAGCTGCCAGTATGCAAATGAGGCCAGAAGAGCCGTGGTGTGAGATTTCAGCACCAAGCGGTTCAGACACAGAAGACACAGCAAAACTGATGAATTGGTCTCAGAGATTGTCAGATAATTAAAAATAAACAACAATAACAATTAAAACAAAGTAACATTTAATATAACATCTATATTTGTTCAGTCCTTTCTCCTGTTAAGGGGGAGGTTTCTCAGTCACACAGGCACAGAGATGAGTGTCCACGTCCACTGAGGACAAATGACCTGACTGACAGCTCCCGACAAAACATAAAGCTGTGCTGTTAACAATAATAATAATAATAATAATAATAATAATAATAATAATAATAATAATAAAGCCAAAGCAGGAGAAAAAAATGAAGAAAAAAAGTCATAAAAATGTTCTGCTCTATATGTTGTTTTAAATTGGTAAATAAATCAGATTTAGATAAGATTTTTATTTAAATTTAAAGAAATTAGTTTGAGAACTGTTTTTCATTATTTACCTTAGTTTTAGTTTTGTAGATATAGACTTTAGTGTGTTCAGTTTTATTATACGTTTAAATTTATTAAAGAATAATACCATCCAGTTAAATGTTATGCTGTTGGTTGTGAAAATCTGGATTTGTTTTTCATTTATCATTTCAGTGTAACACCTTAAACATTGGCTCTTTTTATTTTGAGATATTTTATTGAACTTTAGATGTTTGTCTTTGAAATGTTCAATTTCAGTTCAGTAAAACACTTTAAGCACTTTTATTTGGAAATGTTTTACTCTGCTTACCCTTTCCCTAAATTATAGTAGTATCATTTTTAAGAAGGAAAACTTTACTGTTATAGAAACTGACTCAATCCTATTGGGGGCAGTTTACATCTCCATTGTTGCCCTCATTTCCAGCTCTGACCACCAGAGGGGGGAATCACACAATGAAAGGCTCCTTATAATCTACACACAACTATCAACATTCACCACAGCTCATCAAATAAACCTATAATGTCCAGAAAATGTCTTCGGCTGTGTACATATCTGGTGTTTTTCTCCACACTGATTGACTTGTTCTCCTCCGTGCTCTTCCTGTTGGACCACAGCCCATGGACATGATACTCCAGCTAAGGATGAAGGTCAAAGTGCAGCTCAGACTGAAGGAGGGATGTAAGTAGTCCTGAAAAATCTCTCCTTTTTTTGTGAGGCTTATAACTGCTGAACCTCTACAATGCTGCAGAATAACCGATTACAGCATTTTTAAAACTTCTGACTGTTCAATGATTGTTCAGAGCAGCTTTTGATTTTATACTCAAATATCTTTCTAGTTTTCTGACTAAAGTTTCATTTATATTTGTATCTTTCTTCCAGAGACCAGGACCAGAAAATGGCACCTGGTAAGACAAACATTTTATTGGTATCATATATTAATAAAACATATTTGAAAAGACAAACCAATTGCAAACATAAAAATGATAAATACAATGTGTATTGATAAAAGGCATCAAGACTGAAACCACACCTGAAATGGAGATAAAGTAACACCAAACATTAAATCAGTTTCTGATTGTGTAACTGTTGCATCAAAATAGCCCAGAATTTGTTGAGTCAGTGGTGACAATGTGGAAAGACTGTCCAATCATACCATGGTAACAAATCCTTCAAAATTTCCTGGGTATGGAAAAAGATTCTGATCACCACCGAAACTGAATCACTTCTCTCTCAGGCCACGACCAACATCCCAGAAAATGTAATTAACATCTTCTGAAACAAATAAAATCAGGAAAATCTTAAAATAACTAGAGAATTTGCATTTCCATGAAGGAAATGCGTTGAAATGCTGAGCGTGACTGCTGAAACTGTGAAATGAAATTTCTAAAAGTAATGCAAAGAAAGTTGAAAATGTGACATGAATAGCTGTAAGCAGTAAATCATGGCTGAAAATGTTTGAAATGTGCAATAAAAATGTTTGCAGAACATTATAGTTACTGGAGTTCAGGTGTGTGTGACCACGCTCTAACTTCAAAAAAATGTGCAAAAGTTGATGCTGCTTCAACAGTCATATCTCAGAAACTGTAGCAGATAGTGAAAAGTACATCAAAACTGTTTGCAGATGTGAAAGAAAGCAGAAAATGAATGACTGTTTTGTAACATGGTTAAATGTGTTGATATTTGGAGATGTACCTAATAAAGTGGCCAGTCAGTGTAAAGTATGGTTGAGAGTGTAAAGACAAGCATGATCACGCCATTAAAAAGAAGGATCTGTATTAGCTGGAGAAGAAAAGCACCCCAACCAGGAATTGAACCCAGGTTTTCCCACTAATCTGCTGCGTTATCTATTTATCCATGGGGTTAAATATGCTGAAACGCGGAAAGCAGACTATTTATCCTCAGCACAGCAGCTCAGCACTGATAATGCTTCCGGGAAAACGAACGCCGCTGTGTCTAAATCGGGATAGATATGAGGAAAAGGATGTCACCATGAGGGTGCCAAAAAGCTGATGAAACGTGTAATAAAATTCTTATGCCTGTACTGCTTAAAATGTTAACACAGTGACGAGTTAGAAACGTGCTTCACTCTGTGAAGTCCGGCTGTCCGGGTCTTCGGTCTGACGCGCTCTAACATGAAGGATTTCATCAAATGTTGGTGCTGCTTAAAAAATCATATTTAACAAACTGTATGCGCCAGCAAAAAGCTGAAGATATGTAACAATGGCTGAGAAGTCAGTGCAGCTTTTAAAGTATGAATGAAGTCTGTAGGTGGAAGCATGCCCAAGCTGTGGAGCTTCAAAGTTGCAGAAGTTTTCAGCGGAGCTGCGGAAACGTCCCATTGATTTCAATGTAAAAATACATGCACAAATTATTTTTTACTGTAAAAAGTATAAAGGTTAAACCTGTGAGAAATACAAGCGCACTTCTCATGAACATGCTGCATATGTCAGTTTTTTTCTGTGAAAATCTGTCGAATTTGAAGCCTGTGAAAGGCGCCTAAGTCTCACTGAGAAAAAGAACAAAATGGAGGTTAGGGAGAATAATATGTTGAAATGCTGACTCAGCATTTCAACATAATAAATAGCTAAAACAACTTAAAAAGTAAAAATTTGATTTGCTTAACTGGATAAAATGAATTTAAAGCAAATATGTGACCATTTATGTTTAGTTTGAAGATTATGCTTGACAGTAGTGGGGTGCGATATGACGATATAAAATCATTTAGGAATTTTATGTGGGGATGATCTCATAAAGCAGAAAGATTGTCAAATCCTCTGTGTTCCTGGTGCTCACCGGGTGAAAACATTAACTTCTATTGCAAGCCCCTCATCTCACTCTCTTAAATCAAAAGTTTAGAGATGAGGAAGTCCATTTCAATATACCTACAAACGTAATATAGCCTATTAAAGTTGACAAAAGTAACTGCAGTCGCGGGAAATCCACCAAAAAATGGACAAAGCACAGCGCCTGCCTCTCGCCGTTTTACAGCAGGGCCAGCACACATACGCACGCACACACACACACACACACACACAGCCTTCTCTAATCATCCAATCAGCTGCCAGTATGCAAATGAGGCCAGAAGAGCCGTGGTGTGAGATTTCAGCACCAAGCGGTTCAGACACAGAAGACACAGCAAAACTGATGAATTGGTCTCAGAGATTGTCAGATAATTAAAATAAACAACAATAACAAGGGAGAAAAAAAGCAATGTTAAATATAACATCTATATTTGTTCAGTCCTTTCTCCTGTTAAAGGGCAGTTTCTCAGTCACACAGGCACAGAGATGAGTGTCCACGTCCACTGAGGACAAATGACCTGACTGACAGCTCCCGACAAAACATAAAGCTGTGCTGTTAACAATAATTATAATAATAATAATAATAATAATTAAAGCTGCAAGCGGCGATGATCGGGCCCTCACCCCCAACGCACCAGTTGGGCCCTACCGCTACTGCCGCATATAGCTTCTGCAAAATGCTGCTGTTGTCAATCATTGGAATCTTTTCCAGTGCAAAAGTCCTTAGCCATATTGTGATTTGTAACAGAAATATTAGTACTACCTTTTTTACATCTAAATATTTAGATTCTTTGACCATGAAAACATACCATTGGCAACTGGATTCATAATGATATCTATTTTAGTTCAGTAGTTATTCACAAAAATCACTTTTTTTGCCATGGCGGCCAGATGCTTATCTGGATCAACAACAAAATCGAATCAGTTCTACCTTTGCCCATGCTGAACATTTCCTGAAAATTTCATCCAACTCCACCCATTACTTTTTGAGTTATTTTGTTCACAGACTGACAGATGGACAGACAGATGGACAGACAGACAGACAGACAACAGCTCTCCCAAAAACATTACTTTCTTGGCAGGGAACCAAAAAGAAAAAGTGCAGAGTCGAACTGTGATCATGTGTGTTGAATTTGGGGAAGATTGGATAATTTATAACATGCATATTGTATGTAATTAATGTAATCTCTACAGCTTGGTGCGATTACAGTAGTAGAGAATTGAGCTTATATATGTGTTAGGAGGTGGACCTTGATCATGCTTGTGAATTTTGAAGCAGATTGGACCTTAAAGGAACACTCCGACTATTTTGGACCCACGCCCTTTCCCTATCATTGACAGAGTGAGACAAGCTCAAAAATACTTTTTGTGTCTCTGCCCAATGGCTGGCTCCCAGCTGTTAGCTCCGTGAGGTAGCTTAGCTCAATCACTGGAAGTCAATAGGAGTCAAAGTCGGACTGGCGAAAGTGGACAAAATACTCCTTGCAGTGGTCCTGTGGAGGGCGATAGCACCTAAAAGTAAATCCGAATGGCTATAAAACATTTTAAAAGACAGTGCTCCAGACGAGTAGCAGCGGACTGACGAAAGTGGACAAAATACTCCTTACAGTGGTCCAGGGGATGGCTTATTAGCACGTGAAGTAAATCTGAATGGTTATAAAACATTTTAAAAGACGTGTTTTCTTTTATAAATCCGTTAAAATAACGTTTTGATACACACACAGACCTGCGCATGCGCAGTGCTCAATCCGGCTGCCACTTCCGGTCCGTCCGCGGAGCACTGCACATGCGCAGATCTGCGTGTGTATCAAATCGTCATTTTAACAGATTGAAAAAGAGAACACGTCTTTTAAAATGTTTTATAACCATTCGGATTTACTTCACGTGCTAATAAGCCATCCCCTGGACCACTGTAAGGAGTATTTTGTCCACTTTCGTCAGTCCGGCTGCTACTTCCGGTCTGCGGAGCACTGCGCATGCGCAGGTCTGTTTTTATCTAAACGTTATTTTAACGGATTTAAGAAAGAAAACATGTCTTTTAAAATGTGATATAGCCATTCGGATTACTTTAGGTGCTAATACACCCTCCACAGGACCACTGCAAGGAGTATTTTGTCCACTTTCGTCAGTCCGACTTTGACTCCTATTGACTTCCAGTGATTGAGCTAAGCTACCTACGGAGCTAACAGCTGGGAGCCAGCCACTGGACGCAGAGACACAAAAAAGGTATTTTTGAGCTTGTCTCACTCTGTCAATGATAGGGAAAGGGCGTGGGTTCAAAATAGTCGGAGTGTTCCTTTAAATGAAGGAGTTAGAGTGATTTCCGGGTTCATGGCAATCAGTGAAGTTTGAGGCTTCGCCATGGCCACACTGTTTCACCTGAGGACACGACCTCAACACTGATGCTTCATTAAGGTGTGAAAACCCTTTCTGAGAATATTTGAAAAAAAAATATGTTGGAAAACGGAGGAGATTTTAATGATCAAGTAAAACATTAGAGTTCCTGTTGCCAGCAGGGGGTGCTATAGTTGAGAGTGAAACAAAGTATATAGATTATATCAGGCACGGGCAGTAAACATGTGTACATGTTTTGGTCCAAATCTAACATTGTACAAGAGAGTTATTAAGGTTTACGTGTTTTCCAAAAATGGTCAACTTTGTGCGTCCTTCCTGGCCACGCCCATTGTCCTATGAAATATCTTTTAATAGCTTTTAGTCGGCAATGTGTCTAGTATACACAAACCAAATCTGGAATTGATCAGATAAAAAACCTAGGAGGAGTTCGTTCAAATGCAAGCCTTAGAATCGCGAAAATCGGAATTTCAACGTTAATTTACGAACTCCCTGTCCGGAATTCTCAATGACAATTTATATATTTGTGATCGTCTTGGCCTGGGGGTTATGTCCAAAAAATTTCGTGCAAATCGGAGTTAGTGAAAAATTTGCCAAATTTGGGTGTGGTTTCTGGCCCCGCCCATTGACCTAGGAAAATTCTTTTAATAACTTTCATCATCAATGTGTCTAGTATACACAATCCAAATCTGGAGTTGATCCGATAAAAAACCTAGGAGGAGTTCGTTCAAATACGTACCCTGCAAATCGCCAAGATGTGACTTTCAACGCTAATTTGCAAACTTCCTGTTCGGAATTGACCATCGTCGTAAGAGACTTTTGTGTAGATCCGGGCATGATAGTTATGCCCGAAAAATTTCAGGTCGATCCGTGAAAGTAGCCAGAGGGGTTGCAGTTTAAGGCCACTACGGGGCGCTGTGGCACACTTTTTTTGTGCAAACACTGGATTCATAAATTTTTCGCCGTGACTGAACTTTGGGGATAGGCGCGGTTGCGTTTATCTCAAGTTGAAGGCACGGAATTTGGGGTTAAAGTGGAGCAAGAACAATTTAGCGATTACAATAGGGCCTTCGCCAGCCGATCCGCCCATTCGGGCCGTTATGATAATAATAATAATAATAATAATAATAATAATAATAATAATAATAAAGCCAAAGCAGGAGAAAAAATGAAGAAAAAAGTCATAAAAATGTTCTGCTCTATATGTTGTTTTAAATTGGTAAATAAATCAGATTTAGATAAGATTTTTATTGAAATTTAAAGAAATTAGTTTGAGAACTGTTTTTCATTATTTACCTTAGTTTTAGTTTTGTAGATATAGACTTTAGTGTGTTCAGTTTTATTATACATCTAAATTTATTAAAGAATAATAACATCCAGTTAAATTTTACGTTATTGGTTGTGAAAATCTGGATTTGTTTTTCATTTCTCATTTCAGTGTAACACCTTAAACATTGGCTCTTTTTATTTTGAGATATTTTATTGAACTTTAGATGTTTGTCTTTGAAATGTTCAATTTCAGTTCAGTAAAACACTTTAAGCACTTTTATTTGGAAATGTTTTACTCTGCTTACCCTTTCCCTAAATTATAGTAGTATCATTTTTAAGAAGGAAAACTTTACTCTTATAGAAACTGATTCAATCCTATCGGGGGCATTTTACATCTCCATTGTTGCCCTCATTTCCAGCTCTGACCACCAGAGGGAATCACACAATGAAAGGCTCCTTATAATCTACACACAACTATCAACATTCACCACAGCTCATCAAATAAACCTATAATGTCCAGAAAATGTCTTCAGTGTTTATCTGGTGTTTTTCTCCACACTGATTGGTTTGTTCTCCTCCGTGCTCTTCCTGTTGGACCACAGCCCATGGACATGATACTCCAGCTCAGGATGAAGGTCAAAGTGCAGCTCAGACTGAAGGAGGGATGACAGAGGAGGCAGAAGACAAAAACTCTCAGTCCAGTTTGTAAGTAGTCCTCATTAAAAATCTCTCCTTTTACTGTGAGGCTGTTTAACTGCTGAGCCTCTACGGCAGAATAACAGAGATTATGCTCACCTACACTACGTCTGACTGTTTAATGACTGACCAAAGCAGCTTTTGATTTTATTCTCAAATATCTTTCTAGTTTTCTGACTAAAGTTTCATTTATATTTGTATCTTTCTTTCAGAGACCAGGACCAGAAAATGGCACCTGGTAAGACAAACATTTTATTGGTATCATATATTAATAAAACATATTTGTAAAGACAAACCAATTGCAAACATAAAAATGATAAATACAATGTGTATTGATAAAAGGCATCAAGACTGAAACCACACCTGAAATGAAGTCCCAGTAACACCAAACATTAAATCAGTTTCTGATTGTGTAACTGTTGCATCAAAATAGCCCAGAATTTGTTGAGTCAGTGGTGACAATGTGGAAAGACTGTCCAATCATACCATGGTAACAAATCCTTCAAAATTTCCTGTGTATGGAAAAAGATTCTGATCACCACCAAAACTGAATCACTTCTCTCTCAGGCCACGACCAACATCCCAGAAAATGTAATTAACATCTTCTGAAACAAATAAAATCAGGAAAATCTTCAAATAGTAAATAGCTAAAACAACTTAAAAAGTAAAAAATTGATTTGCTTAACTGGATAAAATGAATTTAAAGCAAATATGTGACCATTTATGTTTAGTTTGAAGATTATGCTTGACAATAGTGGGGTGCGATATGACGATATAAAATCATTTAGGAATTTTATGTGGGGATGATCTCATAAAGCAGAAAGATTGTCAAATCCTCTGTGTTCCTGGTGCTCACCGGGTGAAAACATTAACTTCTATTGCAAGCCCCTCATCTCTCTCTCTCTCAAATCAAAAGTTTAGAGATGAGGAAGTCCATTTCAATATACCTACAAACGTAATATAGCCTATTAAAGTTGACAAAAGTAACTGCAGTCGAGGAAATCCACCAAAAAATGGACAAAGCACAGCGCCTGCCTCTCGCCGTTTTACAGCAGGGCCAGCACACATACGCACACACACACACACACACACACACACAGCCTTCTCTAATCATCCAATCAGCTGCCAGTATGCAAATGAGGCCAGAAGAGCCGTGGTGTGAGATTTCAGCACCAAGCGGTTCAGACACAGAAGACACAGCAAAACTGATGAATTGGTCTCAGAGATTGTCAGATAATTAAAAATAAACAACAATAACAAGTAAAAAAAAGCAACGTTAAATATAACATCTATATTTGTTCAGTCCTTTCTCCTGTTAAAGGGGAGTTTCTCAGTCACACAGGCACAGAGATGAGTGTCCACGTCCACTGAGGACAAATGACCTGACTGACAGCTCCCGACAAAACATAAAGCTGTGCTGTTAACAATAATAATAATAACAATAATAATAATAATAATGATAATAATAATAATAATAATAATAATAATAATAATAATAATAATAATAAAGCCAAAGCAGGAGAAAAAAATGAAGAAAAAAAGTCATAAAAATGTTCTGCTCTATATGTTGTTTTAAATTGGTAAATAAATCAGATTTAGATAAGATTTTTATTGAAATTTAAAGAAATTAGTTTGAGAACTGTTTTTCATTATTTACCTTAGTTTTAGTTTTGTAGATATAGACTTTAGTGTGTTCAGTTTTATTATACGTTTAAATTTATTGAAGAATAATACCATCCAGTTAAATGTTATGTTGTTGGTTGTTAAAATCTGGATTTGTTTTTCATTTCTCATTTCAGTGTAACACCTTAAACATTGGCTCTTTTTATTTTGAGATATTTTATTGAACTTTAGATGTTTGTCTTTGAAATGTTCAATTTCAGTTCAGTAAAACACTTTAAGCACTTTTATTTGGAAATGTTTTACTCTGCTTACCCTTTCCCTAAATTATAGTAGTATCATTTTTAAGAAGGAAAACTTTACTCTTATAGAAACTGATTCAATCCTATCGGGGGCATTTTACATCTCCATTGTTGCCCTCATTTCCAGCTCTGACCACCAGAGGGGGGAATCACACAATGAAAGGCTCCTTATAATCTACACACAACTATCAACATTCACCACAGCTCATCAAATAAACCTATAATGTCCAGAAAATGTCTTCAGTGTTTATCTGGTGTTTTTCTCCACACTGATTGGTTTGTTCTCCTCCGTGCTCTTCCTGTTGGACCACAGCCCATGGACATGATACTCCAGCTCAGGATGAAGGTCAAAGTGCAGCTCAGACTGAAGGAGGGATGACAGAGGAGGCAGAAGACAAAAACTCTCAGTCCAGTTTGTAAGTAGTCCTCATTAAAAATCTCTCCTTTTACTGTGAGGCTGTTTAACTGCTGAGCCTCTACGGCAGAATAACAGAGATTATGCTCACCTACACTACGTCTGACTGTTTAATGACTGACCAAAGCAGCTTTTGATTTTATTCTCAAATATCTTTCTAGTTTTCTGACTAAAGTTTCATTTATATTTGTATCTTTCTTTCAGAGACCAGGACCAGAAAATGGCACCTGGTAAGACAAACATTTTATTGGTATCATATATTAATAAAACATATTTGTAAAGACAAACCAATTGCAAACATAAAAATGATAAATACAATGTGTATTGATAAAAGGCATCAAGACTGAAACCACACCTGAAATGAAGTCCCAGTAACACCAAACATTAAATCAGTTTCTGATTGTGTAACTGTTGCATCAAAATAGCCCAGAATTTGTTGAGTCAGTGGTGACAATGTGGAAAGACTGTCCAATCATACCATGGTAACAAATCCTTCAAAATTTCCTGTGTATGGAAAAAGATTCTGATCACCACCAAAACTGAATCACTTCTCTCTCAGGCCACGACCAACATCCCAGAAAATGTAATTAACATCTTCTGAAACAAATAAAATCAGGAAAATCTTCAAATAGTAAATAGCTAAAACAACTTAAAAAGTAAAAATTGATTTGCTTAACTGGATAAAATGAATTTAAAGCAAATATGTGACCATTTATGTTTAGTTTGAAGATTATGCTTGACAATAGTGGGGTGCGATATGACGATATAAAATCATTTAGGAATTTTATGTGGGGATGATCTCATAAAGCAGAAAGATTGTCAAATCCTCTGTGTTCCTGGTGCTCACCGGGTGAAAACATTAACTTCTATTGCAAGCCCCTCATCTCTCTCTCTCTCAAATCAAAAGTTTAGAGATGAGGAAGTCCATTTCAATATACCTACAAACGTAATATAGCCTATTAAAGTTGACAAAAGTAACTGCAGTCGAGGAAATCCACCAAAAAATGGACAAAGCACAGCGCCTGCCTCTCGCCGTTTTACAGCAGGGCCAGCACACATACGCACACACACACACACACACACACACACAGCCTTCTTTAATCATCCAATCAGCTGCCAGTATGCAAATGAGGCCAGAAGAGCCGTGGTGTGAGATTTCAGCACCAAGCGGTTCAGACACAGAAGACACAGCAAAACTGATGAATTGGTCTCAGAGATTGTCAGATAATTAAAAATAAACAACAATAACAAGTAAAAAAAAGCAACGTTAAATATAACATCTATATTTGTTCAGTCCTTTCTCCTGTTAAAGGGGAGTTTCTCAGTCACACAGGCACAGAGATGAGTGTCCACGTCCACTGAGGACAAATGACCTGACTGACAGCTCCCGACAAAACATAAAGCTGTGCTGTTAACAATAATTATAATAATAATGATAATAATAATAATAATAATGATAATAATAATAATAATAATAATAATAATAATAATAATAATAATAATAATAATAAAGCCAAAGCAGGAGAAAAAAATGAAGAAAAAAAGTCATAAAAATGTTCTGCTCTATATGTTGTTTTAAATTGGTAAATAAATCAGATTTAGATAAGATTTTTATTGAAATTTAAAGAAATTAGTTTGAGAACTGTTTTTCATTATTTACCTTAGTTTTAGTTTTGTAGATATAGACTTTAGTGTGTTCAGTTTTATTATACGTTTAAATTTATTGAAGAATAATACCATCCAGTTAAATGTTATGTTGTTGGTTGTTAAAATCTGGATTTGTTTTTCATTTCTCATTTCAGTGTAACACCTTAAACATTGGCTCTTTTTATTTTGAGATATTTTATTGAACTTTAGATGTTTGTCTTTGAAATGTTCAATTTCAGTTCAGTAAAACACTTTAAGCACTTTTATTTGGAAATGTTTTACTCTGCTTACCCTTTCCCTAAATTATAGTAGTATCATTTTTAAAGCTGTGGTCTACGATTTGAAACCGCAGCCTGCCCCCCCTTCCCTCACCTCTGCCTCCGTGTTCCAAGATCCCGCCCCCAGCTCGTGTCGCCTCATAAAGCCCCCTCGGACAGAGCTACGAGCGACTAGCACAATATATCAGCAGCAAACTCAATCAAAAACAGCTCAGCTCAACTGAAAGTATCAAACACGACAGACATCCCCCTTGTAACACACAGCAGTAGCCATTTCAACTGGACCGGCGGCAATGCGGGTCTGGCGCCGCCAGAGCGGAGCCGAGTGTGGGAGAGGATTTATCTTTCTCAGCCTGTCCTCCCCAGCTCAGCTTACAGTGCAAACGATTAGCGGCTAACAGGCTAACCCGCTCCCCTACAAGTTATTAGCCCGTGCAGGCACAAACTAACCAGAGTTATTCAGCAGACATCTCCCACTGTAGTAAACAAAGCCATTACCTGATCAACCAGGGGCGAAACGGCCGATGCTGAAGGTCTGACGGCCGACTGTGGCTATTCGTTAGCCGTTAGCCCGCTAACAGGCCTCAACCCACGGGCAGAGCTCCGTTGGGCCCCGCGGCAGAGGGAGGCGGCTTCGGTCTCGGCGCTAGGCTTTTCCGGCTCCATGATAGTTCAGTAGCTAACGCTGCTAGCTGCTCACCGGAGGTAGAGGGGAGGAGGCGGGATCATGGGCATGACGCTGCGTAGCGAGGGAGACGAGGATTGGATGGACTCACAGACCAACTCACGGACCAATTAATAGTCGCAGGTTCTTAGGTTTGATTGGTCAGCTAGTATGCAGCTTTTCAGCGGATATACTGAATGGATTTTTTTCGTTCTTTTTGGTCTTTATACTGTGTAGATAGGACCATAGGACCATAACAGCCTTATAAACGGTGTTATTAATATGTACAAAGCTTCCAAATCGTAGACCATAGCTTTAAGAAGGAAAACTTTACTGTTATAGAAACTGACTCAATCCTATTGGGGGCAGTTTACATCTCCATTGTTGCCCTCATTTCCAGCTCTGACCACCAGAGGGGGGAATCACACAATGAAAGGCTCCTTATAATCTACACACAACTATCAACATTCACCACAGCTCATCAAATAAACCTATAATGTCCAGAAAATGTCTTCGGCTGTGTACATATCTGGTGTTTTTCTCCACACTGATTGACTTGTTCTCCTCCGTGCTCTTCCTGTTGGACCACAGCCCATGGACATGATACTCCAGCTAAGGATGAAGGTCAAAGTGCAGCTCAGACTGAAGGAGGGATGTAAGTAGTCCTGAAAAATCTCTCCTTTTTTTGTGAGGCTTATAACTGCTGAACCTCTACAATGCTGCAGAATAACCGATTACAGCATTTTTAAAACTTCGTCTGACTGTTCAATGATTGTTCAGAGCAGCTTTTGATTTTATACTCAAATATCTTTCTAGTTTTCTGACTAAAGTTTCATTTATATTTGTATCTTTCTTCCAGAGACCAGGACCAGAAAATGGCACCTGGTAAGACAAACATTTTATTGGTATCATATATTAATAAAACATATTTGAAAAGACAAACCAATTGCATACATAAAAATGATAAATACAATGTGTATTGATAAAAGGCATCAAGACTGAAACCACACCTGAAATGGAGATAAAGTAACACCAAACATTAAATCAGTTTCTGATTGTGTAACTGTTGCATCAAAATAGCCCAGAATTTGTTGAGTCAGTGGTGACAATGTGGAAAGACTGTCCAATCATACCATGGTAACAAATCCTTCAAAATTTCCTGGGTATGGAAAAAGATTCTGATCACCACCGAAACTGAATCACTTCTCTCTCAGGCCACGACCAACATCCCAGAAAATGTAATTAACATCTTCTGAAACAAATAAAATCAGGAAAATCTTAAAATAACTAGAGAATTTGCATTTCCATGAAGGAAATGCGTTGAAATGCTGAGCGTGACTGCTCAAACTGTGAAATGAAATTTCTAAAAGTAATGCAAAGAAAGTTGAAAATGTGACATGAATAGCTGTAAGCAGTAAATCAGGGCTGAAAATGTTTGAAATGTGCAATAAAAATGTTTGCAGAACATTATAGTTACTGGAGTTCAGGTGTGTGTCGTGACCACGCTCTAACTTCAAAAAAATGTGCAAAAGTTGATGCTGCTTCAACAGTCATATCTCAGAAACTGTAGCAGATAGTGAAAAGTACATCAAAACTGTTTGCAGATGTGAAAGAAAGCAGAAAATGAATGACTGTTTTGTAACATGGTTAAATGTGTTGATATTTGGAGATGTACCTAATAAAGTGGCCAGTCAGTGTAAAGTATGGTTGAGAGTGTAAAGACAAGCGTGATCACGCCATTAAAAAGAAGGATCTGTATTAGCTGGAGAAGAAAAGCACCCCAACCAGGAATTGAACCCAGGTTTTCCCACTCCGCAATCTGCTGCGTTATCTATTTATCCATGGGGTTAAATATGCTGAAACGCGGAAAGCAGACTATTTATCCTCAGCACAGCAGCTCAGCACTGATAATGCTTCCGGGAAAACGAACGCTCGCTGTGTCTAAATCGGGATAGATATCAGGAAAAGGATTTCACCATGAGGGTCCCAAAAACCTGCTGAAACGTTTAATAAAATTCTTATGTCTGTACTGCTTAAAATGTTAACACAGTGACGAGTTAGAAACGTGCTTCACTCTGTGAAGTCCGGCTGTCCGGGTCTTCGGTCTGACGCGCTCTAACATGAAGGATTTCATCAAATGTTGGTGCTGCTTAAAAAATCATATTTAACAAACTGTATGCGCCAGCAAAAAGCTGAAGATATGTAACAATGGCTGAGAAGTCAGTGCAGCTTTTAAAGTATGAATGAAGTCTGTAGGTGGAAGCATGCCCAAGCTGTGGAGCTTCAAAGTTGCAGAAGTTTTCAGCGGAGCTGCGGAAACGTCCCATTGATTTCAATGTAAAAATACATGCACAAATTATTTTTTACTGTAAAAAGTATAAAGGTTAAACCTGTGAGAAATACAAGCGCACTTCTCATGAACATGCTGCATATGTCAGTTTTTTTCTGTGAAAATCTGTCGAATTTGAAGCCTGTGAAAGGCGCCTAAGTCTCACTGAGAAAAAGAACAAAATGGAGGTTAGGGAGAATAATATGTTGAAATGCTGACTCAGCATTTCAACATAATAAATAGCTAAAACAACTTAAAAAGTAAAAATTTGATTTGCTTAACTGGATAAAATGAATTTAAAGCAAATATGTGACCATTTATGTTTAGTTTGAAGATTATGCTTGACAGTAGTGGGGTGCGATATGACGATATAAAATCATTTAGGAATTTTATGTGGGGATGATCTCATAAAGCAGAAAGATTGTCAAATCCTCTGTGTTCCTGGTGCTCACCGGGTGAAAACATTAACTTCTATTGCAAGCCCCTCATCTCTCTCTCTCTCTCAAATCAAAAGTTTAGAGATGAGAAAGTCCATTTCAATATACCTACAAACGTAATATAGCCTATTAAAGTTGACAAAAGTAACTGCAGTCGCGGGAAATCCACCAAAAAATGGATAAAGCACAGCGCCTGCCTCTCGCCGTTTTACAGCAGGGCCAGCACACATACGCACGCACACACACACACACACACACACAGCCTTCTTTAATCATCCAATCAGCTGCCAGTATGCAAATGAGGCCAGAAGAGCCGTGGTGTGAGATTTCAGCACCAAGCGGTTCAGACACAGAAGACACAGCAAAACTGATGAATTGGTCTCAGAGATTGTCAGATAATTAAAAATAAACAACAATAACAAGTAAAAAAAAGCAACGTTAAATATAACATCTATATTTGTTCAGTCCTTTCTCCTGTTAAAGGGGAGTTTCTCAGTCACACAGGCACAGAGATGAGTGTCCACGTCCACTGAGGACAAATGACCTGACTGACAGCTCCCGACAAAACATAAAGCTGTGCTGTTAACAATAATTATAATAATAATAATAATAATAATAATAATAATAATAATAATAATTGTAAGAGCCATTTGTTTATATTCTGATTTCATTTCATGTTTGGTTATGTTTCTTTTTGCTTTCTACCGCCACTTGAGGGCGCAGTGTTCCTGATTGTTCAAGGGTGCAGAGGTTACTTAATCAATCAGAGAATAATGGATCAGGGGTTGTTGCTTGAGAGGAGGTGGAAGGCAAAAAGTTTTAAAACTGTGAAGGTAAAATAAATAAGCTTTTCGTTTGGCACTGAGATTGGATTATAAGGACAGAGCGGAAGTTTTGCCTGCTTTGATTTTGTTTGTTTGAGATAGCCTACTTTTGTAACATGAGAAAATAAATTTACGTTGTTTGGAATCATTCACGAGTCAAACTATTGCCATCAATCAAGCAACCAGGTGACTTTATTTTTGCTTTAACGTTTCGTTTCATTGGAGAAAAGTCACTACAATAAAGTCTTAAAACTGCCTACGTGGGAGATCACCGTGGCTTCACGCTGACAGCGTGATAGGACAGTGCTGTAGCCTGGAGCGGGTGAATGAAGACCACGCTGTAGCTGCATTAGCCGCTCGCAGCTGTTGGAGCCGCTGAAGCCGCTGTGGCTGTTGGACCCGCTGTAGCTGTTGGAGCCGCTGAAGCCGCTGGACCCGCTGGACTCGCTGTGGCTGTTGGAGCCGCTGTAGCTGCTGAAGACGCTGGACCCGCTGTGGCTGTTGGAGCCGCTGGACCCGCTGTGGCTGTTGGAGCTGCTGGAGCCGCGGTAGCTGTTGGAGCTGCTGGGGCCGCTGGAGCCGCTATTGGAGCCGCTATTGGAGCCGCTGTTGGACCCGCTGGAGCGTTGAGCTGTCACCAGGGGAACCGGGACGCCATCAACAAGGTACCTGCATGCCGGCCATCATAGGGGTATGTGTAGCGCTATACAAATAATTAAATGGCCATAGTGGTAACGTTACCGGTAAATGTGTGCACACAACTTTGCGCGTAAAATCCAATGCATTGGTGTTGACTGTCGGAAAAGAGCCGTACACGTACACGTCGTATAAAGGCTATTGGAGACTAATAATTTGCGTAATCATGAGTAATATAAACCACAAGGACAAGACTGAACTCTTTACTGAGACAGAAAAACAGGTGGATTTTTGTGCAAATGAGGGAGCTTCATCTGTGATGAAGCGGCCTGTAAAAATGACAGAAAAAGCCATTTTGGCAAAGGTTGAAAACTTGCAAAAGGAAAGAAAAGGGTATTTCAAAAAGATGGGCAGTCTCAAAAATGCAATGATTGATTTGATGCATGAAAAAGGGTTTGTCAAAGAGGTGAGAAATACTGTTGAAAGGTACAAAAAATTATGTGATGATGTTCTTGCAACTCATATGTCTCTGTTAAAATTTTTACCACGTGTTGAGTATGAAAAACATGAAATGTGGTTCAAGGTAAAAATGATCCCCGTCAATGAATTTATTATTGAGGTAACAGAGTGGTTGCGCTGTAATGAAAACTGCCATGAGGGTGAAGGTACTGAGGATGTTGATCTTCAGCCTCAATCTGAGCAAGGGCAAGTGGAGCCCTATGACAGCATTTCCAACATCCAATCAAATGCTTCTTCAAAACACAGCAGATCTACCATGTCCTTACGTCGCAGAGTGGAGGCAGAACAAGCTGCAAACATAGCACGAGCTGCTGCACTTCAAAAAAAGCATGCTTTGGAGGAGCAAGCAGAGCAACTAAGAAGGAAACAGGAACAACTGGAAATGGAAACACAAATAGCAGCATCTGCTGCAAAGCTAACAGTGCTAAATGCTTCACCATGTGGAAGTGTCATCAGTAAACACAAACATTCAGATGGAATGTCTTCCTATTTCAAGAAGGATCCTCATGCAAAAGAAATTATTCCAACATTGAGGATGGAATCAAGGGAACAAACGTCTGCTAAGACACAGGAGCAACTCCCATCTACTCGACTACATCAGCAGCAAGCATCTGCAATATCAAATGTAGACTATACTGTTTCACCTGGGCCTGCTCAAGGCAATGGAGATCTTTACAGTTTGTTGCACAAGCAGAATGAATTAACAGCACTACTGGCACAAACACAAAGCTTACAATTACTGCCACGCAGAGAAGTGCCTATTTTTACTGGAGATCCTCTGCAATTTCGAATATTCAAAAGAACATTTGAACATTGTGTGGAGTCAAGGGTACCAAAGGAAGACTGTTTGTACTACCTCGAACAATTCACTGGGGGGCAGCCTAAAGAGCTGGTGCGCAGCTGCCAACACTTAGCACCAGGCCGTGCTTATGATGCAGCCAAAGATCTTCTTACCAAACATTTTGGAGATGAAATGAAAATCACAGCTGCCTATTTGAATAAAATAATTGAATGGCCTACTGTCAAGGCAGAAGATAAAAAGGGACTGCATGCATATGCATTGTGTTTGGCTGAATGCTGCAATGCAATGGAAGAGCTACGATATTTGGATGAGCTCAATATGCCCGCCAATATGAAAATAGTGATACAAAAGATTCCTTACAAGCTGAGAGAGCGTTGGAGAGCAAAGGCATGTGCAATTCTTGAGACCCTAGGACGCAGGGCTAACTTTAAGGATATTGTGGAGTTTATCAACTATCAAGTCAAGATAATTTCAGATGCAACCTTTGGCGACATTCAAGACACTCCAGTCAATGCAAAGGGAAGCAACAAGATTCAAGGAAACCGGACACAGTCACAACAAAGGTCACAACTAAAGCGAAATAGTTTTGCAACTGCTGTCTTTTTGTCAAATGAACCATCTGTGAATGCCAACAAGAGAAGCATACAAACTCAAACACAAAATACATTATCAATAACCTCACACATCTCCTGCTTGTTTTGTACACAACGGCATATGTTGGATCAATGTGCACAACTGAAAAAGAAATCTCATCGAGAGAAACTGGACTTCCTTAAAGAGAAAGGAGTGTGCTTTGGTTGCCTGCACATAGGGCACATGAGTAAAGACTGTGGTAAGCGTATATTATGTAAAGTGTGTAACCAGAAACACCCCACTGTTTTTCATATTGAGAGACGAGAGAAAGGTAAAGAGGATGATGGGTCAAAAGAAAAGCTGGTGAGTGGCACAGCTGTCTCCACATGTGGTCATACAGGGGCCGGGGGCAGTAACGGCATTCTTTCAATCTTACCTGTCAATGTCAAGTGTACAAAAGGAAACAAAGTCATTCAAACATATGCTTTTTTGGATCCAGGGAGCACTGACACTTTCTGTTCTGAGAGGCTAAAGGAGAGGCTCAACCTTAAAGGAAAAAAAAGAAACATTCACATCCGCACCATGACCAACAGCACTCTGGTGCCCAGTTACATAGTTGAAGGCTTGGAAATTTCTGGACTGACAGAAAACCATTATTATCAACTTCCCAGTGCATTTACACAAAAGGAAATGCCAGTAACACCAGGTAACCTAATCAGTGAAGCAGATTTGAAAAAATACTCTTATCTCAAGGATGCATGCATACCTCGTATCAACGCCGATGTTGAATTGTTGATTGGCACAAACGCCTCAAAGTTAATGGAACCATGGGAGGTGATCAACAGTCGGGGTGATGGACCGTATGCAGTGCGAACTCTTCTTGGCTGGGTGATTAACGGACCTTTACAAGGGAACAATGCAGCACTGTGTGAAAATGGTCACCAAACTGCATTTGTTAATAGAATTGGTGTTGACCGACTGGAAGAGATGTTGATAGCTCAATACAACCAAGATTTTAGTGAGAAGTTTGCCAATGACAAAGAAGAGATGTCAGGAGAAGAGAGGAAATTCATGGAAATAATGGAAAGTTCAGTTCAGTTGAAAGATGGTCACTACATGATCAAACTGCCTTTCAAAAACAAAAACGTAAACATGCCAAACAATATTTCTGTTGCCAGACAGCGTGTCAGATCACTAAGAAAAAAGCTTCAAAAAGATGTCATTTTTCACACGGAATACTCAAACTTCCTGTCTGATGTGATCAACAAAGGATATGCAGAAAGGGTACCTGAGCATCAATTGGAGTGTGCTGAGGGAAATGTTTGGTACCTTCCCCACCATGGAGTGTGTCATCCTCAAAAGGGCAGTCTTCGAGTGGTCTTTGACTGCGGAGCAGAATTCAGGGGAATGTCGCTGAACAGTCAACTGTTACAAGGACCAAATCTAACCAGCTCATTAGTTGGTGTTCTCATGCGGTTCAGACAGGAACCTATAGCTGTTATGGCAGATGTTCAAGCAATGTTTCATCAGGTAAAGGTGGATGAACAACATTTGGATTTTTTAAGATTTTTATGGTGGCCAGAAGGAAAATTGGATCAGGAGCTTGTGCATTATCGCATGACTGTTCATCTGTTTGGAGCAGTGTCCTCTCCTAGTGTTGCATGTTATGCCCTGCGAAAAGCAGCAGATGATAATGCACACAAATTTTCAACAGAAGCAATTGACACAGTCAAATTTAACTTCTATGTTGATGATCTCCTGAAGAGTCTGCCATCAGAGGAAGATGCCATTGTTATGGTTAAAGACCTTAAAACTATCTGCCAAGCAAGCGGTTTTAATCTGACAAAATGGTTGAGCAACAGTCGTGAAGTGCTTTCTGTCATCCCTGAAGAACATAAATCCAAAAACTTTCAGGACTTGGATCTGGACAGGGACAAACTGCCACTTGAAAGGGCTCTTGGACTGCATTGGTGTATTGAGACGGACAGCTTCAAATTCAAATTCAGTATCAAGGACAAACCACACACAAGACGTGGATTGCTTTCTATGATAAGCTCTGTCTATGACCCTTTGGGCTTCTTAGCTCCATTCACCATCCCAGCAAAAATCATTTTGCAGGACTTGTGTCGACTGAAATGTGGATGGGATGAAGCAATTCCCCAGTCATACCAACAGCAATGGAACAAATGGCTGGAAGACTTAAAGAAGGTCGAAAACTTCCAAATAAACCGATGTCTCAAGCCTCAACATTTTGGTCAAATCACATCTGCTCAAATGCATCATTTCTGTGATGCCAGTGAGACTGCTTATGGCACTGTTACTTATCTCAGGTTACAGAATGATAAGAACAAGGTCCATATTACTTTCTTGCTTGGCAAAGCCAGAGTTGCGCCGCTAAAACAAGTGACTGTACCTCGCTTGGAGCTCACAGCGGCAGTTCTTGCTGTTAAGGTGGACAAAATGCTGCGTTCAGAGTTGCAGCTGCCATTGGAGGAGTCGATGTTCTGGACAGATAGTACATCAGTACTAAAATACATAAAAAACGAGGATAAAAGGTTCCTAACATTTGTTGCTAACAGGATAGCAATGATCAGAGAGTCATCAAATGTTGCTCAGTGGAGATACATCCCCACAACTCAGAACCCAGCAGACGATGCCTCTAGAGGGCTGAAAATTGAACACTTGGTTCAAGGAAGATGGATAGAAAGTCCACAATTTCTGTGGGAACCAGAAAGAGAATGGTCAAGACATCAGGTGGATACAGAAATTGTTGACAATCCAGAGGTCAAAAAGAGGATCGCTGTGAATGCAGTAGTCACTGAAAACGCTGTCAACCCCACCCAGCAATTAATTCATTACTTCTCTACTTGGAATAGGTTAAAGGTTGCAGTAAGTTGGATTCTCAGGCTGAAGAAGATTCTGATTTCTCTAAGTCAAAAGAGAAAACAACTTAGTTCTGTGTGCATTGATGTTGTTAGTAATCAGTTGACAAACATCAGCTCAGAGATGGAGAAACTGAAAGCCACATTTAGAAACCAGAAACTTTCAGCTGATGATCTGTTTGAGGCAGAAATGGCCATTATTCGCTTTAGCCAGAGTGACAGATTTCACAATGAGATTGCTGCACTTAAATCTGAAAAATCTAAAGTGAGGAAAAGCAGTGCAATATACAGACTGGATCCAGTGTATGAAGGAGGATTTCTAAGAGTTGGAGGACGGCTAAGCAGATCTTCCATGCCAGAGGATACAAAACATCCACTCTTGTTAGCCAAAGACCAACACATTTCAACACTCATACTACAACATGTTCATGAACAAGTGGGTCACAGTGGCAGGAACCAGGTACTTTCCAAGCTGAGAAAAAAGTATTGGATCACAAATGCAGATTCTGCTGCAAGAAAAGTTATCAACAAATGCTATGTCTGTAGACTTCTGAGAGGAAAAATGGGTGAACAGAAGATGGCAGACCTCCCCACTGAAAGAGTTGTTCCAGATTTTCCACCATTCACAAATGTTGGTGTGGATTATTTTGGTCCTATTAATGTGAAACGAGGACGTTCTTCTCTAAAGCGCTATGGAGTTGTTTTCACTTGCATGTCGAGTCGAGCAGTTCATCTAGAAGTCGCATATGCACTTGATACAGATTCGTGCATCAATGCGCTTCGCAGATTCATCTGTCGCAGAGGACAAGTCTCTACCATGCGATCAGATAATGGAACCAACTTTGTAGGGGCGGAAAAGGAACTAAGAGAATCATTGGCTTCACTGGACCACAATAAAATTCAAAGAACTATGGCTCAAGAGGGAATCAAATGGGTTTTCAACCCTCCTGCTGCATCCCATTATGGTGGAGTATGGGAACGTATCATCCGCATGATCAGGAAAGTTCTAAACACTGTGCTCCGACAGCAGCATCTGGATGATGAAGGACTTCACACAGTGTTGTGTGAAGCTGAGGCCATCCTCAACGATCGCCCTATAACAAAGTTGTCAAATGACCCTAATGACCTTGAGGCATTAACGCCGAATCATATCTTGTTGCTGAAAGGAAAACCAGTACTTCCACCTGGACTTTTTGAAAAAAGGGATATGTATATCAAAAGAAGATGGAGACAGTGTCAGTACTTGGCTGATCTTTTCTGGAAACGTTGGACCAGAGAATACTTGCCTCTACTGCAAGAAAGACAAAAGTGGATTATGGAAAAAAGAAATTTTGTACCCGGAGATATTGTTGTTGTCGCTGACTCAACAGCTCCACGAGGATCATGGATTCTTGGGAAAATATTGGAAACCGTTAAAGATAAGAATGGATTGGTCCGCTCTGTACGTCTTCAGACCAAAACCAGTGTGCTAGAGAGACCAGTGACAAAGATTTGTCTGCTTTGTGAAGCAAACGAATGATGGAGAAGTGATTCAGGACTGTTTTAAAAAATATATATTTAAAGTTAATCATTTGAGCCAGTTTCTGTGGTATGGCCAGTTTTCAAACTTAAATGGAATGGCTCCTTAACGTAGATTGAGTTTGAATTGGTTTGTCTTCTGTCAGAACCAATTAGGGGCCGGTGTGTAAGAGCCATTTGTTTATATTCTGATTTCATTTCATGTTTGGTTATGTTTCTTTTTGCTTTCTACCGCCACTTGAGGGTGCAGTGTTCCTGATTGTTCAAGGGTGCAGAGGTTACTTAATCAATCAGAGAATAATGGATCAGGGGTTGTTGCTTGAGAGGAGGTGGAAGGCAAAAAGTTTTAAGACCGTGAAGGTAAAATAAATAAGCTTTTCGTTTGGTACTGAGATTGGATTATAAGGACAGAGCGGAAGTTTTGCCTGCTTTGATTTTGTTTGTTTGAGATAGCCTACTTTTGTAACATGAGAAAATAAATTTACGTTGTTTGGAATCATTCACGAGTCAAACTATTGCCATCAATCAAGCAACCAGGTGACTTTATTTTTGCTTTAACGTTTCGTTTCATTGGAGAAAAGTCACTACAATAAAAAAGCCAAAGCAGGAGAAAAAAAATGAAGAAAAAAAGTCATAAAAATGTTCTGCTCTATATGTTGTTTTAAATTGGTAAATAAATCAGATTTAGATAAGATTTTTATTGAAATTTAAAGAAATTAGTTTGAGAACTGTTTTTCATTATTTACCTTAGTTTTAGTTTTGTAGATATAGACTTTAGTGTGTTCAGTTTTATTATACGTTTAAATTTATTAAAGAATAATACCATCCAGTTAAATGTTATGTTGTTGGTTGTTAAAATCTGGATTTTTTTTTCATTTCTCATTTCAGTGTAACACCTTAAACATTGGCTCTTTTTATTTTGAGATATTTTATTGAACATTAGATGTTTGTCTTTGAAATGTTCAATTTCAGTTCAGTAAAACACTTTAAGCACTTTCATTTGAAAATGCTTTACTCTGCTTAATGTTTGTTTGAATTTGTCAATTTCATTCATAGAAATACTTTAAATGCTCCATTTCTCTTTTAATATATAATTTTGCTTCAAATAAAGACAAATATTTCTTTAAATCTTATTCTTGTTTTAAAAGCATTTATGTCATATAAAAGTTATAAAGACGGATAAAATGGTGACCTTATGGTGTTAAAGGCAACACTGAGAAATTGGGTGCACCTAATTTTTGTGCTGGTGCACCTTAAAAAAAAACTTAGGTGCACTATTCCAACCAATGCAAAAAGTTAGTCTGGAGCCCTGCTTTAAGATATTACTAGTTACTAAAGTTTGCATTTGTATTTGACCCTTTACAATAAGCTTTTTGGTGTGTTTAGCTTTTATGTTACAAAAGTGCACTTTGTTGTTGTTCATTACCTTTTATGTTTACATTTATTGCACATTTTTCTAAAAACTGCACTATTTAAATTAAAACCTGTTCAGAAAGTTTCTTTGGTTTAAATTTTATTTTTGTTTTCTTTAAGGGTTTTACATGTTTTATGTTAAACATAGGGAAAAATGGTTAAACATGCAAATTAATCTAAAAAAATCAACATAAAAAAGAATCGTGATAATATTGGGATCAGGAAAGAAAAATGTACACTCACTGGCCCATTTTTTAAGTACACATGTTCAACTGCTGGTTAACACACATACAATCCAGTGAAGCACATGGCAGCAATGCAGTGGGTTATGAAGACATGCTAGACAGCCTGATGAAGTTTACTTACTACTTTACCACAAGTTTACAAGTCCATGGTTACTAATCTGTGGGCCAGGCCTCCTCAGGGGTAGATGTCACTATATATATGTACAACATTCTCAGAATTCTGTGTTTTGTCTTCAGGGTCTTGGAAAAAGTTCTCTGTTCTCTTTGCTGGAGAAACCAAAGGAGCTCATATAGACTGGATCTCAAAGTTTAACAGCATCGGTCAGTTTGAGGTGAAGTCTCCTGAAGAGAGTGATTACATCCTTCTGTTCTTTCCCATCATGTCACAAGTTAGGACAGACATCACTGAGGCTCTGGAGAAAATCCCAGGTAGGCAATGGATCCAACTTATTAGAGATGTGACCAGTGACACATAAATTAAAGGATTACATTTTAAAAACTCCAACACTAGAGACAGAACTCTGATATTAAAGGAAGAATTCTGGGATTAGAGTCAAAATTTCAAGAAAAAGGTGAAAAAATTCAGAGTTCTGATTTTAATCTCTGAACTTTTACTTTTATCTAAGAATTATGGCTGGTGTCTGTCTCAGCTGACATTGGGCGAGAGGCTGTGTTCAGCCTGAACACCCTGAATCAGTGCAGGTCAATCACAGGGTCACATAGAGAGGCAGAGAACCATTACTGCTCACGCTTCTACCTCAAGGCAACCAGAGTCACCAGTTAACCTAATGAGCATTTTTTTTGGTCTGTGGGAGGAAGCCAGAGTGCTGGGGGGAACCCTTGTTTTTTTCGGTGGCCCCAGTCTTTTTCAGCCTGGCAGAGCAGATGGACCTCCCTGATTCTGAAATCATGCATCTTTATCTTGCCAGCCTCCATTGTCCAACAATTTCACTGCGCTAAATACTTAACAGCCCAGTCAGGGAAGAGAGGCAGGAGCAGCGGAGGTGACAACACCAGAAGTGACTGCATGAAAACAATGGTACACTGAAAACAGTGATTTTGACCCTTAGTAAATGTTGCTTATATTTATTAACCATATTTTAATGGAAATATTTCAGTTAATTAACTCAACTTATAAAATATAAGTAATTTCAATCTATATTGTGAAAAATATTACAATCTTATTTTATTTAATTAAATGTAGCTTAAAAAATCACCATCTGGTTTGGATTTTGAAGTTTGGGCATGCACACGAACGTACCGCCTTTTGAGGATTTTGCGTGCACGTCGGTTACTCACTCTGGAGTTTGGACACTCTGCAGGTGTGTGCTGCTGTTGCTACAGACTCAACTTCAAATTGCTGGGGTAAGTCTTTAATAATTATTGGTTTATCGTGTAGATTTCACCCCTGTGTCCGTCCTATTTGTTTTATTTAAATGATTATATACTCAAGTACTTACAGCTATGGGCCTGTCTAACTCGGTGGTTAAGCTAGCTATGTGAGGATGCGTTAGCCTCTTAATTCTCCTGATATTAGATTGTCCATGCGGCTAAACATGAGGCAGAGTATCAGAAACGGTGAGTTCAGTTCATCTGGAGTCGGTTAGACTTTGATTCCGGTTCGGGGACTTGTGTGTGGTGGGCTGGGGCGGTGGGGACCGCCGAGGAGAAGGCAGAGGAAGGGTGCCGTCCACCGTACACACCGTGTAGAGCAGTGGTTCTCAAATGGGGGTACGCGTACCCCTGGGGGTACGTGGAGGTATTGGAGGGGGTACGTGAAGCTTTTCAAAATATCTTTAAAAAATCAGTAGGCTCATCCAAATAATAAGTCTTGGGGAAAATTATTTTGTAAAAACTTTGTCAAAATATAAATGTGTGTTCATGCACTGAATTTTTGTTATTTTTGTTATTTATTTATATTTTTTATTTTGTACCATTACAGAGACCAATATAAATTAAAAGTGTTTTGCATATTTGAGTTTTGACGGTACCACCAGGAAGGTGGTCACCGTCTTCTGTTTTTCTTTTTTGTTTCTCCATGCAATGTTTGCAATATGAATGTATTTGTCAGGTTCACTGACATCAGTTGTTTGGCTTTAATAAATCAGACACTTATTTTTACAGCACTGTACCTCTTTTTTCTTCCAAAAATGTTTTGCCCGTGTCAGGGGGTATTTGACTAAAAATATATTTCTAAGGGGGTACATAACTGAAAAAAGTTTGAGAACCACTGGTGTAGAGGGTGGGGGACCTGCACAGGCAGCAGGTGTGTGCGGCTGTTAGCTCCTCCGTGTCCGTCTGTCAGTGGACTGTCCGACTCATGTGCTGCCCGGTCCCGCGGCTCACTCGTTTAGTATGTTTCTGATGTTCTGTATGTTTTTGATTGATAATTTAGGCAATTTCTGAATGCTGTGAAGTGATCTCTATCTCATTTATAATAAGTATACCACAAAAAGTTATCTTGAAGTGAATTAATAACACAGCATCCCTTTCTTTCCAAAACTCTTGTGCATTCACTGTGTGTATTATAGGAATCGTCATTACGTAAATAACTGAGCACAGTGTTCTTTGTCTTCTGCCACTTCTTTTGTGTGCATCAGAGAAAAGCTGAATTTCAGTGAATCACAACGTATCCACTCGAGATTACTTTCATGGCACGGTTGGACAGTCTCCAGCATCAACTGACATCAGTTTTTTTGAAAAAGGGAGGTGCCACTGGCCAGAAACTAACCAAACATCTGCAGATCTTACAAGAGGTAAGTGTTCATTCATTGTAGTCTATATGTGTGCTTTATTGTGTTCTGTTTCAGTAAAGCCTGGATCATTAATGTAAGACACTTTCCAAAGTAATCTATTACTTGTTTACATGTTCCAGCCCTGTTTTCTCTGGTGGTACAGTTAATGTACTAACCCTAACCCTACCACCTGCACTGAGCAAGATTTGGACCATGCTTAGCACAGTGCTTTCATCCAATATATTTATACATGTCGTATTGTAACCACACCACAATTATTTTGTAATAAATGAATAAGATTATTTTAGTATAACCGTGGGTAGAGAAGTTTAAATATTTTTGTGATTACTTTCGTGCCTGGATGTTTTTCAACAGTTAAATCTCTTCACACAGGCTACAAGTGATGTTCATTCCAAAGGGCAGCAGTCCTTGGAGCACTGTGCCTCGACCTTGGGTAGGATGATTGACATCTGATCCATGAGTACATGCGGTGTTTCCTCTACATTCATTTAGGGGCGGCAGGCCACCGCTCCTAAATCCTACCAGCCGCTCCTGCAATTTTTTTTTTAAACTGTTAATACACTACTGCAGCATCATGTCGCTGCCTTCACATCACAGTCCTGCATTAAATCAGGTGTCGAGGGTGCTCAGGCAGATAACTATCTTGCCCATAGTTGTGTCACTATGGTTTACTTACATTCAATAACATGCATTTTTCCTCTCCGCTCTGACAAATGCCTCCTCTTCTGCTCCTCTTGTACCGATAAGCCGCACGGCAACCAAACCGTCTCTCTGCAGGCGGAGTCCCCCCACATGCAGTCTTTATTGAGGCTGTTGCCACCGCTGGCCAAGACGTAGCGGTGATTCAGCGAACGTCAGAGCAGAGGCCAGCTAAAAGTGTCTCACAACACTCCCTGTCATAGAACGAGCCGATAACTTCTGAACCGTCAATTCTCTTTATTAACAGACTCAAACAGCGTGTCATACAGTTAGCAGTTCTCTCTCTCAGTCTACACTTCCGCAACCCTCAGCCAATCCCCGGGCTCCCCCTTAGCAGCGTTAACACTACAAAGATCGTCTACTCTGAAGATGTTCACTCTGACATACTACTATGACACTCCCTTTGATTGGCTGCTGCCAGGCGACTACAGCCAGAAAGTTCAACATGGGGGACTCTGAGCAGCAGGGCAACATCTGTGCGCGTGCTCTTCGGCTGCAACCGCTCCTACCGCGGCGGTCCAAACCGCTTGCTGTCTGCCGCCTGTCCCTCATTGAAATGACTGGATAGGTGCATTATGTGAAGGGGATGATAAAGACACACACACACTACACATACAGACAACACACACACTCACACTCAGGCGGCGGATGAAGGAGCGACCATAACGGTAAAAAAATATTATAAAAAAAAACAAACAATTTAGACAAACATTAATGGATGACCTGAAGCTTACCAAACAATCTCTCCAAGAAAAGATCTCAGCATTTTTAAGCCAACTGCCCTTACCAAGAAGGGAAGCACAGCTAGCAGTGTAGGAAACTTTCAGCAAGGGATGCTCCGATCACCATTTTTGGGTGCCGATCCGATCACCGATCACAGGATTCACATATCTGCCGATCACCGATCACCACCGATCACCGATCACAGAATGAATGAGAGAATAATCAATCATACTACATGTCCTGTATTTACAGTCAAGCCTTGTGCACCACTTTAAGTGGCAAAACTATTTGTGCTAAAACAAATAAATACAACAAACAAGTAGAATTACCTGTCAAGTGCAATAGATGACAATGAAATTAAAAAAAATAAAAATTACTTGCCTTACTCTCCAAGTAAGGTGAAAAAAGGCTTCAAAATCATTTTAAACAAAAAAAGGCAGTTTTATATTTAGTAAATAAATAATAATGAAAATAGATCAATAAAATTAGTAAATAAATAAAATTGAGACATACTTCTGATAAGCAAAAACAAATAATCTTTATCCTTTCTCTGCACACTGCACTCCTTACCCTAATCATGAAACCTATTAGCACTTACCAGTTTAACCTAAACCAGACAAATTTGCAGCTAATGACTGAACAGAATAAGACTAAAATTATGATAAACTGCAATTCTCCTCTAATTATAACGTCACATCCACATTCTTAAACTTTATCCTGAAACAGAACAGTGTTTCCTCTTGGATTTTTTTCAGCAGCAGGCTCACCGGGGAGCTGTGGCGGCATAAACAGATGACACTTGACAGCAGATTTAAGTTGAGATTCTACGATATTGCTGATTGCAATCTTTAGTTAGCTTTTTTAATACCAGCGAAAAGGATGAACAATGATGATGCCTACAGACTATATCAGGAAAAATACACATCACATGCAGTGGTGTGCGGTCAGGGGAGGCAGGGGAGGCAGTGCCTCCCCTAGGCTAACAAGAAAAAATATATATATATATGTTTTTATAAAAATATTTTTTTTCAGTTGTTCGTATACAATTTGTCATAATTAAAGAATAAAAAAAGGAAATTGCTGATTTGTCAATAAGAGGGAGGCTAACAGAGGGGACGGACAGCATTTCGCGCTGGCTTCATGCGTGTGATGTGCGTCGGTTTTGCAGGTTCGCGCATGCGTACTAAGGTCTCACGCTGATTAACGTGGGCATCGATGAGGCACAGCGCTTCTCTGCCTCCGGAGGTTGTAATACCGCACCCTCTTTGAGGTCTCGCGATAGTTTGTTAGTGCAGACGTTGCTATAGTGATTCTTGCCTAGCTTGAACATTAACTCAGAAGAAACCAAACTTTAATCTTCTTAAAAAAACACATCGAGATCACAAAACCCAATGCCAGAAATCCAACACAAAAGTTCCCTTTTCAGCAGAGAAACCAGAGAGATGACTTCTTATTTTTTGAAACGTCCTCTTTCCATGCGCTTCCAAACTTTTGCGTCCTCTGCTTCGCTCCTCACCTGCCAAATGACTGACACTCGGCATCTATTGTCTCTAGAACTCGGCACACGCTGCTGATTTCACGAACTCCATTCACCTGCGCTGCAGGTGAGCGTGCAGCCGAGGAGCGGGCAGTTACGGAGCGCGCCGTTGAGCAGCGTGCAGCCGAGTGCTGCAGAGCGCGCTTGGAGCAGAGGGGCAGGGGAGCAATGACTGATTTTAGGAGTCACAGCCGCACTTCCAGACGGACGAACACAAGCCACCGCGCTGCGGCCGCCAGCCGTCTAATTTTGTCAGCTGCGCGGCCGTGATGTTCGTGATCGAGGTGGCTTGTGTTTGTCTGGCTGGAGGCGGCTGCTGACTGATATTTTCAGTGGTGCGCGCTGTGACCACTGGCCGTCTAGGTGTGCCGACTGTTTTTGAGCTTTCCCGGTTTTCTCTGATTGCCAGCACGCCTCTGCCCCTTTTATATCAGTTTTTCAATTTCATCTGGCGGGCCAGATAGTATTGGAGACGGGCCAATTTTGGCCTGCGGGCCGTTAGTTGCCAAGCGCTGCTAGTGTATTTCTCCCATCTCCACTTGCACACAACACATACACAGCACAGACTGTCACCGCGTTAAAGGGGCAGGGCTGGCCAGTAACAGTTTGTATTTGCAAATGTGAGCAGTGGACCGTATATATAACACACACATATAGAAATTTCAACTTTAGCTGGCTGCCTGCCTCCCTCGTCATGGACCTCACCGCACGTTACTGATCACATGTGAGTGTGTTTTTAGGATTTATTCAGCAATTTATTTTACCTGTTTATACTCTCTCTTCAAAAGCCTGGATTGCATTTAAAAGTGGCTTATTAACCCTTAAGGCACCAGAGTTTTTCAAGAAAATATTCAATTTTGCTATCAAGATTTAAAAGGGCTGGGGTGCTGGTTTGGCGGAGTGGTTAGCACCCCATGTACTTGCTTCTGCCGGTTCAGGTTCAAATCCCACCTGTGACCAGTTTGCAGAGTGTCTTCCCCTACTCTCTCCCCCCTTCACAAGCCTATCCACTGTCTCTCTCCTATCAATAAAGGCACAAAATGCCCAAAAACATACATTTAAAAAAAAAAAGATTTAAAAGGGCTATAGTTTCAAAGTGGTCAGTTTTCCCACCCATCATCATCACTGTAATTTACGGACCGAGCATGAACGCCTCTGCTGCCTGCACTGTGTTTACCCCCGGCTTCTCCCTCGTCTGACCAGAGCTCAGCGGTCTTTCTCATTCCCGCTAACACCGTCACTTTTCACGGTGTTTTGAGCTTCCCTGCATCCCAGACCAGTCCCCTCACTCACCGGCCCGGAAGAGCCAAAGCTTCTGCCTCCGTATGTGCTGCTCAGGGACGGTAATGGCACGCGGACCCGCTCCCGCTGCGCGCGCACGCGATGCCAGTTTGGTCCTCACTGGACGACTTACCGCCATCCTCAGAGAGTAAATATTCCTCAGATTCAGAGTCAGCCAGTACTTGACAAAGTACTCTCTGCATCTTGAGTACTGTTAGTCTCTCATTCTGTGCGTGTGCTGCAGCCTCTGCAGCCACACTCGTGTCCCTCGGTCCGGTGTGTGTGTGTTTTAAAATAAATATACGCCCAAACTTTGAATAGAAACCTGTCACCTGTCCACTATCTGCTGGTGAGAAGTAGTAACTCTACTCAGCACTATTTTAACAGCTATGGCCTTTTTTACACCCGACTTAATGCAGGACTCTGCTGTGAAGGCGGCGACATGATGCTGCGGAAGGAACGGCGGAGGTAACACTGCAGAAACTGGCCTTCAAACAGTCTTTTAAATGTGATCGTTTTTTCTGATAGGGGCTTTCAGAGCCCACTGATCGATCGATCGGCGTAGGGTCCATATCGGCCGATAACGATCAGCGGCCGATCGGTCGGATCATCCCTACTTTCAGAATGTAGTTTCTCCTTATTGTCAGTCACTTGCTATAACTTTATTAAGCATTCATCTTCTCTCCACCTGCTGACCTTTCATGATTACATGTTACATTCTACGTGTTTTTTTTAAATACTTTTTATACTTTATGCAGTTTTTTTTTTTTTTTTTTTAGAATGTTGTAGTTGTGTGCCCACAGTGCTCACTATTTATTCAGATCTAAATGGTCTCTAATTATGATATTATGGATCATTTTTGTTGCACTGCAAAAAATAAAAAGGCATGAAAATCAACTTTGTTAAGTATAATTAAGCCCAATCTTTTATTTTTTAAGTCCTCAGCCCTTTAAAAATCATTATATGGAAAATAACTCATTTTATATTTTTTTCATAAAGATGGTGAAATAATTAAATCAAACTGGTATTTAAAGGGTTAAAACAAAATAAATATTTAAATATTTGATAGTTTTGATAAGGACTAAAGCTGATGATTTAAGCAAAATAGAAGCAAACATGAATCTTTCATATTTTAAAGCAGTTTTTGAGAGAGAACATTTTGCCCTCTTTTGACCTCAAAGGTTCGTAAATAATGAATCTGACACTGCTAAAAAACAACAATACATGAAAATCAATTTTATCAGTAATCTTAGGTATATTTAAGCTTGATACTAAAAGAAATCCCCAGCCCTCTCACATTTACTTTAATGCATATAACTGATGTTATATGAGTTTTTTTTGTTATGAAAACAGTGACACTATTTAATCGAATTAGCATCTGAAAGGGTTAAAACAATATAAACAAGTACATAATTGGTATTTGGGCTGAAGTTGACTGAATGATTTGTGCAAAAGTACAAAAATATATTACTGTGTTGTAATTTTTCTAGCAGTTTTTGTGAGAGGACATTTATGTCCTCTGGTGACCTCAAAGGAGCTTAAATTAAAGCAAAACCACAAGGGTTTAGATTCTGAAGGTGTTTGTCCTGTAGTTTTGGCTCCCTACTGGATCTCTTCACTGTACAGCACAGGTGTTGTGTTAAAAAGAATAATTTGCTGTTACTGTGCACCATTATGGAACTTTTGGAATGTCAGGTTAGTAAAATGTCTTTTTCCTGTTGCATATAAGAGCCGGGCAAAGAGTCCAAGCACAAAAGAACACCTTAGAACACAGTAACAGTAAAACACTTCATGCACAAGCAGACAGTGCTTTTATGGAAATATGAGAATGTCTGTCATACAGATGTACAGTATATGGTAAAAACAAATGTTTATTTGTGGCAAAGCATTCTGATGTTTGTCCTTTCTCCAATTTACTTAAAATATGCAGGACATCGAAGGAAATGCCATCACGACATCATGCAAAAGTGGGCCATGGGCATTTACGTCATCAGCAAGGAGAATGGAGATTCTGGACATCATGAGGACATCAGAATATCTGTTGATGGATCAATCATCTTGGACAGCATTGGATCTGCAGCGCAGGCTTGTGCAGTGATGCTTGGGGTCATCTATGCATTAAACCTGGCCTACCCAGAGGAACTGAGACACTATTACGAGTTCATTCAAAAAGTACTCATGGGAAAGCTTTCCCCCAAAGTCCTTGGACTACAGAACTAAATCTGTGTTGGACTGTAGACATTCTTCAGCCACTATTGGGTTTTTGTGGGTGTTTTTGTGAATTGTTTAATGAATGTTTAATGTGCTCTGAACATCAGTATCACTAAGAGTTCAACACAAATGAGAAATGCTTTTTTAGAGGATAGTATTCACGCAGGCAGTGGTGAGGTCACTACAACAAATAAACTTTCTGGTAGTTCTATGTGTTAGGGCAGTAATACAGGATCGCCTCTTGTTCTTGTTCTCCTGTTTAAGGCCAACATCTGAAAGAGTGACAGGATATGCACTTGAATAAATCTTATCATACTCAACAAAGCCACTTGGTTGGTCAATTCAGTTGCCTCAGTGAAACATTGCCTTTCAATAATGTTTTGTCATTTCAGAGCCAGAGAACCTGTGTTTTTTTCCAGATGTGGCCCACATAGTATGGTTTGGGTTTTGATTGTTCAAGTTTTTTTTTTTTTTTCTCTGGGTAATGTTCTCAATTGAAGTCATAGGTGTATTTTTGCAAAAAAAGCTGTAAAGTAAACTCTCTCAAGAGTAAAAGCCACTAAACATGTAACTGGGATGGAACTATTCTGCTGCCTAGTCTCTGATCAGGACTCTACACAGAAGACTTTATTTTGTTCGTTCCATCCTTTTGATTATGGTTGACAGTATCTGATTAGTGGGTTTCTGCTTTCTTGTGTTTAAAAACTTTAGTAGAGGGGTTTAAGGATTTAAAGCTAAAACAAGTATTGTTGTTTATGTAATTTGCATTTCACAGGTTCTTGTCTTATAAGAAGTATTGTACATGTTGAGAGCAAGTGTTGCCTTCTGTCTTGTTGCATGTCAAGAGACTGCATCTAACTTGTGTAAGTTCATTTTAATTGTTGGTGACACAACCAGAACAACATATTTTTTTCTTTTGCAAACAGATTAATGTATCTGTTAACAGTGTTGTAATCTATGCACTGAGTATTTTACAGTTTTTCATGATAAAAACATTCATGGGTCATTAGACAGCTCTGATGTAAGGTGTTAAATATTTGTACTATAATAAAGTTGGTTGTCTAAACACATTTTTGATTCTGTGTGACGTATGATATCTAAAAACATTTCATTATGATCAGTATAATAAAAATAGAATTTAAACAATTTAATTGATTTGAAAATGCAAAAAAAAACGTAATTTAAGTAAGTGTTTTAGTGTTCTTTTTTAAAGACAAAAAAGTTTGGTTACCTTGACATGTTTCGACGTTACTCTGCCGTCTTCTTCAGAAGCTGTCATCCTGACAGCTGTGACGTGTCTTTTTATCAGCTGTTTCCGGTAGTAGCCGGCGGGACAGATTGATCACGTGATCTGTCCCGCCGGCTACGTCCCCCGTTGCCTGGCGGCCTCTGGAGAAGTGAATCCCAGGTGTGTGAGAGCTGGAAGGCTCCTTCATCCCTGTTGATGGTGTCTGTGCCCCGTTTTCTGATCTCTATCGACTCCTTTATCCATCTCTTGTATTTGTTGCTTTCTGATTTCTGAGTGCAACACAACAATCTGTGGCTTTTTGTCACAAACCGAGTAAAAAAGGAAAGCAGAAGAAGGCTGCAGGTGAAACAGCTGATAAAAGACACGTCACAGCTGTCAGGATGACAGCTTCTGAAGAAGACGGCAGAGTAACGTCGAAACATGTCAAGGTAACCAAACCTTTTTGTCTTTAAAAAAGAACACTAAAACACTTATATTCAAAGAAGACAAGATGAATATGATCAGTAATAATTTAAGTGAATTTAAGATGGGATTATTTAAAAATTGAGTAAAGTCAACTCAAAATAGTTGAGGATTTTAATAACACAACTTATTTAAATTTACTTAAAAATAAGTTCAGTTGACAAAAAAATATTTAGCTAAAAATAGATAAAAATATTAGCGTGCAACTGCTAAACTTAATAAAATTATGTTCAACAAAATATTTTTTTTAGTGTAGCTTCTGAAGTGGTGTTGATACCTGCATTTTCTTATCAGGAATAGACATTTTCTTCTTTAAAAGAAGAGGAAAGTATGTCCCTTGAAGCTTTTCTTATGGGAAATCATGTTTTTGCTCTTCTCCTGAACGGAGATCCCTGCTGGGAAACTGGAAGAGAATGCAGAAATCCTCCATGGACATGACAGTTAGCCTGTGGTCGTCGTGGTTACTCAGTCATACTTGATGAAATATGCTCTAGAAGTTTACCAAGAAAACTTGGTAGTGATTGTCTTTGATGAGGTTTATGTCACATATAAATGTTAATACATCTGTGTGGTATAATTTAATGTAAAACTGTGGTATAGTCGCAACATATGCTACGTCATTAGTAGCATTGCTTGATATGGAATGGTCTGTGATGATCGTTCAATCACGAGCTGCTGTTGTTTTTGATAGCTCTTTCATCAGCATCCTTATCAGATTCTCACATTCTTGTTCATAAACACACTAAATGAAATTCCAGAAAATACTGGAACATTAACGGCTGTATGAGCTACAGACTAGAAAGAAAGAAATTGTTTCCATTTTTTTCTCGCTCTCTGATTAATTTACTGTACACTTTAATTTGTCAGTGTTTGCAGGTGGGAAGAAGATCATCCTGATTGTGATGCATTACACCTTCAGTCCCAAATACATCACAGATGACAGTAAACGACTGGTGGAGCACAGGGACAGGGTCATCCTGGTTGTAGACAGTCTGTTTGATAACGACTGTCTTCTGAAAAGTGACTCCAATGCTCGTGCATGGTCTGAAATCAAAAGGTTTTTTGGAGATCCAGAAGAGGTAAAACTAGAACTTAGCTCCTGTAGATCAGCCCAACACACTAATGCACTCGTGTTTCTAAATGTGAGGATGATAGATTGTTCTCAGCCTCTATGACTGTTTCTAAAACTGATTTCTTTCTGTAGATTGAGGTCCCTCGTTTGCAACGTATCAAAAACTGTGAGTATGAAAAATGTTCATTAACTCCTGAACTTTTCTCTTCCCCAACTTCATTTGAAGAAAATATTTTTCTTTCATTCATACAAATCACTCCAGTGATTCAATCGTTCATTAGTCCACTCTCTAGTGTTAGTTGGACATTCTTTTGTCTTGAGGGGGTTTTTTTTGGCATCAAATTTAAAGATTGCTTAAGCTAACAAAGGACATCACATGTTCAACTATTTGTTTTCTCTATTCCAGGGGTCCAGAAAAAACGATGGTCTTTCGATGCCGGCTTTGGTACTGTGACATTGGTGATATTGGCCTCTGTCATCTATCATATTTTGCACTAACAACTGTAGAGAGGACTGTCAGCAGCCCAGTGTTCCTCTATGTACCAAAATCAAACATTCTGATGCTGTTAGAATTAAACATGGATGAATTACAAACTGTCAATGGGATATTACTCTACTGATTCTTTGTTTGCTCTCTGTAAATGCCAGAGAAGATTGTGCATAAAATTTTCAGTAGATCCAAGAAAACACCTGCTAGCAGCAGGGATGAACCATGTTATTGATCCCTAATCTATACTGGCAGACACTGAAACTTGTGTCCATATTTACAGCCAATGTATCAGTCATAATATTAACGTAATGGACCAAAGTCCCATAATGATTCACCTGATCATCTCTGCATGTGATCATTTAAAATCAACAGTGTCCTGTTGTCATCTCCACCAAGGAGGTCAAGTCCATGCTGGAGTTTATCCATTCTATCTGTAATTAAGATAACTCAGAAAGTTAAAAGATTTTGATGTAATGTTTAAGAAATTTACTATTTTGTTGAGCTAAAGGAGATTTGAGTAGTTTAAACCTCTACGTGAGTTAATTATGATGTTTTCAGTGACACCATGCACCAATGCTGTGTACCAGCTACTGTCCTCCTTTGTGTGATGAGCCAGTTTCCACATTTAAAGTAAAAACTCCAATGACAACGTCAGAAAGGCTGTCTGTGAGGTGCCTCCTCTCTGAGTTAAGAAAAAAGGTTGTTGCATCCACCAAGGAGGTAAAGTTTTCTGGAGATGACATTGAGCTGACCTTTGTGACTGTGGCTCATGTTCAGGCTGAACCATGTACCTCACACAAACCCTCTAAAAATCCTGAACTGTCCCTTTAAAGTGAAGTGAATATCTGTGGCTACTCACACAGACAAACAAAGATGCTGACCGACAAAGTGAAGTGTGTGGCCACTAGAAAATCAGGATACAAGCCAAAGTCTGTTTACTATTCTGTTCACACTGAGGACTGTTGAGTTGTGTTCATCTGCTTTAGGTGAAGACCCCGAGGAAACAACACCAGCAAAACCATCTGTAAAACCTGCTAGAACTGAAACAGCATCAACTTCAATGACAACAGAAAACAGCCCAACTTCACAACCAGATACAGCTTTGACTGAACAGGAAGATGACCCAAATGTTAAAGGTAGACACATTTGAAAGATTTTATGCTTATGTTTGTCTGTATGCAAGAAATTTAAAAAAGATTTTTATGACATTTTCAGGGAATGTTACTGTATTATTTGTTGAGCTTGATTGATTCAGTCAACACAGATTTGAGGAGGCGTACCAGCTACTGTCCGTCCCTGATATCTCCCCCCAGGGACGAAGCTCCAAGTTCCTTTATTGGCTCTCATATTTACAGAGACATGGGCCTCCAGCACCCCCACTTCAAAAAGCTGAACTAACCCTAAGGACAGAGAGGTTCAGCCTTTACAATCCCTTTCACTGGGACCATGTCCAGGTGGACAAGTGTTGGACAGCTAACGGCCACTTTATTAGGTATAATCACTGAGTCACACCAGCGCTACACTATACTATCAGTGATGACAAAAGGACAGAGGAACAGAGTAAAAGACATTCAAGCACAGATATTTCTGTCAGCTGTTCGCCATAGAGTTCCCTCGGTCATTTCCTCTTCAGACCTTTGACCTCCATCCACCTTACTCTCATTGATATGCCAAATGACACCATGAGGTCCTGAAGTTCTACCTCGCTGAGTCAAATCAACAAAGAAATATGATTTAAGTAACAAAATGTCACGTCACGTCACGTCTTCTCCCGCTTATCCGTGGTCGGGTCGCGGGGGCAGCAGCCTAAGCAGGGAAGCCCAGACTTCCCTCTCCCCAGCCACCTCGTCCAGCTCTTCCCGGGGGATCCTGAGGCGTTCCCAGGCCAGCCGAGAGACATAGTCTCTCCAGCGTGTCCTGGGTCTACCCCAGGGCCGCCTTCCGGTGGGACGTGCCCGGAACACCTCACCAGGGAGGCGTCCAGGAGGCATCCGGACCAGATGCCCGAGCCACCTCATCTGGCTCCTCTCAACGCGTAGGAGCAGAAGCTCTACTCCAAGCTCCTCCCGAATGACTGAACTTCTCACCCTATCTCTAAGGGAGAGCCCAGCCACCCTGCGAAGGAAACCCATTTTGGCCGCTTGTACTCGTGATCTCGTTTTCTCAGTCACGACCCAGAGCTCGTGACCATATATGAGGATAGGGGTGAAGATCGACCGGTAAATCGAGAGCTTCGCCTTACAGCTCAGTTCCCTTTTTACCACGACAGACCGGTGCAGAGCCCGCATTACTGCTGACGCCGCACCGATCCGCCTATCGATCTCCCGATCCACGCTTCCTCCGCTCGTGAACAAGACCCCGAGATACTTAAACTCCTCCACTTGGGGCAGAATCTCTTCCCCAACTCGGAGGGAGCACTCCACACTCTTCCGGGTGAGGACCATGGACTCGGATTTGGAGGTGCTGATTCTCATCCCAGCCGCTTCACACTCAGCTTCAAACCGATCCAGTGAGAGCTGGAGGTCACGGTTCGACGAAGCCAACAGGACCACATCATCTGCAAAAAGCAGTGACCCGATCCTGAGGTCACCAAATCGGAACCCCTCAACGCCCTGGCTGCGCCTAGAAATTCTGTCCATAAAAGTAATGAACAGAATCGGTGACAAAGGGCAGCCCTGGCGGAGTCCAACCCCCACCGGAAACGACTCAGATGTACTGCCGGCAATACGAACCAGACTCTGACACCGGTCATACAGAGAACAGACAGCCCGTAACAGGGAGCCCGCTACCCCATACTCTCGGAGCACCCCCCACAAGATCCCACGAGGAACACGGTCGAATGCCTTCTCCAAGTCCACAAAGCACATGTGGACTGGTTGGGCGAACTCCCAAGCACCCTCGAGCACCCTATGGAGAGTATAGAGTTGGTCCACAGTTCCACGACCAGGACGAAAACCACACTGCTCCTCCTGGATCCGAGGTTCAACAATCCGACAGACCCTCCTCTCCAGTACCCCTGAATAAACCTTCCCGGGGAGGCTGAGGAGTGTGATCCCCCTGTAGTTGGAACACACACTCAGGTCCCCCTTCTTGAAAAGAGGAACCACCACCCCGGTCTGCCAATCCAGTGGCACTGTCCCCGATGTCCACGCGATGTTGCAAAGACGTGTCAACCAAGACAGCCCTACAACATCCAGGGCCTTGAGGAACTCCGGGCGGATCTCATCCACCCCTGGAGCCTTGCCACCGAGGAGCTTCTTGACCACCTCGGCAACTTCAACTCCAGAGATAGAAGAGCCCACCACAGAGTCCCCCAGGTCTGCTTCCACACTGGAAGACGTGCTGGTGGGATTGAGGAGGTCTTCGAAGTATTCTTTCCACCGATCCAAAACATCCCGAGTTGAGGTCAGCAGCGCACCATCCCCGTCATAGACAGTGTTGACGGTACACTGCTTCCCACTCCTGAGACACCAAATGGTGGTCCAGAATCTCTTCCAAGCCGTACGAAAGTCGTTCTCCATGGCCTCTCCGAACTCCTCCCATGCCCGGGTTTTTGCTTTAGCGACAACCGAAGCTGCATTCCGCTTGGCCAGCCGGTACCCGTCAGCTGCCTCCGGAGCCCCACGGACCAAAAAGGCCCGATAGGACTCCTTCTTCAGCTTGACGGCATCCCTCACCTCTGGTGTCCACCAGCAGGTTCGGGTGTTGCCGCCACGACAGGCACCAACCACCTTACGGCCACAGCTCCGATTAGCCGCCTCCACAATAGAGGCCCGGAACAAGGCCCACTCGGACTCAATGTCCCCTGCCTCCCCCGCCACATGGTCGAACTTCGCCCGGAGATGGGAGTTGAAACTCTTTCTGACAGGGGACTCTGCCAGACATTCCCAGCAGACCCGCACAACACGCTTGGGTCTACCAGGTCTGACTGGCATCCTCCCCCACCATTGGAGCCAACTCATCACCAGGTGGTGATCAGTTGACAGCTCCGCCCCTCTCTTCACCCGAGTGTCCAAAACATGCGGCCGCAAGTCCGATTATACGACTACAAAGTCGATCATCGAACTGCGACCTAGGGTGTCCTGGTGCTAGGTGCACATATGAACACCCTTATGCTTGAACATGGTGTTTGTTATGGACAATCTGTGACGAGCACAGAAGTCCAATAACAGAACACCGCTCGGGTTCAGATCGGGGGGGCCGTTCCTCCCAATCACACCCCTCCAAGTCACACTGTCATTGCCGATGTGAGCGTTAAAGTCCCCCAGCAGAACGAAGGAATCCCCAGAGAATCCCCAGGCACCCTCCAGCACCCCCTCCAGGGAATCCAAGAAGGGTGGAAACTCTGAACTGTTGTTTGGTGCATAAGCACAAACAACAGTCAGGTTCCGTCCCCCCACCCGAAGGCGGAGGGAGGCTACCCTCTCGTCTACCGGGGTAAACCCCAATGTACAGGCCTCGAGCCTAGGGGACACAAGAACTGCCACCCCAGCCCGACGCCTCTCACCACCCGCAACTCCAGGGAAGAAGAGAGTCCAACCCCTCTCAAGAGGACTGGTTCCAGAGCCCACGCTATGCGTCAAGGTGAGTCTGACTATATCTAGTCAGAAACGCTCAACCTCGCGCACCAGCTCCGGCTCCTTCCCCGATAGCGAGGTGACGTTTCACGTCCCTAGAGCTAGACGCTGCAGCCGAGGATCGGACCGCCAAGGTCCCCGCCTTCGGCCACCACCCAGCTCGCACTGCACCCGACCATTACGGCCCCTCCCATGGGTGGTGGGTTCATGTGAGGGGGGTCCCACGTCTCTCTTTCGGGCTGGGCCCGGCCGGGCCCCGTAGGCATAGGCCCGGCCACCAGGCGCTCGCCTGCAAGCCCCACCCCCAGGCCTGGCTCCGGGGGGGGGCCCCGGTGACCCACGTCTGGGCAAGGGAAACATGGATCCAATATTCTTTCTCATCATAATGGTCTTCTGAGCCACGCTTTGTCTGGCCCCTCCCCCAGGACCTGTTTGCCTTGGGTGACCCTACCAGGGGCATTAAGCCCCCGACAACATAGCTCCTGAAGTCATCGGGGCACGCAAACCCTCCCACCATGATAAGGTGGTGGCTCAGGGGAGGGAAGTAACAAAATGGTTTGGTAAAAATATCAGTATTTGGAGATGACATTTGACAATTGGTTTGCATGTGACAGGACGATGACATGTCACCATTTTGAGATTTTTTCTCTGCCCTGATGGATATGTTGGCTTCTTAGGGTTCACAATTTTACATTTTCATACATTTTTTAGTAATTATGTACCAACTTTAAAAACAAATACTAAAATATCCATTTGTTTTGTCTGTCATTTATGGTTTGAATACAAGGTTATAAAGTAAAGATCTTAAATAGCTCTTCATGTATTATTCAAAAAGAAGAAAATAGATGAAACATCAGTTTAAAGAACAGAATATATATTTGTGCTTTTATTATTCCATCCTTGCGTTTGCACTTTGCTAACAGTCTGGCCGGTGACAGAGCAAAAACCAAATAGATTCATGTCCATCAAACCAACATTTGTCCAAACGTTTAACCATCATCTGTTCAGTAGAGCTGATGTCTTTATGTGTCTGATTTTCAGGGACCTGGGGATCTGCTGGAAACACAATGAATTGAGAAAGTGGTCGAGAATCTTCTGATTCTGTCTGAGTTCACGATTCAGCAGCTAAATCAAGTCCAAGCATTAATTCATCACCTCAGTGTAACTTTATTGTCCACAGACATGAACCCAGTTTATTGAGTTTGAAGTCAGCAGCTGATGAGCCAGTGAAGAATATCAAATTAATGCTGAACTTAAAGTCCATCAAGCAGCCACATGTTTGAGCTGTTTGTCAATTTTTATCATCCTTAATCATCACAGAAAAGAATATTTTACTTCAGTTGATTTGGCAATGTTTTATGACATTTATTTAATCAAACTTTGTCTTTCTATAGCCTCTGCATACATAATGCCTATATTCAGATATCCGTGCATAACTTAGGGCAGGGCAGTAAAACGAGTTTCATTTTCCATTACAATTATAGCTCTGAACATTTATCAAAGTTTGAAATCCAGGTTTAAAGATTTCTACAAAAGAAATCACTAATGATTGCAAAAGGGAGGAACAGTATAGATAAAGGGTGGATGTATACATATATATATATATAACTTGACAATCCTCATCTTTTATGATTTTTTCTTTTGCATGTTTTTTAAAACAAAGTGTATGAACCCCAGGACCAAAACAGTCATACATTGTTATTATGTTACTTGGGAAAATAAAATGCTTCCCTTTTTGTTGGGGACCTTCTGGGGAGTTATACAGCTTGTTTATTTAGATATTATATATCGTACTTAAATTTTTTTTTTTGTCTTCTGCTCCAAGATGGGTAACCCCTGTATTACCAGTGCTATGGACGATAAAATACAACAACAACAAAAAAAAAAAAACAGCCCTGAAACTGCACTCCTTTTACCAAGGCTACCAGCTTCAAAATGCTCTACAGTTTGCAGTTCAGTTCTTATTGGTTATTGTTTTTTTATTGGCACCTATCAAAACTTGGTTGATTCTGTTTTTATTTAGATATTTTTTTTATATATATAAATGAGAATTTGAGAACTGCTTCTTACTTCTTTTTGGCATATTATATTTTTAAACCAAATATCAAGTAATTCTAAAATTCCCAGGCATTCTTTTAATACCTTTATTTTATGGCATTGTTATATAAAGATCAGTTTGTGTCTGAGCTGATGAATAACTGGACCACAACAAACTCCAGCAGATCAGGCAGCAAAGACGCCTCACTATGTGGGAACTGGACCACACACCAGAACAGGTCAGTGTCCAGGTCCAGGCTCTTGATTCACCTGCCATGCTCACATTTATAAGCACGGTCAGTTTAGTGCCTGGTGTTTGTGAAGTGGACCTGCAGGCCGAAGAACCATCTCCCCCAGCAGAGGCACAAGAACAGCCAGCACATATAGACGAGCTTATTTATTTCCTGAAAGCAGAAACAGAGTTAAAACCGACATCCAGTCTGAGTCATTAAAGTAGAAATCTATATATAGATGGAGTACAGACAGAAAGATGGACAGACAGACCAATAAGAGATATGAAGGGTTTCTTTAACTGACAAAAGGATCAACTGATTTCAGCACATAATTCAAACATGCAACAGAAACACTGTTTAACTTTCAATTTGAAGTATAATTTTACACATGATTAAAAAATACTGGCTGGAAAACACTTCCTTTTTGTCACCTAATGCCTCAAATAGAAAAACAGTCTCTCCTGTATAAACAGTCACTAACCATCAAACCCCTCTAACAGAAAATATTCAGTCACTTCCTGCTATCAAACTACAAACTTAGTCCCTGTGGTAGAGTTATTAGGAATACACTTTTTACTCATTTGTAAAATACAATTATAATCAATCAGCAATAACACCAATTCCCTAAATATTCAGAATATGACTTCATAAATCATAAAACATTAACTTCACAACTAAAAAGAAAAATTCACTGACCTCTGTCGGCTTGGTTAATGGACTTCTCTAAGTTTTTGAAGTTATTGGAAATGTGTCTTCAGTGATCCGTGCAGTTGAAATTAAATGAAAATTCGTACAGCCGGAATTTGCAAATGCTCCCCAGCGTGGGTTAAAATCTGGTGTTTTTTTTTTTTTTTAATATTTAAGGGAAAAGAAAATCCTGGGAAAAAGGTTAATGTTTTTTGATCATCTTTGTGCAAAGTTAATTTAAAGCACTTTTAAATTATTACGTTATCAGTTTAAAGAGAGCACTTCTACATTTTTAAGGTCATTGGTATTCTGCTGGGTTTTTATTGGAGTCTTTTAAAAATGTCATTTTGTGCTAGTTTTACCTTGGTTTAGTAAGTCATAAAAAGGTCATGTGTTTAGTGGTGAAAATTCGTCTTTTTAGTGTTGAAAATTCATCTTTGTTTTACTCGTCAAAGTCCATCCTGACAAACAGGTACAGTATCTAGAAACAGTGACTATGGCAACTTCATAAAACTGGCAGAATCAGAAACACACCAGTGATCTACTCTGACACAGAAAATGCAGTCATGCTATGAAAAAAAAAACCCTTCAAACTATGGTTCATGACACCAGGTCCATTACAAGTTTTACTCTAAACTTTTCAATCAAACAAAGTGAGGCTGTGATCTGCCCAACGCTGCAGGAGCTGAAGGTCCGCCTATAAGAGCTACAACTACTACAGCGATAGCAACTTGTTAACTACAGTCACAACAGCAACATCAAAACCAGCATCACCCCACAGAACCAGCCGTCCTCCGCTCTTGGCGAGCCACCCCGGTTCTCACTCAGCAACTCGAGGGCGTCAGGCTCACCCGCCCTCGAGGATGGCTTGACTCTTCAGACGAAGGGGGGGGGGGAAGAGAAGAAAATCTGTCCTACCATTGATGATCTGAAATGGACTCCTTCATATGATTCCTCCTTTACAACCTGAAAATCAAGGATAAACACAGATCATGATTTTGCATCACAGCTTGTCTTTTAATAAAAATATTTCCAGACATCGGGACATATTTATGAGCTTAAATGGAAAACGTACATATGTATACATCTATCCAAATCCAACTAAATATAATGGAAGCAAATGCAAATAGCTATAACAGCATTTTTTTCTACCAACATTAATCTTTGTAAAAAAAAAGATTAATGTTAGTAGCAATGCTGCAATATATATTCATGCAATAAACATTTAGATTATTTTTGTGTTTAAAGGGGAAATAAGCTAGCTTCATTTTAAGTAAATCATATTTTTTGGGTCTTAAATGTCTTTTTAATTTATCTTAATTATATTAAATATATTATATTAATCCGTGGGGCCAAAGGGAAGCAAATAAGGCTTCAGTCCTTTTTGTTCTCTTAAGGTCCTGTTATAGTGAGGTGCTGGTTAAAAAAAAAAAACACTGAAGTTAGCATTTAACATTTCCTGGTCAGCAGTGGCAGAGCACAATGGACAGAAACCTGAAATAAGTCCTGTGATGAACATGCACACAACGTTGTAAGCATTTAGTCCCAAATTATAAAAAAGCATCTGATGTTGCTCCTTTTGAATTAGTTATTATTATTGTAAGTATAAGTATTTTGTGTTTTTGTAGCTTTTAGTTTGTCAAAATAAAACCTACAATTATTTTGATATTGATTATAAACATGATTTGTCATTTATTTTACCACCTGCAATAAATAAAAGTTTACCTGGTCCCATCCAGTACAGGAACAACATTTTTTAAAGCAATAATATGTGAATTTAATTTTATCGAGGTGTCAATCTAGGTTTTTAAAAACTGCTAATTTTTACTTCTCTCCATCAGATGTCGTCATTTTACCATCAAAAAAACAAGTATTTAATGCTGCACATAACATTTTTCTGCATTTTTAAAAAACGAATAAATAAATAAGTAAACCAGCCTCAAAATGACCATCCAAAAGAACATAAATTATAGATTTTAGTCTTTCACAAAATAAAATGCCACAAAAGCCAGAAACTCCTTAAAATTACAGACAGAGGTCATGGTTATTAAAACCACCTCACTAAAAGACAAGCTTTAAATACCTGTGGCCTGTTTGTTTTTTCTCCACTTACTCCACCAACGTTGCCTCAAATACATTCTTCACAATTATTCAGTAATGATTTAATATTTGTTCCATTAAAAACAGGTTTATACCGAACCATACTCTAAGTTTTGCGTAAATATGCTCTTCAGGCCTGGGTTAAAAATCTAAATTTAAATCTGTTTGGAAGCTAAAAGACTTTCAAGAAATTGTATTGTTTAAAAATGCAGCATTAAAAGTACTAAAGTAGAATAACTTTATTTTATTTATTCAGCAACATTAACCGACTTTATCTACAATGAACCAGACAAAGTTGAAAAAGACAAACGCTAAAAACATTCAAACCTTTGTTAGCACGGAGGGAAATGCAGCCATCTTTCTAACCTGCTGTTCTGCGACTTAAATGAATCAATTGCTCTTCTTGAATTGCAGGTTTGGTTCTCCACCTAAACATAGACTGAGACTAACTAACTAAACTAACTTGGGCTCTCTGGCAGCACGTGCCTCGCTGCCGCCCTTACGTCCTCTTCTTTCTTCTTCTTCTTCTTCTTTTGGTTTTCGGCGGTTGGCATCCAACGTTAGAGGTGCATTACCGCCACCTACAGGAGTGTGAGCCAGAGGTCCCTATTCCCAATAAAAAAAAAGTAAAAAATAAAAAAAAAAATCCTTAAACTAAATTCTGGTTATTAATTCTGTTTGTTTTAAAAAATCAAACACTGCTTTCTACTCTCCTTTTCCCAAGCTAAATAGACTTTTAAGGTTCAACACTCTTATTCCACTTTCCGGTAGTTTCCTTAAAATAATTTCTCTTTGATTATTGTACTTTTGACACGTACATATAACATGTTCCACTGTTTCATCCTCAACTCCACAATCACATTTCCCTGTTGGATGTTTTCCAATTAAATTCATAGTCTTGTTTAATCTGGTATGACCTAGTCTTAATCTTGACATAACTGTTTGCTCCCTGGTTGTTTTACCTATGATTTCCATTCTTCCCACTTTTTGTTTAATTTCATAAAGATGTCGACCTTTACTGCCTACATCCCAGCACTTTTGCCACTCATTCATGATTCTGTTCTTTATTACTGCCTTTGCTTCGGATTTACTAAATGTTATTTCCATAATCCTATTTTGTTTCAGTGCTTTTCTTACGAAAAAGTCTGCAATTTCATTACCCTCAATACCTCTATGTGCTGGTACCCACATGAATCTGACTGTTGCCTCTTGATGGTGCAGTCTGAATAAAGTTTCATGAATTTCATATAGAATATCTGGTCTGCAGTGAGATGACATGGACTGAAGTGATTCTAGGGCTGATAATGAGTCTGAACATATGATGATCTTTTTAAGTGTATTATGCTCTACCCACTGCAGTGCTATTGCAATAGCCAGCATCTCAACTGTATATACTGATAAATGATCAGTTGTACGCTTCTTAACATGTATATTTAGACATGGTATAACAAAAGCAAATCCAGTACTTCCCTTCTTTGGTTCCTTTGATCCATCTGTATATACTGCAATAAATGATTCATGTAATTTTTGTAATCTTTTTTCCACTATCTCTGCCCAGTTTCCTTTCCCTTTTCTCCTTCCCATCTCTTCATGTATAAAAGTATCTATAATAACAGGAGGTAAAAGCCATAGGGGTGTCACAGAGAAAGGTACTGTAGGACAAAAGCTTGTCCTTTGAATTCCCATTTCCACTGCCAGACTGCTCACAGTCCAAGCATAGCACTCTTTCTTTGCCCTTCCACTCTCCCAGCATGGTCTCAGAGCTACTACAGCAGGGTGGTTTTCCATGTGACCTTGCAAATGAGAATAATAATTCAACTTTATTTGTCTGAATCTTAAATTCAATGCAGGCTCACCCATTTCCACTTGAACTGCAGCAGCTGGAGAAGTCTTGATTGCCCCGCAACATATCCTCAGCGCCTGATTTTGAATAACCTCTAACTTTTTAAACAATGATTTAGATGCTGAACCATACACAATACATCCATAATCAATCACTGATCTAATCAGGGAAATATAAATGTTCTGCAAAGCACATCGACTAGCCCCCATTCAGATCCTACCTGACATCTCATAACATTCAATACCATTTTACACTTCTTTTCTACTTTATGAATATGTTCATTCCAGGTTAACTTTGAATCAAATAGAATACCAAGAAAACGAAAGATATTTACCTGCTCTAGTTTCTTACCATACGTCTTTATATCAACTGCTTCTCTTGATTTCTTTCTGGTAAAGATCAAAGTATTTGTTTTTTCTACAGAAAACTTGACTCCCCATTTCTCCACCTTTCCAACTACTTCTTGAATCCTTTCTTGGATAAATTTAAGATTTTTCCCTCTTTTCCACAATGCCCCATCATCAGCAAATAATGATCTTCCAATATCATAATTCACATCATCAAAAACATCATTAATCATAATAGAGAATAATATTGGGCTAATTACACTTCCCTGGGGCACTCCATTATCCACCTGATGTTTAGTGGAAAGCCTAGTTCCAACTTTTGCTTGTATATATCTATTAAATAAGAAATCTTTAATCCAATTAAAAGTTCTTCCATTCTTATCATAATCACTGACCCTTCTTTCCATACCATGTCGTATGCTTTTTCTATATCAAAAAATACAGCCAAAACATATTCCTTATTAACTTGTGCTTTCCTTATCTCTGTTTCTAAACAGATTACTGGATCCATAGTTCCCCTCCCTTTCCTGAATCCGATCTGGTAAGGAGAGACTAAACCTTTACTTTCAATATAGAAAGTCAACCTGTTAGTAATCATCCTTTCCATGACTTTACACACATGTGAAGCAAGAGCAATTAGTCTATAGTTATTAGGGTTGGAAGAGTCCTTCCCTGGTTTAACTATCGGTACAATCACTGCCTCTTTCCAACTTATTGGCAATCTACCTTCTTCCCATATTTTATTATACATACCTAATATCTTGTTTCCAATCTGAATTCCGAAATGTTTTAACATTTCATAACAAATCTGATCTTTCCCTGGAGCTGTTAATCCCGTTCTTGCTAATGCCCTCTTCATTTCTTGTATTGTGAAAGGAGCATCCATCACACTACATGTGCACTCACTTTTCCTTAAAATTCCAGGATATGCTTTTTTAGTTTCTCCTCTCCCCCTTTTCCCATCTTCTGTTAAATTATTAGTACTATGGATTTTAGTAAATGATTTTACCAAAATTTCAGCCTTGTCCTCATTTGTCACTGCTGTTTCTTCACCAACTTTTAACACTGGATATTGCCATTCTTTCCTAATGCCCCTCATCCTTTTAATCATTCCCCAAACGCTACTTATAGGAGTCGTACGACCTATTTTATTACAAAATTTCCTCCAGCTTTCCCTCTTAGCTTGTTTGATAATTTTCCTCGCTTGTGCCTGAGCTTTTTTATATTCAATTAATTTCTCCACATTATGATTTCTTTTAAGAATTTTAAATGCTTTATTTCTTTCCGTAATAGCTTTACTGCACTCATCTGTCCACCATGGGACTGTTGCCCTCTTCATGTTTCCTTTGCTTCTTGGTATTGATGTTATTGCTGCTTTAATTATAATCTCTCTGCAGTTTTTGTCAACATCTTCAATATCTTTACTTAAATCTAGTGAGTTACTTTCCTGTTCACATACATATTCAAACTTATCCCATTTGGCTTTGCTAAATATCCACCTTTCTTCTCTGTCTTCTTCTGTATTTCTTTTCTCCATAAGAATTGAACATAGAATTGGATAATGATCGCTCCCAACTGTTGATTCTTCCCATAATTCCCACTCACACATCCCTGCCACCCCTTGTGAAACCAGTGTTAAATCTAGTGCTGAACTTTTACCTGTATTTACATCAATTCTTGTTCCCCTTCCATCATTTAAACACACCAAATTGGAATCTTCAAGTAGCTGCTCTAATACCTCACCATTTGAATCAGTCTTTCCTCCTCCCCACAAGGTGCTATGTGAATTAAAATCCCCACACCAAATAACGTGACCCTTAGTTTGCTCTTGAATTCTCCTTAACTTATTCATTTCTATTTTCCTACATGGATTGTAGTAATTAATAACAGTAAATTGTCCGAAGTTTGTCAATATTTCTATTGCAATATACTCATCCTCCTTTCCCTTATTAACAATACTAAAAGGAGTATCTTTCTTAATAAATGTAGCACAACCTCCTCCTACCCCCTCCTCTCTATCCAACCTAATTGATGTGTAATTATTGATTCTGTAGTTTAGATGTGGTTTTAACCATGTTTCTTGTACACAAATAATATCGGGAGTATTTGGGATAGTTTCAATGAATTTTTTAAACTCTTGTCCATTTGCAATCAAACTTCGAGCATTCCACTGTAAGAATAAAACCATTTAGGCCTGACCAACCAAAGCTGTTTCTTGGCTGGCCTGGGAGCAAAGGTCACTTCGCACCTCCTCCCATGTTAATTCCTTGATATCAAGATGGTTTGCAGCTGCTTTCACTATAATTTGTGTTCTTTCTGTTTTTGATTTTGTTTCCATCGTTGCATTAATAACTCCTGCAATAAAAGTTACTAATTTCTTTAAATCAATCAACACCTTTCCATCTTTTGCTTGGTCTTGCTCTCTTCCTTGTTGTTTGACTTGAGTCTCTTCTGGTTTTCTTGCTGTCCTTTGATTTACTGTCCTCACTGCCTCAGCATATGAAACCTTGTTTTGTACTCTGGTTTGTTGGATCTCCACCTCTCTTTTCATCACCCCACATCCCCCATACCCTACGCTATGATTACCTCCACAGTTACAACATTTTGGTTCTTTGTCTCTTCCACATTCTCCATATTCATGATCCCCTCCACATCTAGCACACCTTCTTTTTTCCTTACATGCATGGGCAGTATGACCAAATCTCTGGCAGTAGTAACATCTGAGAGGTTTTGGAACAAACTCTCTCACTGGGTATGTGAGGAAGCCTAACACCACTTTCTGAGGCAAAATCTCTTCCTCAAATTCTTGGACTATGCCTTCACTGTCCCTTTTCCTCCCTTCTTTAAAGGTCTGAATCCTTTGGGCACCTCTCAACTTTCCTCCTCTTAAATTTGCCTTTATTTCATCCATTGACACCTCCACTGGAACTCCCCAGATCACTCCCTTCATCCATTTGTTCCCTTTCTCCACACAACTCACACTCTCCACTTTGTATCTACCTACCTCCCTCATTCTGCACGCCCGATCTCTCTGTTCCATGTTACCACAGATAACCATCAAGTTACCATCTCTCAACACTTATTTTAATTTCGCCAATCTGGTTCCTCAATATTGTTGTTAATTTCATTGGATTCATACTCTGCAATCCACTCTCATTAAATCGTAGAATTACCTTCATTTCACTGCCCTCACTCCTCGCTTCTCCACTGCCTCTCTCAGCGTTAGATACCACTCTCCGATATTTGGATGTACCTTCCTCGCTCGAGTTATTGCCACGTTTAGTTCTTTCTTTTCCCTGACTCACATCCATGCTATCCTCACTGTCCCACTCCTCTGAATTCCCCCACTCTGGCCCATTCACTGCATGGCCGTGCATACCCGCCAAAGCTCTCTCTGCTGCTTGGGACTTCCTCATTTCTCCCAGAGAAATGTCTCTCCTCCGATTTGGGATCAACCCGTTCTTTACTGTACCATTAGTTGATTTTCGTTCCTCTTTCGCATTCAAACCTTTGTTTTTAACCATTAGATTTGGATTTAAACTTCGCGCGTAGTCCTGACAGCTTGCTCCACGCTCTGACAGCTACCGGAAGTCCTTCATCCCCTTACGTCCTCTTCACCAAAATGGTGGAAATGTTTGTACCAGCCATTTATTGAAGCACGTGACCTACACCGGATGGATCTCACCTGCAGGTGTGGCGGGGGCGTAAACCATTGAGCTCACCTGTGCAGCACCCTCGGTTAACAGAAAATAAGCTTTGGTGAATCTAGTTCTTGTTAATTATGTTATGACTATGGAGATGTTGTAAATCTACCTATAAAGCTTCAACAATTAGTGTCCTCAGTTCCAAAACACTTACTGAGTGATGTTTAACACACTGGTAAGCATGGTCCTGTCACATCAAATTCAAAATGAGTGAATATTTGCAAAAATAAATAAATAAATAAATAAAACAATAAAATGATGATAATAATAATAATAATAATAACAACAACAACAACAACAACAACAACAACAACAATAATAATAATAATAATAATAATAATAATAATAATAATAATAATAATAATAATAACAGTAATAATAATAATAATAATAATAAAACCTAAGAATGCCAATGTGTTGTATTTATGAAATTATATTACAGGTATAAGTAAAGTGTAACTTGTGGTGTGGAAGTTTAATACTGAGTTTGACAAAGATAAATACAAAATATATTCCTGATAATCATTTTCTATGGTATGTATTAAATTGTTTACAATAAATGTTAATAGGCTAAATATTCTCTGCGAATTTTCCACCTTTTTTTAAGGAAACATAATTTGTCCAAATATAGTCTGTTAGAAAACCCTATGACACCCTTGACCACTTTTTGGTCATCTGAGTGGTATTTTCTGCAGTTTTTTTGGCTGTTTCAATAACAAAGGCCAAAAGGTATCAAGAAAATAAACAAACGGGATGAACAACAGAAAAAAGATGTCAAAAATGAAACTCTTGGACGTATGGTCCTTTGACCACTTTGAATCACTTTGTTGTTATAAAAAAACTGTTGTTTTTTTTTCAGGGGCACCATTAATACTTTGACATTTATACACCTGGTGGCTGTGTCTCAGGAGGTAAGGGTCATCCCCTGAATGTGGACTGCTTCACTACATAAGGGGAGAAATCAGTGATACCCAAAACAAACCCGGGAAATAAATGCAGCCTCAGTGGTAGGTCAGAGTGGGCTTTATGTTGACCTAAATACAGGACCACGGACAGCTCTGGTCTAATGTAAATAGATCTGTATAGCAGATTCAGGACCATGGACAGCTCCGCTTTGACGCCCACACAGTTAGGCATCTGAGCACACCTTGTAACAATGACTGCAATAATTCCTGTGGGATATAGGTGACTCTGTCCCTGCAAACTTCGAGATTGACGTCTCCTTTACACCGAGCAGCAAAAACAAATGACGACACAAGAACAATATGCAGTAACAGCGAGGTACAAGACCTGAACTTGCAGCTATAGCGAGTAGTTCACGTCAGCTGGAGTGCTGTAGCAGGTAAAAAAAAAAAAAAAAACATTTAGGGCTTGAGAGCAAAAATGAAGACGAGTCCTGCAGCGATGATGGGGGCATGAGTAGGACCGTTGCTGCTCTTGAGGCCAGAAATGCTTCTGTTGCTGTCGTTTTCACACGTTTCCAAATAGTTCAGGCTTTATATGTTTATTTATTTATTATTTAATAGTCAATCAATCTATCTTTATTTGTATAGCACCAATTCATGACAAGTGTTATCTCAAGACACTTTACAATAGAGCATAACATATACATATAAAAATACACATATACATATATTTACAAATATATCCATCCAACACCAACATGAATCCATATAGCCAATCATGAATCCCTCCATCATGGCTCAAGAAAAAACCTTCCGTTAAGCAGCAGGAAATCTTGAATGTGGATCCCAGTCTCATGATGAACAGCAAATCCACACGATGCTGTGTTGGTGTGAGGGTGAAGGAAGGAATGAAGTGCATTGCAGTTATGCAGCCGAGATGTAATAAAGGCATGGAATACTGTTTCAGAGTGCTGTTGTGCATTAGGCTTTTTCGCAAGCTGCCTAATATGTAAGAAGCTGGAGTTTACCACAGAACTGATTTGCTGATCCAATATTAAATCACTGTCCATCTTAAAACTCAAGTTTGAGACTGCAGGCCTCAAATCATGTTCTTAGGTTTTGCTAGCTTTCACAGCTGTGGCTACAGTTATTGTCACATCTGCTTACATCACAGCCAGTGAGCGGCCCTGAGTGATGACAGCAGGAATCAAGTGGATCTCATTTCTCAGCTGTGTTTCACCCCTTTCCCTTGGTCCTCAAAACGGAGGGCTAAGGGGAAGGGGTGAGACGGAGGGGAAGGGTTAAAGGGTAAAATTGTGATTCACCCTTAGCCCTATGGAGTATTGAGACACCACTTCACTTGATGTGAACGCACAAAACCAAGGGATAAGGGGTAAAACAAGGGTTAAAGGATACAATTGGGAAGGACCCTTAGCCTTGGGCTTTACATACTGTAGCCACAGAGTCCAGTACTGTTTGACAGAAGAAGTGAAACCAGGAACTGAGTTCCTCTGTGTCAACAGAGACAGGACTGAAACAGAGCTGATTAAAAGCCACAGAGAATTGACCTGAAGTATAAGAGTTAAAAATCTGGCGTCTTTGAACAGGAGAGCCAGATTTAACATCAGCAAAAGATAAACCAACTTCAAACAATATAGGCATATGATCAGAAATCACACCATCACAGATCTCCAAATTAGATCCAGAAGCCATGAGAGAGGACGAGGTCTAATGTATGTCCATGCTCAACTCCACAGCCAGACACACACTGCACCAAACTAAAAGTGTCAATAAGGCTTAGAAAGTCCTTCACCAACAGCTTTTCAGGACAACACACGAGAGTATTAAAATCTCCAAGAAAAAGGACACAGTCATAGTTGAGCTTGATTCAGCCAGAAAACCAGCAAAGTCATTCACAAAGTCCTTATTGTATTCTGGGGTTGGTACACAGCACACAGCACCTGGTCAGAGCGACCCACCGCAAATAAAGTTACATCACAGCTTCAAAAAGAAGTTGAGATGGTGCACTGCTTTCATTTAAAGCCATTTCTGAAGTAATGACCTGACCCTGAGCTGTCACAATAGAGGGCAGGTTTTGTGACCTCTTTTAGAGTTCATGAATGTCATTAACTTTGTTTTCAGAATTTTAAACCAGTTTGGCAGACATCTAGAACCAGCCACTCAGAGTCAAGAGGGTGTTGTCCCTTTGGTCCATGCAACATCGAGCTCCTGTGGCATTCTAGATAACACAGGTGTAAACCAAGGACTACCATTTGCCTTTGCTTTTTGTAAAGATCAGGTTTGTTTATCATACCTATTAAAATGAACACCAACACCCCAGTACATTTCACATCATCAATGTGTCAAACATTTTGTCAAAGTCAAAGTGAGAGATCATGCAAAAAACCTTGTTCAACGAAACACTCTGACAAAAATCTGAGGCTTTTTTTTGGTTATTTTGTTTCACACTGTAGCAACAACACAGTTAACACTAATGTCAATTGCAAATACAGATAAAAGAGAAAACTTGAGGAAAATTTGGGACATTTCAGATTGGAAGGAGTTGGCTTATCAACAAAAAAGGTCCTGGTCTGTCCTCCTGCTAAGAGTTCATGGTGGTTTCAGTCCGTTACAAGTCCTCTTGTCACAGTAGTCTATGAATCTAGCTGCTGTGTTTGCACATTGCTGTTGGTGGACATCAAACATGTTCTGTGTGTGTGTGATCAGTACTGATACTTGTGCTGTTGGTATTGGCTAATAGTGAGTAGCGATCCAACACAGTATGTTATAAATAATATATCATACTATGCCTGCATGACTGTGCTCTGATTATCATTGTGGTAAGGCCTGGATCAGATTAAATCCTTTGTAAAACATCAGGGAAGACCCTGGTGTTGAGGACAATGTTAAAATGTTTTACTATGGCCAGGTGGAATTTGGAGTCTGTGAATGTAATCATTTCATTTAAGTTGCCATCAGTGCCACAAGCCTTCTTGGTTTCTAGAGACTGTGTTTTGTACTGCTGTTCTTTTAGTGTGATTAAAGAGTCTTATGGGCTCTAGCAGTCTTTTATTTTTGGCTTTCATTTTTTTTTATTTCTATGGGTCCAAATAGATTGGTGAAGTGATTTACCCACACTTCTCCATTTTGGATGGGTGGTTCCTTGTGTATTTGTTTGTTTAGTATGTTCCAGTTTTCCCAGACTATTTTATGGACACTAAGTGTTGTGCAGCTGGTCTCTAACATATTGCTCCCTCTTTACACTTTGTTTTTATACTGTTTTAGTGTTTCACCATAGTGCAAGTGTGTGTTGTCCTGGTCTCTGTTTTTGGTTCAACAGGTTCCTTAAATAATTATTTCTCTGATTTTTACATTAATTATTGAAGATCTATTCTGTTTTTTGGTTGTTTGGGGTTTCTGTTTGAGGCCTTTAAAATTGATAAGGAGGATGAAAGGTCAAAAATATTATCTAGGTTTTCTACTGCCTCGTTTACACCTTCACGGCTATGTTTTAATGTTTTATCCAGAAACTGATCCAAGAAAATGTGTATGCTTGGTTGACTAATAGTGTTTTGTTATGTTTCTGCACTATTTTCTCTCCTTTTTTTGCAGATTTGAGTTCTGTAGCCTCAGTAACTCACAGACAGAGAGCAGAGAGGTATCAGCAGGTCCTACCGCAGGCAGCCAGCTGGATCAGCAGCACACAATTGAGAGGACAATGTCTTGGACACAGGCCCATGCAGGGACATCCAGCAGGAATGCTTACAAAGTTTACAAATGATGTTAGGTATGTCCAGATCACAAAAAAAATGAGTCTACCCAACTCCAGATAAAAAAAAAAATCTGAAAAAACTTTGACCCCTAAAAACTAGACTGTGAAATTAAACACTATTAAAACAAAGTTTTAATAAAAAAAAAAAAAAAAAACATTTAAACAAGCACACAGTGACAGAATAAACAGACGTGAACCCTCATCTGCGGCAATCTTTGATTTCTGTTGTGGAGGACCCAAATGAATAGCTAAAAATCTTTAGAAAACAAACACTGCAATAACAACATCCCAAACATAAGGACGTAAGACTTAAAGCAATGGTAAACACAAGGAGCATGAGGACACAGCAGGGAAGAGAGTCAGAAAAAGCCGATGGGAACACATGGGGATCAGTCAGGACACATGCAGGACTCACACAGGACGAACTAACAGAGCAGCAAACACAGACTTTATACACACAGGGGTTATCAAACACAGGTAACAGTTTGGATCTGTTCATTCATCATCAAAAATTGTGGGCTGATAAAGGTGCAAGGGTCCCTGTGTTGAATCAGATCACACAAACACACTCCTGTTACACTTGGTTTTATTTGCATTTTAACAGTCATCCTGAATAGTGAAATCATTTTTGCTAATTTAAGATACAAAGAGGTCATTTTTGTTTTAAGAATGCACAAAGTCATTTAATGAGAAAGCAACATAATTTGCAGGAGTCTTAAGATTAATGTGGCAGGTTTATGTTTTCACATCATGAATCACAAGATTTTAAAGCAGTGGTTAAACACATTTTTTTAATGTCCAGGATGTTGCTCATGGAAGTAAAGGCAGTCTTCTCCAATGCTGATGATCCTGCTCAGTGCGCTCAGGATCAGTGAATCCATGTCATCATTGAGTTGGAATTCTTCAGAGTAGTTCTTTACAGGGAAATCATTTTGTAAATGTCACACAGATGACACCTCTGTGAAATGAGTTAGCTCACCACAAAAACAAGGACAAACTTAAAAACCTGTGTAACCGGGCTGAACTTTGCAATGCACAGACATTGGCCTCAAATCATGCAGAGGTCCTTGCTGATGCTGCTGATGAGTAAATTTTTCAGAAACTTCATTATGCTTATTTGTATTTGAGGGGATAATTCAGGATGTCTGAGATGGTGGCGCCCCGCAGACTATAAAGGAACTGGTAGAAGACATATATTGTCAGCTGTTTGATAATCAAAGTAGACTTTGGAAAGTTGTAGATGCTTTGTAATGGAAGCTGACATGCTGCACGTCACCTGAACTGGACTTTTCGCTCCATCCACTCACAGAGAGCCTGTGTTGAGGCAGTCTTACAGGTACACTCCTACATTTTTTTTTTGTTTTCATGTCTTTCTCACTTCTGAGTCCATAACAAGCACGTAGACACCATTATTTTGACTGTAGTTGCAGTAACAAGGAAGAAATGGGCAGAATTCACCAACTGCTATAGTTTAACTCAAACACTGGGAGTACAGTATATGGGTAGTGTTAGTCTGCCTCTTCCTTCAGTCAACAGGTAACTCTAGATGGTACTGTGTGCTTGTTGTGTTTTAATGATGAAGAGCAAATGCACAAACCACTGGAAGTGCTTAGTTGCAGGTCAACAAAACAAAGCCTCTGTTAAGAGCAAAGAAGACTGGTACTAAGGATTATAGCCAATTTCAGGACAGAGGACGGGGATGATTTCTTTGGGACTGACGCAGAATCAAAACGTTACCTATTTGAACCAGAATATACAGAGGAGGATCTTTATGTTTCAGAAGCCGAACATGCACGAAGAGAGGCCAAGGCAGTGGAACAGCCTGGAGCTGAGGGGAGAGACCAACCTGGCAGGGACTGGTGGTGTAAATTTGGGTTTTGCAAACCTAATGCATATTGTAATCCTGGAAAGATTAACTTGGGCTAGCCTTGAGGCTGGAGTTGGGCCAAATGATGTAAACATACTTTTTTTAGGGTGGGGTGGGGTGTAGTAATAATATGTTTTGACCATCATGAGCTTATAACTTGGTTGATTTTAAAGATTAAAAACAGCACAGTTATTCTCAGACTGGTTTTCCCTGCAAATATAGTTCAGTCAGTCAACTCACGTTCAATTGTTTTATTGTAGCTGCATATACATGTTACAGGTTTGGCGTCCAGGCTCCAGTTTCATCACTCCATGCAGAAATGTTTACATGAAGGCATGGAGGAGTGATGAGCAAAACATATGAGAACACCCCTGGAGCCTGCAGGTGGATGCTGGGGTGGAGGTGGGGGTGAAAGAACATGCAGCAAATCAGTGTCTGGCAGCATAGACATTTGCCAAGCAGAGGGAGAGATGGGTAAACTCCCAGTTTAAATACACCGCCAAATTGAGAGGTGGAGAGTGTGATTGGAGGATTGATGTAAGGAGTGTGACGTTTGATATGTGAATGTGACATGTGAATAGCAGCGCTGCTCGAGTTGTCTGCCTGAACTAGCTCGCAGGCTTCGCTTCATTTATAAGATTACTCACTGAGGGGAAACAGGGCATTAACCCAGGAGTTACCAGGTAAGTATGGACACATAGCGTCCTATTCATCTCATCTGGCACTAGATAACATGCCATGCTAAGGGGTATAATGTAAAATCAAAATACAATAACTTACCCGATTTACTGTTTTTTTGACAGAGAATGATAGGATGGCCATGTTCTTGAAGAATTATCTCATTATTTGGGTGCTGATTTCCAGTCTTTCATTGTAGTTGTCCCATGAAAAGTGCTGTGAGTAAACTAACATGTACTTAAGTGCTTCATGTGGGGTGTTGGGGTTGATATTCAGGGCGCATAGCCATTGTTTCATCCACTTGGGACTTTTAGTTTGAACTGTGTGAAAATTAGAGGTATCCCTTTCTTCTGCTTGTTGTCACTACCACGAACACATACGAGGCAAAGTTCTGATTTATAAAACTCTCAAAAGTAGTAGAGTCCAAAAAACTCCTACGCCAGTCTAGAGCATGAGCTATACTACTCTCTTCATCTTCTCCTGCCTTCTTCCTCAGGTTTTCAGTGATGCGCATGCACACTATGTCATATTTTGCTTGTATTTTTTTCCAAAATTGCATTAAATGATGATCTTAGTCTAAAACTAGAGAACTTAACATCATATGGTCAGTAAAACAATACAACAAGCACACAGTACCATCTAGAGTTGTATGATGACTAGAGGCAGAGGCAGGTTAACACTACACACATACTCCCAGTGTTTGAGCTAAACTAACAAGTGGTTGGTGAGCTCTGTCTGACTTTTCCTTGTTCCTGGACGCACAGTCAAAGGACCGGTGTCAGCCTGCTTGTCATGGACTCAGAAGTGAGGTAAGACACAAAAACCAAAAAAAACAAAGGAGTGTTCCTCTAAGGCTGTCTATCCAACAGTGACTTCACATTCCCAAAACCGGAAATCCTCAATAAATCCTCCATAAAAGAAAAATGGGCCCGATATTAAAAAAAATTACATACCTCCAGGTTGCTATACAAATATGAGCTTTAAGGTTGTAAAAAAGTATTCCCCCCCCCCCCCCCCCCCCAAACACACACACACAATCATTAAGCTGTCAGGTTTCTGCAGACAGCCCCAAGTGGACACTCAGCGTACTACAGGTTTTACCTCTTCTGCATGACATTTATCAGTCATCCAATCTTGTAAAATAAGTTAAAGTCAATTTAAATTTCAGTCTCTCGTCCGTGAAATATTCCCATTTCTGTGAAAATTAAGTTTCTAACATATTAAATTAACGTACCTGTTCTTTCAGTTGAATAACCTTGTAGACATTTTTTAGATCGTCTCTGATTTCAGGATGGGCTTCCTCGATCTTGGTCAGAATCACAACTTAAGGAATATCTAACGGGTAAACAAGCACAGAGCTGAGAAGCTGTTATGAGCTTCAGAAACAGCAGAGGAAAAAATCACCTGATGTTTCTATTCTTACCGAGCTCACTGGCTGCCCTTCTGATGTCCTTAATCTTCTGCAGAATCTCTTGCGTCATCCAAGAACAAACTGAAACAGGAATCACGCAAACCAGGACGTGAACTCTGTCGTTGGCTGTTGGAGATGTGATGTAGTCTGGATCATTCTCTGACAAAGTGCAGCCCGAGCTGACCTGAAAAGAGGAATAAAAAAAGTCGAAGCAGACAATTGGAGGAGGATACAGTCCCACCTTGGATTTAGATTCTGAACTTTGTTTTAATTGGTCAGCATGGCAGCCATGCGACCAATCACATGTGAGGATACAGACCTGGTGGGAGGGTAGACTGTATTCTGGCAACATCTGAGAGAATCTTCTCAAAAACAGGGCATGTTCTCACTGAGGGGAGAAATCAGATCAGCCTACCCAAGATGAGGCATCTAAAATTTCTGGATGACATCCTGCACTGAGGACATTATTACTGCTCGCTTGGGTTTGATTCTGGATCTGTTCTTTTGTTTTGTTAGTCTGTGCAATAAAAACATTTGATTTAAATATTAAGAAAAGTAAGAATGGTTTTGTAACAGAGATGCACAAAATTTCAGCAATTAGAAGGTTTCTCAGAAAAACACTGAACGTAAAAAGATTTTCAATACAAATCATTAATTTTGGTGAATTTAAGGTAAAATATAGGGCTACAAAGATCCTAAATTAAGAGCCATTCAGGAGACGAAAGAGCTTCCACTTCCTTGGAAGCTGAGCCAAAAGAGGCTCTCTGAAAAGAGCTGAACTTCCCATCCCTACACTGTGGTTATTGTTTCTATGACCATGACTTGGTTTGAATCCATCCTGAACAGATGCAAGTGATTTAAAGAGCTGCTGAAGTTCAAACTGACCACATCTAACCACAACCAAGCCATTAAGACGAGCATTACTGATAACAACACGTTAAACCTTGGAGAAGATGGACTACAGCAGCAGAGGACCACACTGAATGCCACTTCTGTCAGCTAAGAACAGGAAAATGAAGCTATGGTTCACACAGGCTCAAACATGGACAACAGGAGATTATAAAACTGCTGCTGATCTGCTGAGTCTTGATATCTGCAGCCACATTCAGATGTTGAGGTCAGAATCAGATCACCTTTAACTCCAGTTGGTTGTCTTGATATTATCATGTTTTAATGACCATATTTTAATCTGTGGTGATTTTAATATTCATGTGTGCTGCGAATCCCATCCTCTGGTCCGAGTCTTTTTAAGCCTGATTGACTCTTTTGATTTTATCCAGTGGGTATCTGGCCCAACACATGAAAAGGGGCACAGCTTGGATCTCATCCTATCTTATGGTTTATCTGTCTCCATCAGTGAAATATGTGCTACCACATGTATTCCTGATCATTTGCCTGTTCTCTTCAACTTGACACTGCCATGTCCAGTGGATAAACCATCCGCCCCTCTGTGTCTCAGGCGAGCTATTAGTCCTTTAACCGCCTCTCAGTTTCGCTCTACTTTTAACGAGTCTTGTAAACTCCCGATTGATAAGTGTGGTCTCGGTGCGGATGAGATTTTAAATGTTTTTAACTCCACATGTACAGAGATCTTGGACTGTATTGCTCCTCTCAGGCCTACCCGTCCAAAAGCATGTCCACAGCCTTGGTTGAATGAATCTACACGGACTCTTCGACGTGCGTGCAGACGTGCTGAGAGGAAATGGAAGAAAGACAGACTCACTGTATCCCGCCAAATTCTCCATGGCTGCCTTTCTGACTATCAAAGAGCTGTGAAAGCTGCTAAAACAGCCTACTTCTCCACCCTAGTGGCAAACAATAGCCATAAGCCACAAGTCTTATTCAGTGTTCTAAACTCTCTTGTAAACCCCAGTGATGTCTCTCCTCTTGTACCAACTCCTACTGTGTGTAATGACTTTTTACAGTTTTTTATCAGTAAGGTTGCTGCCCTCAGGCCGGCTTGCAAAAGTGACAGGCCTTCTTTAGACATTGCTCCTGCTCTACGCTCTACCACCTTTGACCAGTTTGAGCCTCTGACCCTCTGTCAACTCTCTGATTTAGTTCAGCAATTGCGTCCAACTAACTGCCCCTCTGACATGGTTCCCCCCGTCTTCTTAGAGAAGTCTTTGACACAGTTGGACCTAATGTTCTGTTGCTGATCAACACCAGTCTTAGCTCCGGTCATGTCCCTGTAGCTCTAAAACATGCTGTTGTCAAACCCTTGCTTAAAAAGAAAAATCTTAATCCCTCTGACCTCTCTAATTTCAGGCCTATATCACAGCTCCCGTTTTTGTCAAAGGTCCTAGAGAAAGCAGTGTATGTCCAGCTGCAGTCGTTTTTAACCAAGCACAATATTCATGAAAAGTTTCAGTCTGGCTTCAGACCCAGACACAGCACAGAAACTACACTGCTGAGAGTTTTTAATGATTTGCTTTTAGCTGTTGACTCTGGTAGTCCTGCTGTTTTGATGCTCTTAGACCTGTCTGCTGCCTTTGACACTGTTGACCATGGTATTCTTCTTCAGCGACTTGAGCATTATGTAGGCATCACAGGCTCTGCCCTCTGCTGGTTCAGGTCCTACCTGGCAGAGCGGTCATTCTCTGTTCGGTTAGGCCACACTTCTTCAGATGTAGCCCCACTGACCTGTGGAGTCCCTCAAGGATCCATCCTGGGTCCTATTCTTTTCCTTTTGTACATGTTGCCACTTGGGGATGTCTTTCAGAAGCATAAAATTTCTTTTCATTGTTTTGCTGATGATGTCCAAATATACATGCCGCTAAGGTCGCTAGGCCAGGACACTGCGCAGGCGTTTCTCGATTGCCTCAGTGATGTGAAGGCTTGGATGAGGGAAAATTTCCTTAAATTCAATGATTCCAAGACAGAAATCATTTTCTTTGGAGGAAACACCCCCACAACGGCCTGCTTTGCTGAAAATCTGGGCCCCTTGAGTTCAAACATTCAGACTAATGTTCGGAACCTTGGTGTCATCTTTGAGAACCAGTTTAACTTTGATAAGCAGATCAGTGCAGTTGTTAAAGCAAGCTTCTTCCAACTCCGCCTCTTAGCTAAGACCAAGGCCTACTTCTCACAGGCAGATCTTGAAAAGACTATCCATGCCTTTGTTACATGTAGATTGGACTACTGTAACTCTTTATACATTGGCATGGATAAGTCATCAATTAACCGCCTTCAGCTCATTCAGAATGCTGCTGCTCGACTCCTCTCTGGCAAGAAAAAGCGTGACCACATTACACCAGTCTTGGCGTCTCTCCACTGGCTCCCAGTCCGCTTTCGCATTGATTTTAAAATTCTTTTAATCGCCTTTAAAGCCCTCAATGGTCTTGCCCCTGTGTACCTGTCTGAAGTCCTACATCTCTACTACCCATCCAGAGCCATAAGGTCTTCTGACCAGCTGCTGCTGGAGGTTCCCAAAACCAGACTTAAGTCAAGAGGTGACAGGGCCTTTGCAGCCGCTGCCCCTAGACTGTGGAACAGTCTCCCCATCCATATAAGAGCCTCCCAGACCTTAGAGATTTTTAAATCTTCCTTAAAGACCTACTTCTTTTCCCTGGCGTTTCATCATTGAGCTCATACAAATCACAGGCACTGTAGTTTCTAGTTTTTAAATTTTTACTGTTTTATTACAATTTTTTTTCTATCTTTTTTTTATTGTTTTTACTGTTATATTTATTTATTTCTATGTATTTGTGTACAGCACTTTGATCGACTACTGTCTTCTTGAAGGTGCTCTATAAATAAAGTTGACCTGACTTGACTTGACTTAATGCATTGAGTTGCTGTCTTGTGATTTGCTGATTAGTTTTTACGTTTATGAGTTCTCAAACAAGTATACCAAATGAAGCGTATGTGAATGTATGTGATAGATAAATTCTTGTTGAGAGTCATAAAGGTGTGGCATCTTAGTAGTCCAGATGCAAAGGGGGGTCCACGCGCACCGAGCGGATTTTTTTTCGCCACCTGATTTTTTTTACTCCTTAGAGTGTCTATTTTCAGAATCTGGTGGTTACCAAGCTGAAATAGGGTGCCCAAGTTTTTTTTTTGTGCTTCATTACATCCAACCCAAAGAAAACGAAAAATTGAAATATGATGTAGAAACAGGCCTAACTTTTGATGTAAACAACATACAGAAACAAACCAATAGATTTTTTCATATAATTTTGACCCAAGGAAATCATTGGAATTGTTATTTTTCACATTTGATGACATTTAGACTCTATTTCTGGTCAAAAACAGCAAAAAAAAGGAGGACACAGTGAGCTGCCTGAATGACTTCCGCCCAGTTGCTCTTACACCCATCATCACAAAGTGTTTTGAGAAACTCATCATTTCTCACATCAGATCTGCCGTCCCTGCTGACCTGGACCAACACCAGTTTGCTTATCAGGCAAACCAGTCAACAGAAGACGCTGTGATCACAACTCTCCACACAGCCCTTACTCACCTGGACCAAAAGAACACATATGTAAGAATAGAATAGAATAGAATAGAATAGAATATTCTTTATTGATCCCCCTTGGGGGAAATTTTTTTGTCACAGCAGCTCACAAGAAAGGTGCAATAATGCAATAACAATAAAAATAGAATAGAGATAATAGAATATAAAATTAGAAATTTAAAGAAATATAAAGATATATAGAAAAGTAGAAAAATATTACTATTTACATATTTATATAGGAGCAAGATATATACAGAGATTAGTACTTGAGAATAACAGCACTTGACAATGAGAAAGGACCTCTTTCACAATACATGTAATTTTGCCCACAGCCCAATTTTTTGTTTATTGTGTGGTATTTGTAGTACACCCAGAGACTCCCAAGAATATACCTTTAGAAAATCCAAAAGTCATCCAGGGCCTGTACTATGACCTATTTTATGATCATTGCCATAGGTGTGAGCCAGGGTGCACACTTTACCCCAAAACTTACTCAAACACAAATAATAAATCATCAAATTGGGTCAAATCACCTTCACTGAAGTCTGGTGCATCTTTTGAAATCAAATGTAAAGCTAAGTATTACAATTGAAAGAAGTTGTTAAATTTTAACTGGAAAAAAATATTTTTTTGTTGTGATTTTTTCAACAAATTAAATTCTTTAGAGATGTGTCTGACCAACTTACAGTTGCTGTACAACTACAATACTTACAAATTATTTGGCCACATATATATTCTCAAAGTGGGAAAAAATCATCAAATTCTGAGACTGGTAAAGTTGTTCAATTAACAGGTTGGGTTACTGTGGAAGAATCAGGATACTGTTCCATGTCTTGTATATCAGGGAACCTTTAAAATTTGTTCAGAATTCATCCTTTAAGTATGATTTCTTTTAGAATATGAATGCTAGATTCAAAACAAACATTTCACATGAAATGTTATTCATTTTAATATTGAACAGCCACAAAGGGCCTGTATATTATGCCTTTGTGATGAGATAATAATGAGCCATTGATACAAGTAAAAACCGATGCAGTTTTGGATTGTTGTAATCAGATTGTATATATCTACAATGACAGCAATACATAAACATTACTTCTGTCAATTTCTGTTTCCAGTACTTATATATACATGTAATCTGTTTTATGGCCTTCGTGTCTTTTTGCATAGCAACGGCTTGGACAATTTTAATTTGTAGACTGGAACTATAGTGAGGGAAAGGGGATCTGAGAAATCCATAAGATGTATGATTGGCTGGTTATTTCATAGAATGGAGTCTTTGAATTTGCTTGTGTATGGTTGGAGGAGTTTCTGATTTTGAAAATGTTTATAATATCCCAAATAATAGATTACAGATGCAACATGTGCACACATGCCCCAGAGGTTCTCTTTCCAGCAGGACAGAGACAATAATATGCCTTCACAGGTTCATCTGATGCATTCTTGTCAAATTGAATCCAAACATTGTATTTTATTTGAGATCTGTGACGAGAATGAATCTGTCCCCTAATGAGATCAGCATCATGCTGGTAAACCCAAATCTCGTAGTCACCATCATTTTTTTGATGCTCAGCAATGTAGCCAGGGGACTGTTTGATTTGATACGTACTGCATATTATGGTCTCAAGGTATTCCAGATCCACATGAGGGAACGAGATATCAGATGCTTCAAGTTTCTGCCATTCACTACGAGCTCTACGTGACATATTTTGGGTCTTCTGCAACTCGTTTTGCCAAAACATTGTCTTTGTTTAAAAGTGAAAGCATACGCTGAGCCATCTTAGTATCTCGCTCCTCTCGATCTGGATCTGAAACATAGATTGGTCCTCTGAAGGCATTGAGACATGCAGTTACTATGTGCACTAATTTGCCAATGACCTCAACGAAATAATTTGAGGTAAGTTGTTCCTTAAACAACATCCACTTCTTTAAACGCACGTGGTAGGACTCTACTATCCATCTTGTTTTGGTACAGCAACGATCACTATTGGCTGTCGAGGAATCCAATTGGGATTTACCAGTTGGTAAAAATGACGGCATTCTAGCATCATACCCCAACTTAGCAAGAAGATCTAAGGCATCCCTGAAACCGCGATCTACAATCATATTGTCATTTGCTTCTAACCAAGATTTCAATATTTCAATTTTTTCCATGATGAGCCGAGTTATTGTTGCATCATTTACGTTACCATGGTAGGGGCCAATAGTGTCTAAAACATATCCATCAGGCAGTACAACTGACATGAATTTTAGGTAATTTTGTTTTTTCTGTTCTCCGTAAGATGCTCTTTGAAACTGATGATCACTGCATTTGTTGAGGTAGATATATGTACCATCTAAGATAAGAGTGACCTGGTCACCATAAAAAGCTTTAATAAAGACAGTGTTGTGAGTTATGGCATCGTGGCGTGAAATATGATTTGTGCCAAGGTATTTGGGAACAACTATTGTGTTCAAAATATCTGCAATTGTATGAAAATATCTTGACAGTGTAGCTTGGGAAAGATTAGTAAGCATGGTCATTTGGTTCCATGAAAGGTTTGTTTTCAGTTTTGCCCAAAAGTAAAGAAGCAAATCTATTGCTCTGGAACTATCACTTGAACCTGAAACAAGATCAGATTCACACATGTCATACATGTTCTGAAACTGCACCAATGTCCAGCCAGTCCATGCATGGCAGTCAGAATCTGACAAGGTTTCAAACTTCAGTTTGGGTGATGTCTCATGTTTGGATACTTCATGTACAATTTCAAGCAAATCATTAATATCAACTGGAGAAATAGATTCATTCAGTTTACTTTCCAGAGGAATACGACTGTGCATATTTATCTTTGTGTCAGGGTGTAGAAAACTCCCGATGAGGTGTTCAGAACAAACATGAGCATCAGGCGGGCACCAAAGTGAACATTCAATGATAAGAGAGTGACGAACAGACAGGAATGTTTATACAGTTGTCATTGTACTCTAAACACAAAGAACACTTACGATGTGAAGAGGAAGCATACTTCAAATCTTTAATTTGGATAAGAGGTATAACAGATCGGTTAGTTCCAGGATTAGTGGGGCTATCCTCAATCTCAAATGAATCACAGATGCCTGTGGATTCATTGTCACTGTGAGTGTCTTCTTTTGAGTCAGGGCTTGGCCTTTTTCTAAGATATCTCATGTAGCATTTTAGACACAGCTTACTTCCACTCTCAACATTCAGTCCTTCTTTACTAAGCACCTGCTTTAACCAGTTGTTACTGGGAGAATCTAGACTCCTTCCATATTTTAAGTTCTTCCCTTTATCTTTGAACCTGGTTTTGCAATCGGGTATAATACAAACCCCGTCCATTTTAACTTCAAACAATATGAAAGTAAATTATCTGGAGGATTTAAATATATATTGGTATTCTCAGGGAAACAAACCTGGAAAATACACTAACAACAAAAAGGTATAGTTATAGGTATGGATACCACTTAGTATTGTACTAGATGCACAATTTTTTCATAAAATGTACATGTGTGCACACTAAATTGTGGTAACAGAAGACACTGTATATGAACAGCTATACTTAAATAGAAATCTGCTGAATATAACACTTGCAGCAGAATATATGTTGTTTATACTCAAAATGACAAATTGATACTAGCTAGCTAGGGGCATATGTTGCTTGGACAACAATTCTTTACAGAATGGCAGAAGCGTGAAGGTCAACAATAGCATATTGCCTCAGCTTGAACGTACTACTCTATCATACAAGGAGATGCACCACTATCCCATTTATTCATTTGAAATATATAGCATGTATTGCAGTGTTGATTAGCATTGCGTTGGATGATATTTTAAAAAAGAGGGATTACAGGCCCTGCATACCTTTTCTGTTTAAAATGAAAAACATTTTGAAAAAAAAAATAATAATAATTCAATTGAATGCACAATACTAAATTGAACTTAACATTGATTTGCTGCAAATTGCATGAAATAAAACATTACCCTTGATATAATACAAGATATGGAACAGTATCCTGATTCTACCACAGTAACCCAACCTGTTTATTGAACAACTTTACCGGTCACGGAATTTGATGATTTTTTTCCCTCTTTGAGAATATATATGTGGCTAAATAATGTGTAAGTATTTTAGGTGTACAGCAACTGTAAGTTGGTCAGACACATCTCTAAAGAATTTAATTTGTTGAAAAAATCACAAAAAAAATATTTTTTTTCAGTTAAAATTCAATAACTTCTCTCAATTGTAAAACTTAGCTTTACATTTGATTTCAAAAGATGCACCAGACTTCAGTGAAGGTGATTTGACCCAATTTGATGATTTATTATTTGTGTTTGAGTAAGTTTTGGGGTAAAGTGTGCACCCTGGCTCACACCTATGGCAATGATCATAAAATAGGTCATAGTACAGGCCCTGGATGACTTTTGGATTTTCTAAAGGTATATTCTTGGGAGTCTCTGGGTGTACTACAAATACCACACAATAAACAAAAAATTGGGCTGTGGGCAAAATTACATGTATTGTGAAAGAGGTCCTTTAAATAGCAACACTTACAACACAGAAAACAGAAAACACACAGTTTTAAGAAACAAGATCAACACAATGTGTAAACAATAAAAAACTTGCAATTCATCAAAAGGAGGATCATTCAAACTCAGTGGAGTTGAACGTGTGGATACCCTGCTATAGGTAAAACAGGAGGAGGATGTGAGGTTACATGAATAAAGGCAGCAGAGCTGAGTAGGGTTTAACATCAACAATAATCCTCACACTGTATCAGTATTAATATTATCATTATCACTATTATTTGTGATTTAGGAATCTTTTGTTACGTTTGTTTACTGTCAACTTCGGCCAGTAGCTGAGCTGACTCCGTGGACGGCCGCAAGACCTATGCATGCAAAGTTCAGATTTTAGGACCACATTCGCTCCGCATACTGGTGTCAAACTTTAAAAATGTCAGCAAAATATCAAATAGGGTCAGTCAAAATCAATGGGCATCAGTTTGAAAATGAATTACATATATTTTACAATACTAACCTATGTAATATGTTAAAATTAAAAAAGCTATTAAACTTAATCATACATTCTGCAAATATCTGAGACTAGAAAACCAATAAATTTTTCACTGATGTTTATTTATTTATCTTTCATCTTATTTTAATTTTTTGTTGTTTTATTTTTCTCTTTTCTTTTCTTAGCTCTTTCCTTTTACTTTCAATGATTGTGTATCTGTATGGATGTTTAATTTTGCATCAATAATTTCATGACATATTGCCCTTTTATTTGATTTTTTGTAATTGATAATTTGTGTTCAATCCAAAAAAAAAAACAAAAAAAAAAGTGTCCTGACTGCTGTCTTCTGTGCAACGTTGACGGAAGAAGGGATGTCATGGCAGATAAATGTAAAACAATGCTCAAGGAATGTTTGATATGTAGGGTTTCATGGTATACCACAAAACTACTACGCAGCAGTGTGCGCGACTATGGGTGCATCCCAATGAGCCAAAATGCAGTCTCCTCTCTCCTCTCTCCTCTCTCCTCTCTCCTCTCTCCTCTCTCCTCCGTGACACCGGAAGTACTTTGTGAGCAGCCATATTGAAGGACGTCCCAAAGCACCAGATGTGCTCGAAGGAGAGAGGAGAGAGGTGAGAGGAGACTGATCTGGAGGAGGCATAATCGAGGAAACACAAGTGCAGACTTTGCTGAACTCTTTTCACTGACAGACACACACCCTTGTGACGTAACAGCAGCCAGCTGTAAAGTGTCTGCTGCCCCACAAGTGTGAAATGCAAACACCATGGAGCAAAAGAAAGTGTTAAAGTGTAATTAGCAACTTCTTGGGAGCCATTGTAATGAGTATATTTACATTTCACACAGAGTAGCCGATGTGTAGGCCTCATGTTCCCTCAGAATGTGTGCAGGTATTAAATTTCAGTGTCTCCTTTATCTCCTTTTTCGTTTTCTTCACTGTGCAAAGAAATATTTGACCAATCATTTAAAAGAATTCTAAGCTGGACAGATTGATATCACAGAAAATATTGAACACTATCACGGGACAGTTCTTCCAGGTTTTCCATCTGTTGTCTGTCCTGATTTCTCTGTGTTGTTTGTGTTTATATCTGTAACTGTGAGGCTGCTACAGTAGACAGGTCTGTTTAGGAAAACACATTTTACATGAGATTAGACAATTTTATTTATCCCAAGGGGCAATTGAGTTTTTGCAGTCTATCCAGACAATACATAGATTTATAAACAGAAAACATGGACAATAATAAATAAAAAAAGAGATGCACATTGACAAATAATAATAAACAAAGTTGTCTAATCTAATCTAATGTAAAATGTGTTTTCCTAAACAGACCTGTCTACTGTAGCAGCCTTACAGTTAAAGACATAAACACAAACAACACAGAGAAATCAGGACAGAGAACAGATGGAAAACCTGGAAGAACTATCCAATGATAGTGTTCAATATTTTCTGTGATATCAATCTGTCCAGCTTAGAATTATTTTATATGAGCCAATTTTTTTTTTTGCACAGTGAAGAAAATAAAAAAAAGCGATAAAAAAGACACTGAAATTTAATACCTGCTCACATTTTGAGGGAACATGAGGCCTACACATCGGCTCCTTGTTTCCTATTATTACATTTATCAAAAACATGAAATATAATCAAATTAATCAGGGGTACATTTTTGGGAAACACAGATAATATAGTTGATCAAATATGAATCAATCACAATTACACTGTTAATATTCTGTAACAAGTAATACATTGATTTGAAAATTGATCTTAATGATTTGACTTTTAATAAGAATTAAATCTTTTTGAAAGATTTAATAAAGGATTATTTAATAAAGTAAGACATTTATATTATATAAAACATTACATAATCAGCTCTCAATTTTCAGATTAACTGAAAAAGACAAATCATACTAAAAATCAGAAGTGTGTATAATGTCATTTTGAAACTTCAATGAATGATAAGTTCTAAAAATTTAATCAAAGAAAAATATTTATCATAGAGTGATTTATCAAGTTTTAAATAAAACAAAAACACAAGCTAAAAAATGATACATCAAGTTTGATTTTGTTTTGAAACCTTACACTGTCTTCCTTTTTTTCCAAAATAATTTATCACTATTTTTCAAGTATTAAATAAAGCATATAAGTACAGTTAAATGTATGAACACAATGTAATACATTGTGAAGTAGGACTGTTAAATTCTTTTGGAAAAGTATTTACAATATTTAGATTTACAAAGGAAAAATAAATATTCAAAATAACTTTCAGATTGTCTAGTATGCATTGAATTTTTTTAACTTATTCAGTTAATTAAATTTATAATCATGGATTTATGTGGGGGGAAAATATTGATTACATGAGGAACTGGCAAGAATCTTTAATTCATTAAAAACTCTATAATGATTCTTAAAGGGGACATATTCTGCAAAAACTTCTTTTTAAGGTGTTTGATTCCTTCTTTGGTGTCTTTGGCCTTCCTCCCAGCCCACAAAGTGTGATAGCAGAAAACAAAGCAGGCTGCATGAATGTAAACTCATGGCATTTGTTGAACTGTTTAGTCTGGATATGCTGTTACATAACAATATATTTTTGATTTGCATACCTGACACAATTGGTCTACCTGAGTATCCCCCCTCCCTCTTGCTGGAGAGATTCGTCTGTGAAGAGATCACTGTTATCTTTTCACTGATTCATTAGCACATGAAGACGAACGCCCTCAAAACCGATTGTTGTGAACAGAGGGTAACGGGAGAGTGGAAAAGATGCAGCTTTATTTATACGCTTTTTTGGATCAAAGAATGCTGCTTATGTTTCATGAAGACATCAATGATTCATGTTAAACTGCAGAGAAGGAGCAAGCTATTGGACCTTTAAAGTACTGAATAAATTGGGAGAATTTAGAAAATAATTTAAAAAATTGATAAATTGTATTGATCTTATGTCTTATCATCAAAAAGTTGTACAAATAATTGTGATTCAATAACTAGTATTTTCATCAGAAAACAATAAGACAGCAAATTTGTTTAAAAAATATAGATAAGGAGGTGTGTATGTATTAAATGTATTAAATCAACTATAAAGGTAAACTCTTCAGTGATTAGTAAATAATTATTTTAAAACACTTCCATTTAAGATGAGTTATTACATATCAGTAAAAAAAAATAAACAAATGATTATGTTTGAGGTTTGTTTTCTCTGAAAGTAAAATTGAGATTTCTGTCAATAAAATCAGACATCTCCATACCTTTTTAGTAAAAGAGGTTTCACTGGTGCTTGCTGTCAGTGCGTGCGTGTACATTCTGCCGCGGAGGATACTTTGGACAGAGTTGATGAAACTGGATTTTCCTGCTCCTTCTGGACCGTGAAGCAGAATCCTGATGATTTGGCCCTCAGTCTGAGGTTTGTAGTCCTTCACAGACAGCAGGACGTTCTGCTTGTCCCTGTTTAAGAGAACATAAAATAAATTATGAAGTCATTCATCACAGAGAATTGGGAATATTATGGGTGAACAGGTGAATATTATCTGACACACTTACCGCCAGTTTATTTCCCTCCAAGGTCTGGGGAGAACTGATAGAAGAAAAATGAAAACAGTGAATCAACAAATTATTTTACATCAAATTACCACAAAATGTGTTCTGAAAGCTACAAACAGAAAAAAAAAAATATGCTTTGGTTCCTCAGGTGTGGATTGTTGTCCTCCCATATCTGAATCAATCACAATAACTTCAGTAAAATCAGCTGAAAAACAGAGAAAACTTCGACTGATAACTCAATACCCTATAACGTTCGGTTACAGTGTAACCTTGGTTCTCTGAGTGAAGAGACTATCTCTCCACACAGTTACATATTCCATATGTACGGGGGAACTGACCCACTGGGGCAGTTGACGTGGATACTCTTTAAGACACACCACTAGGTGGCCAATGCGCCAGTATAAAAGCGCCAGGTGCGAATGGTTTCACTGTTTAATATTGATTGGAACGATATCCGAGCGGCCTTGTCCTGGAGAGATAGTCTCTTCACTCAGAGAACCAAGGTTACAATGTAACCGAACGTTCTCTATCGTATCGAGACTATCTCTCCACACAGTTACATATTCCATATGTACGGGGAACTCTGTAAGACACACCGCGAGGAGACTGAGGAGACAGATTGAAAGCAGCCCCTAAGATTCACCTCAGAATCTCTGGCACGGTTAATCGAATGAGACGTTGCCACCACCGAAGTGCTCTGAAACAGTGCGTGTGAATACAAAAAATAAAACACCCAGTGAAGAACTATATACAAATGGAAATAGTACGCATACCAAGCTAGAGACACCGCCAGACACTGTGTGTCACTGCCTCATGCTGAGGTGCCAGACGCAACCCCAAGCATGGATGACCCTGCAAGACGCGAGAGTCAGATGCAATAGGCCACTCAGATGGCCTGCTCACTGCTAGGCCAAATGACAAGAAATGAAGACATCTCCCTGGCCGGGTCGAGATAGACCCACTCGGCTCAGGGGCATAGTAAAAGAAAAGACTTCATCAATGCATGCTGACACCAAGCACCCGTTCCCCAAAGGAGGTGCCAGCAGCCACATTCAGGTTATAAAATCTAGCAAATGTAGATGGACTCGACCAAGTAGCAGCTGCACAAACCTCAGAGAGGCTGGCTCCCCGCCACAAGGCCCAGGAGGTTGCTATGCCCCGTGTGGAGTGCGCTCTCACTCTCCTGGGAGCCGGAGCATCCGAGTCTGCATAGGCCTGCCGGATTGTGTCCACAATCCAGTGGGACAGCCTGGATTTTGACACTGGCTGACCCAGGCACCGGGGATGAAAGCAAACGAACAGCTGATCCGTCTTCCTGAATGCCCCTGTTCGCTGAATATATTTTTTCAGGGCCCTGACCGGGCATAGCAATGCCTGGTCTTGAGCCTCTCCATCCCCTTCCCAGCCAAGGTTAAGAGATTGTATTACCACCGGCTGGTGTAAATGGAAATCTGATAGCACCTTAGGCAGGAACGCAGGGTTTGGACGAAGGAGCACCCCTGTGTTCTCAGGCAGGAACCTACAGCAGCTCTCGTGTATCGACAGGGCTTGCATCTCTCCCACTCGCCTAGCTGATGCCACAGCTAGGAGAAATGCCGCCTTGAGGGACAACCACTTCAAGTTGACTGATTCTAGAGGCTCGAAGGGTTCCAGCTGTAAGGCAGCCAGCACCAGGTTAAGATCCCATGATGGGACAACTGGCCTCCTGCCGCCTGGAGCAAGTCTAACTGCGCCTTTCAGGAACCGAGAGATAAGACTGCAGTCATTCTCTGCCAGCTTGTTATCTCCGACACGAGCAGCTTTGATAGCTGCCACCATGCCCTTAAGGGTCGATGGGGATTTTCCCGCCTCAAGCAGCTCCTGCAGATATCGGAGCACTTCTGGAGCCGCACAGGTCAGTGCGTCCGCATTGTTTACCCTGCACCATGAAACAAAGAGGCCCCAGCGATAGGAATACGCGGCCCTCGTTGATGGTGCTCGAGCGCCCTGAATGGTCTGCACCATTGATTGCGCTGGTCCCATGCTCAACAAGCTGGCCCTTTCAGGGGCCATGCCCAGAGCCTCAACCCCTGGGGAAAGGGATGGAACAAGGCCCCCTGTGCCTGACTTAGAAGGTCCCGGCAGACCGGGAGCTCCCATGGCCTCCCGTCCAGAAGTGGCGCCATCACTGAAAACCACATCATGTGAGGCCAGTTTGGAGCCACCAGAATCATCCTCAGCTCCTCCACCTGAACCTTAGCAACAGGTTGGGGAGAAGACTGAATGGGGGGAACGCGTACAGCAGCCCTAGGGGCCATTGGTGTGCCATGGCATCGGTCCCCAGTGGGAGGTTGTCCCACCCCATTGAAAAGAAAAGGGGGCATTGTGCGTTGTCCCTGGACGCGAACACATCGGCCACCGCTTTGCCAAACCAGCACCAGATCTCTTCTACCACTTCTGGGTGGAGTCTCCATTCTCATGGGGCCGGGCCGCCCCTGGACAGGAGATCTGACCCCATGTTCATCTGTCCAGGCACATGCATCGCTCTGAGTGACAGGAGTCTTGTGCCTGCCCATGTCCACAGCCTGTGTGCCAACCGGCATAGGCGTGGGGAGCCCATGCCACCCTGTCTGTTGACATACGCCGCCGCTACCGTGCTGTCTGTCCTCACAAGCACGTGACGACCCTGTAAGCTCGGTGAGAAGTGCAGAAGAGCCAGATAAATGGCCCTCAGCTCCAGGACATTGATATGTTGCCCTATCCAGGCCCCACTCCAGCTTCCACTGGTACCTTTGCCTTCGTGGATTGCGCCCCATCCTGCCAGGGATGCGTCTGTGGAGACCACCTGGCGACGCAGCACTGGACCGAGCCGACTGCCCCTCGAGATGTTGGCTGGGGTTTCCCACCACTCGAGGGCCATGCGCAGCCTCCTGGTGACCCTCACCGTGGCTTGTAAGTGCTTTTGTGGGCATAGCCCCCAGGTGAAGAGACACCTCTGCACCGAGCGCATGTACAGAAGAGCCAGGGGCACCACCTGCACCATTGCTGCCATGAGTCCCAAGAGGCGAAGGCAGCGCCTCCAAGCAGGCCTGGCCCCCAGTTGAAAATGGGAAAGGCAGGCCCTGAGGGAATCTTGCCTTTCCTGTGTCAATGTCAACAACCCGGCTTTGGCATCCAACCACATGCCTAAGAACTGGGTGGTCTGTGCGGGTTTTAATCTGCACTTTTTGTCGTTGATGCGCATCTCTTCTGTCTGGGCACACAACAACCAATCGTCGAGGTAGTTCATTATTCGGAGACCCCGACGCCGCAGAGGCCCCAGGACCGCATCCATACACCTGGTGAAGGTGCAGGGGGCTAGTGAAATGCCGAATGGGAGGACACAAAACTCGAAGGTCCTGCCTTCGAAGGCGAACCTGAGAAACCGTCTGTGCCCTTCCCATATAGGTATTTGAAAATAGGCGTCCTTGAGATCGACTGTTACAAACCAGTCGCCTACCAACACAGCCTGCTTTACCCTTGGTACAGTCAACATTTTGCATTTCAGAGGGCGGAGGAACTTGTTCAGTCCCCTGAGGTCCAAAACTGGTCGGAGAGTCCCATCCCGTTTTGGAACAAGGAAATAGCGGGAATAAAACCCTGCTTGCTGGTCCTCCTTTCCCACCTCCCTGATGGCTCTCTTGCCCAGGAGAGTTGAGATCTCTGAAAATAAAACCTCTCTGTGCTCTCGGTCTGTAGTAGTTGAAACTGTCACTGACCGAGTCACAGGAGGGGCGTGCAGGAACTGTAGGCGGTATCCCTGATTTATGTTGGGTGTTGGATGTATATATTTGTATATATATGTATATGTGTATTTTTATATGTATATATGTATCTATGCATATATGTGTATCCATAAATGAAGAGCTTTATGCTCTATTGTAAAGTGTCTTGAGATAACACTTGTTATGAATTGGCGCTATACAAATAAAGATTGATTGATTGATTGATTGATTGATCCCTGGGTCATTGTAGAAACAACCCAGGGGTCTGCCCCCAGGGCTTCCCATGCAGCATGAACCCCCTGGGGGCAGGGTCCTGCTTGGGGCTGCATCATGTCAGGACCGAGGCGAGGGCTGGGGTGGCCCCTGGCCGTCATTGCCTCGTCTCCCCCTCTTAGCCCTGTTCCGCCTTGATGCATCCAGCCGGCCCCTCAGATCGCCATGACTCCAGGTGCGCTGTGGGGGCACAGGTTGCTGTGGCCGAGGCTGGTGCCAGTCGCGGCCCCGCCTCAATGCCCCTGACACTTCACGTGCACAACGACGAGCTTCCTGTGCTTGCTGGAGCAATTTAGTTGCGTCTGGTCCAAACATGGCAGATGGTTCTACCGGCAACCCGAGTAAGCATGACCTGTCCTCTGGCTGCAGCATGGACTGTGAGAGCCACAGGTGGCGCCTGACCCCCCAGAACCCAGACAAGGCTTTTCCCGCTGCCTCTGCCTGCTCTTTCATCAGCTTAGGGAGAAGCGAGGAGACCTTCTGCATCTCCACTACCAGGTCTGTACTGCACCCCTCCCCCAGCTGCTGGGCCAGATGGCGTTGGTACAGTGACAAGATGGCCCCCCGTGTTAGCCAGCTGGGTGAACTGCCATAGAGCCATGCATTTTAGTAAGCAAGGCATCCATGATTTTCCCGTCCTTACTTGGGCAGCCACTTTTCCCAAGAACGGACCTAGACTGTGAGAACAAGGCCGCCAAAGCCTGTCTCACAGGAGGCAATGGCCCGCAGCCTATCCTCTGTCGGTCATGAACCGCAGCCAGGCGCCTAGAGAGCCCAGACCAGCGGCCTGACGGCTTCTGAAACTGCTTCCTGATCACTTCCTCAAAGTCCGAGAGGAGGGGCACCAGGAAGCGCGTGGACTGACCTCCCACCTCATCATCGAAACGGGAGGGGGTGGGCCCCTGATCTGATGGCAGTTCAATGTTTAATGCAGCGGTCGCACTGCCAATAATCTCCTGGAGGTGGGGGGACTGCCGTTCATGCTCCCCCATGACTGCCTCTTGCTGCCATGTGGGGAAGGCATCGTCATCTGAAACCTCCAGGCTCACTACATCAATCTTCCTGTCTGACCCTTGGTCAGAGGGGGAGCCTTTATCAGCTGCCTGGCTCTCCGCTGAGACCAGGGTGGAGGGTCCAGGCACACTACGCCTAAGACTGGAGGGCAAAAGGGGACCTCTACCTACAGTCTCCTGCACTGCTGGAGCTGTTGTCCGAGGCCGCTTGGCTGGCTGCAGACCTTGGGCAGGCTGTGCAGTTTTAAACACATGGCAGCCTCTCTTACTCTTGCTGTTAAACAGAAACAGCTCATGCATGTTGATGGGTCCTCTTTTGCCATGAGTGCATGATCAGAACCCAGACAAAGCACACAGTAATCATGCCCATCCTCTGCGGGCATTTTCGCTTTGCAGCCCCTGCAGGGAGGTCCCTCCCGGCTTGCCATAGTGACGTATCCGGAAACCCGGAAGAGCACACGTACGCTGCCTTTTGTTTGTAGCAGCGAAGCTACCTGTTGCTTTGGAGGCTTTGCTGATATATCGCAGCGCTTCGTCTAAGTGCTTGTTGCAGACACACAGGAGGATACACGGGTGCGTGAGCCGGACCACCAGCAATACACCTCGCGTCGCTCCCGCACGACACCGGGCAGAGAGGGACGCCACACTACACCTGCCGACCAAGTCAGCTTCGGCAGTGGGCTGTACCTGGGCGCGTAAGCAGAGCAGATCTTGCAATACGCCGTACGGTACCCCTTCTTGCACTTGTAACAAGTACAAGTAGTAATATGTAATAAAAAGATTATAAGTAAATTAATTTTATTAGGTGGTAGTTGAATATATCAGAAAATGCGAAGGTTCGGCTCTGGGAGGTGCGTGTAGCAGTATAAAGACAACACAGACAGGTATTTAGAATTTAGTGGCTAGTGCCTTATTATTCACAGTGAAAACAATTAATGAATACAAACAGTACCCCCAATATTTACAATCTTCAGAAAAACCTTTGGTCAAGCTTGATTTAAATCATTAAAGAAGTTTGAAAAAAAGAAAGAAAAAAAAAGAAAAGTGCACTTTGTATTGATCACTAAATCTGTCATGATAAACAGTTCATTTTATAATTCACAATAGCAACAGCAAAGGGAAAAAAAAATTGCAACCACTCCTCGTCCAAGAAAAACACCTAGAGTACCCTTACTCCCTTCCCCAATCACCTCACTGGTGATAAATCACAGTCCGCAGTAGAGATTTGTAGATTGATTAATTGTCCATAGTTCATTCAGAAGGTTCTTCAATATTATAATTGTCCATAGGCGCGCAAGGCAGAGTTCATAGGCGGCAGGCGATTTAAGGGAAAACGAAAAGAGAAAAAACAAAAAAGACTGGACCGGCTGCAGCAGCCCCTACCGAACCACAGGAGTACTGTTGCTGTGTGAGGATGGTGTTCGATGCTCCTTCTTGAGCTTAGCTCGCCATCATGGCGCCAACAGGGCACACCTGGCCTGTGATTAATTAAACAGAACCAACCATAAATAAAATTGTTTAACAATAAATCATTAATACTAGCTAGTTCAGTTGTTTTGTTCTTAGTTCTTAGTGCATACACAATTAAATATCAACAGTAAATCATCACAAACATACAATATACCACAATGACTTTAAAGTGCTTTGTTTGTCATTGAATAGACCAAAAAAAATACACAGTGTAACATTCAGTCACTGTAACCTTAAATAACTTGTAAATGAATCTAAACAAGAAGCAGAGTGGGCTACAAAAGCCGATAATGCTCCGCCGTTAAGTACAGGTAAATGGACGCCGCTAACAGTGTGCTAACGCTAACGGCGTGTAGCAAAATGAATTAACGGACTCACCAATTCCACTCTCAAACAGTCACGCAGCGAGTACCCAGCGTCCCCATCCGTTGGACTCAACTTCTAAAAGTGTACAATGCATAGTTGGAGTTAAAAGTGCACCCAATGAGTTATTATGCGAGAAACAGCATGTGACGAGTCGCGTACCTGTTGCAGCCGTCCCTGCAGCCCGTCTCCCCATGCCTGTCTGCCACACAGTTGAAGAGGGCTACAGGAGCACGATTGGCTGACAGGCTCACTCAGCGTGCGTGCTCACGTAACTACGTCACTTAATGGTGCGTTTAAGGACCCGGGAGAACGTAAGAAATAAATAGACGTTAAATAAAATGTTAAATAAAATGTTAATTTAATCCAACATAAACGTATTTTCTATGTGGGTTACATCGTCCCCGCCTTAAATCATGCACGTCCCGTTGCATATTAAAACTGAACAACATGAACGGACAAGGGATAGTCAGCATCGGCAGTAGTACTAACTCCTAATGCATTGGATAGACTGTGTAACATCGTTTGGACAACGGAAATCAATGGATTGCCACGAGTGATATATTGGAGTCTTTGTGGTTGTGCTCTTTGTCGTCGCGAACGTCTCTGTTCAATGTCAACTATGTCAGAGTCATTTTCAGGTATCCCCACAGGATTTTGTTCTTCGGGGGAATCTTCGGTGGAAACGACAGAATCTTCGGTAAGTATTTGTTCATTTTCAGGTAAGTTTTGGTCTTCACCATGCTCGATAGGTGGATTTTCAACAGGTTCTGGTAAGTTCTCTTCCATATCAGATTCAGACTGCCCACTGCTGGATTCCTCAACTGGAAGTGGCTCTTTCTGGTCTTCAGTTTCAACTGGAGGATCAATAATCAGTGCTCTTTCATTTTCACTCTCAATGGATGCAGCTGGATAGTGATGTTGCTTCTCCACTGTAAAATGTAAAGTAGGAGGACTGACATTAAAAGAGACCAAACTCTCTGAATCTTCATCCTCAGCAGGAGAGTCTGTGGAAGGATCTGGATGATGATGATCTAGATTCTGGCTCTGCTGACGAGTTCTGGGCCTGCGGACAGGTGAGTGCTCTGGAGAGGGTGAGTTCTCATTACTGTCCACAAGGAAACCACATGGAAGGAGGAGGTCACGGTGCAGAGTTCGCGTAGGTCCGTCACTGCTTTCAGGTTTCACTTTATAAACCGGAAGATCTCCAGCTCGATGGACAACGACATAAACTTCTTCTTCCCATTTGTCGGAAAGTTTATGTTTCCCACGAAGACGGACATTCCGCACTAGCACTCGGTCCCCTGGTTCCAGTGCCGATGGTACCACACGGTTATCAAAGCGGGCTTTGTTCCGGTCAGCAGATTTGGAAGCATTGGTCGAAGCAATTTTTAAGCTTCCTTCCAATCGTGATTTGAGAGATTTGATGTACTGAGAGAGGTTCTTGTGTTTGGCATTACACAAAGGAAGATCAAATGCTAGATCCACAGGTAAACGAGGGGTTCTGCCGAACATTAATTCATACGGGGTGAATCCTGTGACCTCGTTCCTGGTGCAATTATAAGCATGTACCAATGGTTTTACATGTTCTTTCCATCTGATCTTCTGTTTTTGCCCCAAAGTTCCCAACATTGCCAACAACATCCGATTGAAACGTTCCACTGGGTTTCCCCTCGGATGGTATGGTGTTGTGCGACTCTTCTGGATGCCTGCAACTTCACAAAATTCCTTGATCAGCTTTGACTCGAAATCTTGCCCTTGGTCGGTGTGAATTCGCTCTGGAATGCCATAGTAAACGATGAAGTTTTCCCACAGACATTTTGCCACAGTTTTTGCTTTTTGATTGGGCGTAGGAATGGCAACAGCGAATTTGGTGAAATGGTCAGTTAGAACCAAGATGTCTCGAGTGTTACTGGAATCTGGTTCAAGGCTCAGGAAATCCATGCACAGGAGCTCAAGCGGACGTGAGGTTGTAATGCTAACAAGCGGTGCAGCTCTCTCGGGCAAGGTTTTCCGGCGCACACAGCGGCCACAAGTCTTGATCTTCTGCTCCACATCCATTGCCATCTTGGGCCAATAGAACCTTGTACGGACAAGATCGAGTGTACGTTCGATCCCCATGTGACCCATATCATCATGGAGGCTTTTTAAGACCATGGGACGCAGTTCTTCTGGGAGGACAAGCTGGTGTGACAGATCCTCATTGTCTCGTCTCCTCCTGTACAAGACTCCATCCACCAGTTCCAACCTGGACCATTCTCTGAGCAGGAGAGGAATTTCAGGGAGCTCAGCTCTTGCAGTCGGCGGGATCTTCTCCCCCGTCTCTAGCTGGTGGATAAGCTCTCGAATACAGGGATCTGCAAGTTGTTTTTCTTTGATGTTAAGAGCAGGAATGACTGGCAGCTGGTGGAGGTTTTCAGAGCAGTAGCTGTCAGGAATAGTGTCAGCTTTGGTCGACAAGGACTCAATGAATGTGAAACCAATCTGACCTCCATCATCTGGCCGTGTAGCTTTTACCATATGATTTTGGCAGATGGCTTTCACAATGTCCTCTCGAATGACATCAGAGTCTGCAACGTGTTGGGAAATGAACTGATGGATGAGTTCATGGTCTTTGGAAGCTTCTTCAGTGGAGCATGGATGAGGGCGTCGCGAGAGAGCATCAGCATCATGGTTTTGTTTACCAGCCCGATACAGCAGCTTGAATGAGTATGTGGATAAAGCAGCCAACCAGCGATGTCCTGTAGCATCCAGTTTAGCTGTTGTGAGGATGTACGTCAGCGGGTTGCTGTCAGTAACCACTGTGAAGTCAGCGCCATACAGATAATCCTGGAATTTTTCCGTGACACTCCACTTGAGGGCAAGGAATTCCAGCTTATGGGCTGGGTAACGGCTCTCACTCTGCGATAGCCCGCGACTTGCATAGGCTATAACTCTTAATTTCCCTTCTTGCTCCTGATACAACGCTGCTCCAAGTCCCGTCACGCTGGCATCAGTGTGGAGGATGTATGGGCAAGATGGATCTGCAAACCCAAGGACTGGAGCAGTGGTAAGTTTTTCAATCAGTGTCTCAAATGCATTTTGGCAGCTGGGGTTCCATCTTTCCCCAAATGGCTGGGTTGGACTGTAGGTAGGTTTCTTGTGAGTTTTCTGGTTCTTTGACTTGCGAGCAGGTGGGTAGCCGCGAGTCAGATCATTCAGTGGTTTGGCTATGATGGAGTAGTCCTTTATGAAACGGCGGTAATACCCTGCGAAGCCCAGAAAAGATCTCAGCTGTTTAAGTGTTTGTGGAATTGGCCAGGTTTTGATGGTTTCTACCTTTTCTGGGTCTGTTTGAACTCCTTTTTCTGAGACAATGTGGCCCAAATAGCGAACAGATGTTTGGAAGAATCGGCATTTCTCTGGTGACAGTTTCAGCCCGTACTCTCTCAACCGGTTCAGGATTCTCAGCAGTCTCTGTTCGTGTTCCTCCAAGGTATCAGAGAAAATTATCAAATCATCAAGGAACACTAACACCTCCTTCAGACAGAGGTCCCCCATACAGCGTTCCATCAAGCGCTGAAAGGTGCTAGGTGCATTGGTAACACCTTGGGGCATCCGGTTAAATTCCCAGAAACCGAGTGGAGTGACAAAGGCTGTCTTGGGTATATCTTCCTTACCCATCTGGATCTGGTAATAACCGGACTTCAGATCAAGTACGGAAAACCATTTGGAACCAGCAAGGGCTGAGAACGATTCTTCCAGGTTGGGTAAGGGGTATGCATCTTTAATTGTCTGGAGGTTTAGTTTGCGATAGTCGATGCACAATCTGACTTCACCATTTTTCTTCCTCACCACAACAACAGGGGATGCAAAGGGTGATGATGATTCCCTTATAACTCCGGCTTCCAGAAGCTCACGCAGGTGACGGCGAACAGCTTCATAATCATGTGGATGGATTGGCCGGGCGTGTAGTTTGAATGGTGTATTGTCGTGGAGTGGGATGGAATGTTTCACAGCCGTTGTGCAACCAAAATCCAAGTCATGGTGGGAAAAGACCTCCGAGATGTTATTCAACTTTTCTGTGATTCTCTTCTTCCATTCAGGTGACAGTGGGGATTCACCAAAGTTAATATTTAGGCTGGATGAGGGTTTCTCGGATGGAAGATGGGTCACTTGGTGTTCAGACAGGATGCAATGGTACGTCTCGAGATCCGCAATGACACTAAAAGGGGGAATGAATGTGTCTTGCTCGGATTCGTTTTTGATGACCACGGGAACTTTGTATGGAGGAAGAGCCGGAAGAGTGATAAGACAACTGCTGACACACAGACCACCAGGCAGAGTGGAAGCAGGATGTTGTAGGAGGACACTCTGGCTAGACGAGGGAGAGGTGACTTTTGCAAAACCCTCGATGACAATTGTGCGGCCGGCCGGAACACGCACTGGAGCCTTGCTTAGAAGTCGTACAACTCCTGTGTTGCCATTGTCCTTCTGCTGATGTAACAGCTGTAATGTTTTTAACACGGCTCTGTACCCATGGGCACTGGGTTGGAATGTTGGGTGTTCGCCAAGATACTGCCCATACAGTGGTTCTAGAGTGTTCATTCCAATTAAAACTGGTGCTGAAACATCGGGGCGTGCGTCTGGAACAACTAAAGCTAATGTGGATATTTCATATTCTTCAGCAACAAAGTCTCTGGGAAACTTGATAGAGATCTCAACATAGCCAAGATATGGGACTGTTTGACCAGCGGCACCTTCAACTTGCAGTAAATCATTGAGGGGTTGAATTGGTTGCTTCTGAAGGTGTGTATTGTAAAAGGATACAGGTATGGTGGTGACCTGTGATCCTGTGTCAAGAAGACATTGGTACGTGTGACCAGCAATGTCCACTTCTGCTGTGCATCTGGATCCAATAAGCCCACGAGGCAGCTTTGTGGTCGGCCCCGGACAGGTCTGTTGGTCTGCACAGTGAACTGTCTTCTTGTACCTTGAGGGACAGTGTGGGTCCCGCACAGTTCCTGTATGTCCCACTACAGGAACTGAATCTAGTTTAAATGTCCATTAGAAGCTGGATTGCGTTTCTGCCACTTTTGTTTCTTCTCACTGAACTGTTTCCGTTTTGCATCAACAAGTGCTGGGTTAGGTCTATTCTCGCACTGTGGCCTGATGTGTCCGTCCCCCCCACAGCGAAAACAGAAACCAGGCTTCAGATTGGAGGGCGGTGTGTTCACACTCGGAGTTGTTCTTTGGCTCTGGTGAGGCTTTTGGACAGAAATACTGGACTGGTAGGACTGGGAAGCTGTTAAAGCAGCCAATTGTTTCTGAATATCAGCCACTTGCTTTGTGAGAGCAGATAAGGTAGCAGCAACTCCTTTCTCCTCTTCTACGGCAAACTGAGCTTGAGCTGCAACTCTCTGTTTAGATGTTCCAAGATGTTGCTTCATTCTCAGAGTTTTGCTCGCTTCTCGATCTTCTTCAGTTCTTAAAAGCAACAAAAGTTCAGCAAAAGAAGGTGGGCTTGCTTTTCTCTGCTTTAGCTGGAGCTCAGATAAGAGGGCGTTATCCCAGCATCCCCGGCAAAACTGGCTGAGTAAGTGCTGGTTCACTTCACTTGGCTTCACTCCTCCCCGCTTTACAGCCAGACTCAGGGCTACTTGCAGTCTCTGTAAATAAGCCGACGGTTTCTCACCTGAATCTTGAAGCGTGTCCATGAACTTCACATAAAGCTCCTCTCCGTCCTGCACAGTTCCAAATGCTGAATCCAGATGTTGGATATATGTCTCCGCAGGCAGGTCTGGGCTGAGGTGCTTTACAATATCAGCTGCAGGTGGAAGAAGGCTGTCGAGAATATGTCTGGATCTTTGTAGCTCAGAAACAGCCGGATCCTTTAAAATAAGGTCTACACCAGAGCGCCATGTATCATAGTCCACTTCATGCTGTGGGCGTGGGGTTCTTCCCGAAAACATGCGCAACCTGTGAGATGAACACATGTTAATGTCTTTGCTCTTCACTATATGTTCCACAACATACCTCTGTACTCCAGGTGGGTTTAAATCAGAAGCAGAGATGTGGATTGAATGTGGAGTACCGGCAGGATGTGTGCCAACTGCAGCAGACCCAGCAGCCAGATTGTGAGTTGGTGGAGCAGGAGTGGTATCCATTTTGGTTTGGACTGGAATGGGAGCAGCCATTTTGTTTTCCAGCGGCGTGACAGGTTCCTCTTTGGGGCTCTCAGTTGTACCAGGGCGAAGTTCTGTAGCAGCTTCGTTTAGTTGGGACATCAGTTCTTGCAAAACTTCAGCAAAATCTTGACCAGACAGTTTTGCTACTTGTTTTAAGTCAGCTAAATAAGTCTTAGTCTTTGAGCAACCAACATTAGACGCATAAACTTTAGACAAGTCTTGAACACAATACTCATTTTCTTCAGACTTAAATGTATATGGCAGAATTGGACCCAATAATTCGAAAGCTGACCCGGTTTTAAACTCAATGACCCATATATTATGGAAATCAGACTCTGGTGAGTTTATCTGTACAGAACGCTCGATGGCACCGTACTGTAGAAGAAAATCTTGTATTTCATCTGCATCATATTCGGGAACGCCACTGACCAAGACCGCGTTTGGTATTTTGATACCTAGTGACTCCAACAAGTCCATGTCAAGAGTGGATTGGTGATACTGACTGAGTAAAATTGTATTTATACTGAACCACGACCTCCTGGCTAGCTCGCCACAAATTATGTAACAAGTACAAGTAGTAATATGTAATAAAAAGATTATAAGTAAATTAATTTTATTAGGTGGTAGTTGAATATATCAGAAAATGCGAAGGTTCGGCTCTGGGAGGTGCGTGTAGCAGTATAAAGACAACACAGACAGGTATTTAGAATTTAGTGGCTAGTGCCTTATTATTCACAGTGAAAACAATTAATGAATACAAACAGTACCCCCAATATTTACAATCTTCAGAAAAACCTTTGGTCAAGCTTGATTTAAATCATTAAAGAAGTTTGAAAAAAAGAAAGAAAAAAAAAGAAAAGTGCACTTTGTATTGATCACTAAATCTGTCATGATAAACAGTTCATTTTATAATTCACAATAGCAACAGCAAAGGGAAAAAAAAATTGCAACCACTCCTCGTCCAAGAAAAACACCTAGAGTACCCTTACTCCCTTCCCCAATCACCTCACTGGTGATAAATCACAGTCCGCAGTAGAGATTTGTAGATTGATTAATTGTCCATAGTTCATTCAGAAGGTTCTTCAATATTATAATTGTCCATAGGCGCGCAAGGCAGAGTTCATAGGCGGCAGGCGATTTAAGGGAAAACGAAAAGAGAAAAAACAAAAAAGACTGGACCGGCTGCAGCAGCCCCTACCGAACCACAGGAGTACTGTTGCTGTGTGAGGATGGTGTTCGATGCTCCTTCTTGAGCTTAGCTCGCCATCATGGCGCCAACAGGGCACACCTGGCCTGTGATTAATTAAACAGAACCAACCATAAATAAAATTGTTTAACAATAAATCATTAATACTAGCTAGTTCAGTTGTTTTGTTCTTAGTTCTTAGTGCATACACAATTAAATATCAACAGTAAATCATCACAAACATACAATATACCACAATGACTTTAAAGTGCTTTGTTTGTCATTGAATAGACCAAAAAAAATACACAGTGTAACATTCAGTCACTGTAACCTTAAATAACTTGTAAATGAATCTAAACAAGAAGCAGAGTGGGCTACAAAAGCCGATAATGCTCCGCCGTTAAGTACAGGTAAATGGACGCCGCTAACAGTGTGCTAACGCTAACGGCGTGTAGCAAAATGAATTAACGGACTCACCAATTCCACTCTCAAACAGTCACGCAGCGAGTACCCAGCGTCCCCATCCGTTGGACTCAACTTCTAAAAGTGTACAATGCATAGTTGGAGTTAAAAGTGCACCCAATGAGTTATTATGCGAGAAACAGCATGTGACGAGTCGCGTACCTGTTGCAGCCGTCCCTGCAGCCCGTCTCCCCATGCCTGTCTGCCACACAGTTGAAGAGGGCTACAGGAACGCGATTGGCTGACAGGCTCGCTCAGCGTGCGTGCTCACGTAACTACGTCACTTAATGGTGCGTTTAAGGACCCGGGAGAACGTAAGAAATAAATAGACGTTAAATAAAATGTTAAATAAAATGTTAATTTAATCCAACATAAACGTATTTTCTATGTGGGTTACACACTGTTGTTCTTTTTTCAAGTTTAGTAGAAGAATGACAAACGGGAAGAAAGGCAGACCGGCTATCCTGAGAGGGGCCCGGAGACCGGCTCTCTGCTCACACAGCGGTAAGTGGATATCACGCTAGCCTCCTTTCAGCTCTCCCGAACACACACGTCTCCTGCTAGAGTGGAAATCAATCAATCAGTGAAACCATTCGCACCTGGCGCTTTTATACTGGCGCATGGGCCACCTAGTGGTGTGTCTTAAAGAGTATCCACGTCAACTGCCCCAGTGGGTCAGTTCCCCCGTACATATGAAATATGTAACTGTGTGGAGAGATAGTCTACAGAGATAGAGAACAGAAAATGATGCAGTGCAGTCCAAACTCCAACAAGTTTGAAAGTTAAATTCAGTTTAATTTTTACAATTATTTTTTACCATCCATCCAGAGTCAGTTGATACTCAAAATGCTCAACAAAGATCATACATAAACCAGAAACAAACATTCATTTACTTTTACGAAGTGATTGACATTTAAAATAAGAACATAGTCCTCTTACCCAGACAGCCTTCGAGAAAATGAGCCTCAGAGTTACTGTACCTGTTTTTAAAGTCAACAAAAATACTTTCACTTTCATTCTTGTCTTATTTGTCTTTGAAAAGCTGTTTCTAAAATGACACCACAAACACTAGGCGTAGTTTTATAATGTTGTCCTTTAAATGTCGAACGAGCCTGTCAAAGACAAATTTTTGTCACTCGTTACTGACAAAGTTTCTACCTAAACTTGTTCTTTAAACACAGGAAGCCTTCATCTCCCCTCTGTCTTTTTGTCATTTAAGATGCACAGCAGCATATGAGTTTAGTCTTCTATGTCCCTATACTGTAAATACTCAAAGAATCTGCACATTACAAACCCCAATCAATTTGGGACATATATAAAAACAGAATACAATGATTTGCAAATTCTTTAGTACCTTCATTCAGTTTAACACACCACAAAATATGAAATGTTCAAAGTGATAAAGTTTAATGCCTTGATTCAAATATTCACTTGTGTTGAATATGAATATGAATATGATACCCGCACCACATTCCAGAAAGAACTGGGACAGGGGCACGTTTACCACTGTGTTACATTAGATTTTCCCCTTTAACTGTTAATGTGGGTCTCTGTTTAAAAAGACACTGAATACCACTGGGAGCAAGGAGTCCTCTACAGCCTACTTCATCTTCCCTCAGTGCCTTTAACCTGCACAAAAAGATGACAAAAGATTAGCTTTCCATGAATCGTTTTTTCTCGTAGGAGATGCCAGTTTGTGGGAGCAGCAGGCCTGAAACTTGTTTTTGTTATTCACATAACAGAGATTGTAGCTTCCTGAACTTTTACATCAATATATTTACTCAGGTATGATGGAGGCAGGCCAAGCATAGCTCTCTTAACAATGATGATGATTCAGTCTAAGGACAGTGCTATTTGCAGATGATACAAAACATGTTTTGTTCAGGTAGCGACTTGCAAATGTTAATCCATAAAATTAACAGTGAATTACTCAAATACAAATCTTGGTTTGATAGGAATAAATTGTTGTTAAATTTGAGCAAAACAAAAGTAATACTTTTTGGGAACTGCAGATCAAATACACGTGCAAATTCAGTTGGATGGCCAAATCATCGAAGAGTGAAAGAAATCAAATTCTTGGGGGTTACAGTAGATGAACAAATAAACTGGAAATCACACATCAAACATGTCCAAACCAAAGTATCCCGTAGCATTGCAGTATTACATAAAGCTAAACAGATTCTAGAGCACAAAACACTACGCATTCTGTACTGTTCCATAATTCTTCCATATTTAACCTACTGCATTGAGGTTTGGGGCAATAACTACATAAGCACTAAATATTCAGTCATCACTCTACAAAAAAAGCAATACGGGTTATTCATAAAGCGGGGTATAGGGATCATACAAATGCACTTTTTTTACAGTCAAAATTACTAAAACTAGAAGACCATGTCAAATTACAAACTGCTCTGTTTATGTACAAAACAAAGGCCAAGTCATTGCCAGAAAACATCCAAAAAATATTCACTGGGAGGGATGGGGAATACAACTACAGGGGTAAATACATTTTCAAAATTAGAACAATAAGAACAAAAAGCAGGAGTTTTTGTGTGACTATATGGGCCTAAACTATGGAACAGTCTGAGTGTAAATCTAAAAGAGTGCCTGAATAAAAACAGTTCATAAAAACATTCAAATACATGGTGTTTAGGTCTTATCAGGAGGACTCTTAGAATTCACAGGGTGCGCTTTTTGTTTCTGTTTTGTTTTATTTATTACTACTATTTTGTTGTTGCTGATTGCTGTTTTTTTTTTTTTTTTTCTGGTGTCACTCGCGTCTGTATGATTAATGATGATGATTTACATATGCTGTAAACGGATATATGAATAATATTATTGTATATATGTGTGTATGTATTTTCTGTGTGTGTATGTGTGTTAATATATATATGTATGTGTGTGTGTATGTATATGTGTGTGTATGTATGTATGTATATGTTTGTGTATGTGTGTGTATATATGTATGTATATATCTGTGAGTATGTGTATGTATGTGCGTCTATGTATGCATGTATGTACATGTGTGTATATGTGTGTATATAGGTGTATGTATATATGTGTGTATATGTATATATATGTTTACGTGTGTGTATGGTTGTACGTATGTATGTATATATATACATATGTATGTGTGTGTTTATGTATGTATATATATGTTCATATAAAGAGTGAATGAGCAGAAAAGAAATAAATTATTATTAATTATTAATTAAATGGGGGTGGGTATAAATAAGATTTACTTCCACTCACTCCTTTTCGGATATATGATTTATTTAATCACTTGATAAGTTTTACTTACTGGCTTCTGTAAAGTATTTTCTTTTCGTTTTTTTTATTTTTTTTTTATTTATCGTTTGTTTATCTCAGTCTACTGCAATATTCTATTTTTGGTTCTTTGTGATTATCATCATTGATATCATTGTTATTACCTTATTTGTACTACTATCATTGTTATTGTTATTAATTTGTCCGAAATAAATTTACTACTACTACTACTACTAGAGCAATCGCCACTGGTCCAGATATATATTTATAATTATATATTAAACGAGGCTTCGAGGCACAAAATTTAATTTGAGGATATTTTGTAATCGAGTACTCACGAAAATTCAAGGAATTGTTTCAGCCCTATCACAAACCCAAGGTATTTGTAAGAAGATACAGACTCAATCACTGACTCTGAGCTGTAACAATAGAAGGCAGGTTCTGTGGCCTTTTTTGAGTTTGTGAACATCAGCTTTGTATTTTTCAGAACTCAAAACCAGTTTAACTAGATGCCTAAAACCAACCAGTCAAGAAGTCAAGAGATTGTTGTTCCTTTGGCCCATGCGACATCACATTCCACAGCTGTAAACCAGGGATTATCAAGTGCTTTTACTTTTTGTATGGAGCATGTTTGTTTATAGTACCTATAAAACTGTCATAAAAATAACCTCAAGCACACGTTACATAATCAATATGTACATTTTGTCCTAGTCAAAAGTGAAAAGATCATGCACTAAACCTTGATCGAAAAAACAATTGTTTGATTTGACAATGGTTCAAGGCTCTGTTTTGGTTACTTTGTTTCTCATTGTAACAATAATGCAATGATCACTATTGAAATTTGCAAATACTAATACAGGAGAAAACTTGAGGAACATTTGTAAAAATAAGAAAAAGGTCAGTTAATGAAGATTTCTCAGTACATTTTGGATTGGGAAGGGTTGGTTTATGAACAGTCTTAAAAAGTTTCAATGAGTCACACTTAAATTAAAAACATTAGATATTTGAAGTCAATATCAGAAAAAAAATTGCAATTCTAAATTTAAGTCTAAATTTATATTCTAAAAAAATTTAGTTTTTATAAAGTGAGAGCGGCAACACTGACAGCTGAGGTGGTATCTTGACTGCAGGTTTTCCAAAAAAAAAAAAAACCTTCCACCAGAGCTCATGGCTGATGTTTCAAAAAGTGTGTCCTCCACAAAGGTTCATTTTCTCAGGAAAATTTGACAAAAATACAAAAATAAAATAAAATATGAAAATGAATCCACTGCTTACGTTTCTGTCATGATCCTGCCTTTTTCTTTAGTTAAGTTACCCATTTGTTTCATGTTTTGTCTTCTGCTTCCTGTTTTATTTTAAAATTCACCTGTCTTTCCTTGGGTGCATCTCAAAGCTCCAAAGTTCCATCCTCGCCTCCTCCACTTGCGTCGTTTACTTGCGTCTTAGTCCCGCCCACCAGAGATGCATGCCAGAGATGCGAGGAAACGAAGAGAGGAGAGAGGAGACGAGGAGATTCATTTTTGGAGCATTGAGACGTCCTCTCCTCCGGAGCGTCACATGAAGCGACATCTTTTAATGATGACGGCGTCACAGCTGGATCTAGCAGTCCGAGTGCACGAGAGCAACTGAATTAAGGAAAATAATGTAAACTCTAGGGCGCTCGACTGCGGTAAATTCATATTCACTTTTACATCAGTTTAACATGAATATGTACATGAATGAAAAAGAAAACTGTCACATTTTCCCAGGTCCAGAATGATAGGAGTTCTAAACTGTTATATTGCGGCCACTTTGTGTTCAAAAATAATAGCAATACTACCACAATTCTCCAAGATACTAGAAAAACTGTTCAGCAGCAGACTAGACAAATTCATTGATAAACACAATCTGCTATATGACGGTCAATACGGATTCAGAAAAAATCATTCCACAACATTAGCAATAATGAAAGCTGTAGAAATAATTACTGATACGATCGAACAAAAAAAAAATTTAGTATTGGAATATTTATTGATCTAAAGAAAGCATTCGATACAATCGATCACAACATACTTTGTTATAAACTTGAAAAGCTGGGCGTAAGGGGAAAAGCGCTGAGTTGGCTCTGGAGCTACCTGAATGGGAGATACCAATACGTCCAATTAGCAGGAAAAAAATCAAGGCGCCTCAACACTATTTACGGGGTCCCACAGGGGTCCGTATTGGGTCCGAAGTTATTTACTCTTTATATAAATGATATATGTAAAGTATCAGAAAAAATTAAATTCATACTATTTGCAGATGACACAAGCCTTTTCTCCTCGGGAGACAACCTGAAGGAGCTGATCACAGTGACAAACGAAGAGCTAAACAAGCTACAAACATGGTTCAATATAAACAGATTATCTCTGAACCTAGACAAGACGAAATTTATGTTATTCGGCAACAAAAATAGAAACTGTGATGCTAATGTAAATATAAACGGAACCGAGATACAAAGGGTTAATGAATTCAAATTTCTAGGAGTAATCATCGATGAGAAGCTAAACTGGAAACCTCATATATCTTATACAGAAAAAAAATAGCCAGGAGTGTATCAATACTGTGGAAAGCAGAAAAAGTACTAAATCAGAAATCACTTCTCACAGTTTACTGGGCACTGGTGGCACCACACATACAATATTGCTGCGAAATATGGGGAAACAGCTACAAAACAAATATTAAAGGTATATTAACACTCCAGAAAAAAATCAGTGAGAATTATTCACCACGCAAACTATGTAGCACACACAAATCAGCTGTTTATCACAGCAAAGATCCTAAAACTATATGATCTAATAAAATACAAGACTGTACAGATATTATACAAGTCTGCACATGGTCAGCTACCGAGGAACCTACAAACAAGGTTCATAAAACGAGAGACAAAACACAATTTAAGAGGGGTTATGATTCTCAAAAAGAAAACAGTAAGAACAACATTGAAAGGGATGACAATCACAGTTAATGGAGTCAATCAATGGAACAGCCTCCAGGAAGAAACCAGGTGCAGCGGGACCATGAAAGAATTTCAAAAGAGAATACTGAGAAGGTCCTTTGACGGATATAAATATGAAAATATCTAAGGGTGATGACACAAAACATGTACAGAGCTGAAGGATGATGAAACAAAACATGTGGGTTGTTTGGTCTGTAAGACAGCAGGAAAGACAAAATGTACCAAAACAATGATCGTGAATGAACTGATGATGTAAGTCAAGTGAGGCCGTATAACATATCAAACTAACTGCAGAGAGACAGACAGTCTCAAAATGGATCCACTAAGCTAGGCTCTCAACGCAATAGATAAGGTTTTCTCAACCCGCCAGCTGGCCCTGGAGAACCAAAATGTCCCGGTGGAACATTCCTAGCTGGGTACGCAATGGACAGCTGGAATAAATGGAGAGTGGTGTGTCTGTCAATCCTGGAGGTGGAGGACGTGGAAGACGTGTTCTTGTTTGCCGCAATTGGAGCAGCGATTACGATCATGGGACTGGGCCTTGGAGGGATTATGTGGAGGCTGAGGCGTATGAAGGCTGAGTTTTCGGCAACAAGAGAGGCGATGCTGTTAGCATGCGATGAAATCAAGAGAGCCGGTGGTCAGAGAAAGATGGCTCGCGCACCCCTCAACAAAATCCGACTGGGAGGCGGAAACGCCAGCATGGCTGAAAACTACAGCAGAGCCCAGGACGACAGTGCAGGAGCACGCCTGGGTGAAAAGGAGAGTGACGAGGAGTCACGCGTCTAACACGTCTGAAAAGTGAAGAAAGAAAAGCAACGCGGGCACACCATTCCAACATCACCATCTCCAACATCCAACCCCAACATCACAAACCGGGACTAACAACAACAACAACAACAACAAAAAAGCCTTACGTGGAACAAAGGATTGGTCATAATATGTCAAATACGGACACTAAAAGGGAGTCAAGAATTATGTCATACTTCTGTAAATGAATAAAAATGTATAACGACTTGTTAATATGTGGAAAAGAGGAGACCAAATACTAAATATTGAGAAAATGGGGACGGGACTAGATAAGCTCTGCTTCTCCCGTCTTCCCTTTCGGACATGTACATTTAATCAACTATTGACAATGTGTGATGCTGAATAACTGTGTTGACGTGACTGAAATAAATAAATAAATCAAAATCAAATCAAATGTTTCTCTCAGATCCTGAAAGGTTCTCAACCCATCATCATTCATAATATCTCCTAAACTGTGGATACCTGATTTATACCTCTCTGTGCATTTATATAGAAAAAAATGTAAAGGCATGAGATAACAATGTACAATTCACTACTTTCTCTCCTTATTTATGCTTGGTTAGATCAGGAACTACATAAAACATGCTTTTCATTAATGTGCATTATAATCTGCCTGACCCCAGGGTCTATTGGGTGCTGATATTTGTCAATGAGCATCTCTTTTTTTATTTATTATTGTCCATGTTTTCTGTTTATAAATTTATGTATGGTCTGGGTAGACTGCAAAAACTCAATTGCCCTTTGGGATAAATAAAGTTGTCTAATCTCATGTAAAATGTGTTTTCCTAAACAGACCTGTCTACTGTAGCAGCCTCACAGTTACAGACATAAACACAAACAACACAGAGAAATCAGGACAGAGAACAGATGGAAAACCTGGAAGAACTGCCCGATGATAGTGTTCAATATTTTCTGTGATATCAATCTTTCCAGCTTAGAATTCTTTTAAATGATGAGTCAAATATTTCTTTGCACAGTGAAGAAAACGAAAAAGGAGATAAAGGAGACACTGAAATTTAGTACCTGCACACATTCTGAGGGAACATGAGGCCTACACATCGGCTACTCTGTGTGAAATGTAAATATACTCATTACAATGGGTGCTTCCCAGTGTGCCAAAATGCAGTCTCCTCTCTCCTCTCTCCTCTCTCCTCCGCGACACCGGAAGTACTTTGTGAGCAGCCATATTGAAGGACATTCCAAAGCGCCAAATGCGCTCGGAGGAGAGAGGAGGGAGAGAGAGAGAGGAGAGAGGAGACTGATCTGGAGGAGGCATAATCGAGGAAACACAAGTGCAGGCTACGCAGAACTCTTTTCACTGACAGACACGCCCCCTTGTGACATATCAGGAGCCGGCTGTCAAGCGTCAGCTGCCTACATGTATGAAATGTAAACACCATGGAGCAAAAGAAAGTGTTAAAGTAAAATTAGCAACTTCTTGGGAGTCATTGTGATGAGTATATCCACATTTCACACAAAGCAGCCGATGTGTAGGCCTAATGTTCCCTCAAAATGTGTGCAGCTACTAAATTTCAGTGTCTCCTTTATCTCCTTTTTTATTTTCCTCACTGTGCAAAGAAATATTTGACTCATCATTTAAAAGAATTTTGAGATGAACATATTGATATCACAGAAAATATTGAACACTGTCAAGGAGCACTTCTTTCAGGTTTTCCATCTGCTGTCTGTCCTGAGTTATCTTTGTTGTTTTGTTTATGTCTGTAACTGTAAGGCTGCTACACTAGACAGGTCTGTTTAGGAAAACACATTTTAGGTCAGACAGCTTTATTTATCCCAAAGGGAAATTGAGTTTTTGCAGTCTACCCAGACCATACATAAATTTACTAACAGCAAACATGGACAATAATAAATAATTAAAAAATGAGATGCTTATTGACAAATATCAGCACCCAATAGACCCCATGGTCAGGCAGATTATAATGCACATTAATAAAAAGCATGTAGTTCCTGATATAACCAAGCATAAATAAGGAGAGTGAATTGTACATTGTTATCTCAGGCCTTTACATTTTTTTTCTATATAAATGCACAAAGAGGGGGTTTAAGTGTTTATAGCAGAATAAAAACATTATTTATGAACACAAAGTGGCAGCAACATAACAATTAAAAACTCCTATCATTCTGGGCCTGGGAAAACGTGACATTTTTCCTTTTTCATTCATAAACATATTCATGTTAAACTGATCGAAAAGTTTAACAAAAGAAAAGAATTTACCACGGTCGAGCGCCCTGGAGTTTACATTATTTTCCTTAATTCAGTTTCTCCTGTGCGCTCAGATCGTTTCATTCAGCTGTGACGCCGTCATCACTAAAAGACGTCGCTTCATGTGGCGCTCCGGAGGAGAGGACATCTCAATGCTCATAAAATGAACCTCCTCGTCTCCTCTCTCCTCTCTTCGTTTCCTCGCGTCTCTGGCATGCATCTCTGGTAGGCGGGACTAAGACGCAAGTGGAGGAGGCAAGTGGAGGAGGCGAGGATGCAACTTTGGAGCTTTGAGAAGCACCCAATGACTTCCAAAAGTTGCTAATTTTACTTTAACACTTTCTTTTGCGCCATGGTGTTTACATTTCACACATGTGGGCAGCTGTCACTCTACTGCTGATACGTCACAAGGGGGCGTGTCTGTCAGTGAAAAGACTTCGGCGAAGCCTGCACTTGTGTTTCCTCAATTATGCTTCCTCCAGATCAGTCTCCTCTCTCCTCTCTCCTCTGAGCGCATTTGGTGCTTTGGAACGTCCTCCAATATGGCTGCTCACAAAGTACTTCTGGTGTCGCGGAGTAGAGAGGAGAGAGGAGACTGCATTTTGGCACATTGGGATGCACCCCTTGTCTTGATGGCTTTGCTTACTGTCTGGTGTTGTCGCACCTGTTCCCTGATTGTTTCTTCCCAGCTGTGTCTCATCAACCCCAATTACCTCATATGTCTGAACCTCATGTCTTCCCCTGTCTTGCTGCCAGATCATTGTAGGCCACTAATTGTCTTTGTTTCAGTGTTCATAGTATTATCAAGTTTTTGTATGTTCTTGCCATTTTTTTTTACCCTGATTGTTGCCTCACGTTTTTTTGGCCTGTCTGCCTATATCTGATTGCTATTTTTGTGTACCGACCCCTGCTTGCCCTTTTTTAATCCTGATTATTGCCTATCATTTTCTAGACACTGTTGCCTGACTGACCTCCTGTGTACTGACCTTTGTTCTCCATTAAAGTGCACCGGTGTGTGCTCAGGGTTTGGTCAGCCAAGAGAGCACCATCCCTGTTCCACTCTCTGAGTGTCTCTGTTTCCCCAAAGTTCAAGGAAAGCAACAAAACTGGCAAGAGACGCTGAGGAGTGAGCCAGCAGGGTGTTGGGGGCAGTGGCACTGGTTACTCACAGGCAGCAAGAGAAGAGGTAATAGCAGATCCTATTGCAGGCAGACAACAGGATCGGTAGCACATAATGGAGGGGATGGTTCCCGGAAACACAGACCCATGCAGCAACATCTAGCAGGAAACCCCCTGATGAACAGCAGTTAAGCACAGGTGGCAAATTTGCAGTGCAGTGCAGCAATGGCTACTGGCAGGAAGGTAAGGACATGCCATAGACTTTAAAACACTAGTCATCAAACACAAGTGACCCTGACAATCAATCAATCAATCAATCTTTATTTGTATAGCGCCAATTCATAACAAGTATCTCAAGACACTTTACAATAGAGCATAAAGCTCTTCATTTTATGGATACACATATATGCATAGATACATATATACATATAAAATACACATATACATATATATACAAATATATACATCCAACACCCAACATGAATCCAAAAAGCCAATCATGGATCCCTCCATCATGGCGGCAAGAAAAAACCTTCTGTTAAGCAGCAGGAAATCTTGAATGTGGATCCCAGTCTCATGATGAACAGCAAATCCACACCATGCTGTGTCGGGTGTGAGGGCAAAAGAAGGGAGGTAAGAGGAGACAAGCGGACTAGAATAAGAACTAAAATTAGGGACAGGTTCATGTACCATCAACCTGTCGTCTGATTTATTAGAGGGTAGCCTCTTGAGATGCTACATCTCATTTTCAGGAGGGTCCTCATGTCTGAATGGTTGTGGTGATCATTTTCTAGAAGTATAATCTTAGATATTCTTACTGAAAATAAGAATTTATGGTAGTGACGAACTCATGGGTGCCCAGACCACAAGTGCATCCCAACCATATTTGTCTCCGTTAAATATAAATGTGTTAAAGGCCTCTTGAGATGTGACATCCCATTTTCAAGAGGGACCTCATGCCTATGTGGTAGTAAAATATAGGTACTGTAGATGTATCGATCATGGATATGGAGATCATGCTAGTATCTGTATAAATAGCTATAATGATAATGGGAATGGAGTGTTCCTAATAAAATGGTCAACTATGTGTCATGTTTATAATTGTAGTTTTGAGGCTTCATGACTCCACAGCAGCAGGCAGTCTCCACCAAGGATCCCAGGCCACCTACAAGACAAGAGCCAGAGACGAGTACAGGAGCAAACAAAAGGGGCAAAAGCAGATGCAGAGAAAGAGAGAGAGAGAGAGAGAGAAAGGGAGTGATAGAGCCCATTGTGCCAGACTCCCCCCCCCCCCCCCCTCCCCCGGCAGTCTAGACCTGTTACATCTAAACTATGAGTTTAATTTATGAACTAATTTATTTATTTATTTCTAAACTATGAGCTGGTCCCTAACTGAAAGCTTTATCAAAGAGGAAAGTTTTAAGTCTAACCTTAAAGGTAGAGAGAGTGTCAGACTCCCGAACTGTGGTCGGTAAATTGTTCCAGAGAAGAGGAGCCTGATAACTGAAGGCTCTACCTCCCATACTACTTTTGGAGATTAATGGTACCACAAGTAGGCCGGCATTTTGGGAGCGTAATGTTCTAGAGGGGTTGTACGGCACTACAAGCTCTTTAAGATAGACTGGTGCCTGTCCACTGAGAGCTTTATAGGTGAGGAGAAGAATCTTGAATTCTATTCTATATTTAATGGGAAGCCAATGCAGAGAATCTAAAACAGGAGTAATGTGGTCTCTTCTCCTAGTTCTAGTCAGCACACGTGCTGCAGCATTTTGGACCAGCTGAAGCGTCTTAAGTGACTTGCTGGGACAGCCTGAAAGCAGAGAATTACAATAGTCCAGTCTAGAGGTAACAAAAGCATGGACTAGCTTTTCAGCATCGCTCTGGGACAGGATAGGCCTGATTTTAGCGATGCTACGAAGATGAAAAAAGGCTGTTTGAAATTTGCTTTATGTGGGAGTTAAAGGATAAATCCTGATCAAATAGCACTCCTAGATTTCTAACAGTTGCGCTTGGTGCCAGGCTAATGCCATCTATGGCAGTTAAATCACTAGAAAAGGATTCTCTAAGGTGTCGAGGGCCCAGCACAATAATCTCTGTCTTGTCTGAGTTAAGAAGAAGAAAATTTCTGGCCATCCAGGATCTGATGTCCTTTAGACAGGCATCTAGTTTGTCTAACTGGTTTGTCTCACCTGGCTTCAGTGATACATAAAGCTGTGTATCATCAGCGTAGCAGTGAAAATTAACAGAGTATTTCCTCATGATTTCACCAAGGGGAAGCATATATATAGAGAAGAGAATTGGACCTAGCACCGAACCTTGAGGAACCCCGTAACTTACTTTAGTGTACACAGAGGACTTGTTGTTCACGTGTACAAACTGATATCTATTAGATAAGTAGGACTTGAACCAATTTAAGGCAGTCCCTGTAATCCCAAGTAACATCTCTAATCTCTGTATAAGAACACCATGGTCAATGGTGTCGAAAACAGCACTTAGATCTAACAAAACAAGAACAGAGAGCAGTCCTTTATCTGAAGCTGAGAGTAGATCATTGGTTACTTTAACTAGAGCAGTCTCTGTGCTGTGATGAGCTCTAAATCCTGACTGAAAGTCCTCAAGCAGGCTATTGTCTTGAAGGAAGTCACCTAGCTGATCAGCTACTACTTTCTCCAGGATCTTTGAGGCAAATGGAAGATTAGAAATAGGCCTGTAGTTAGCTAATGTTCCTGAATCGAGGTTAGGTTTTTTAAGGAGGGGTTTGATTACTGCTGTTTTAAAAGACTGTGGTACGTAGCCTGTTGATAGAGATATATTTACTGTCTCCAGCAACAATGGACAAACTAGAGGGAAGACCTCCTTGAACAGTTTAGTTGGGATCGGGTCTAAAAGGCAGGTTGATGATTTAGAGGAAGAGACGAGAGAATTTAGCTCCTGAAGGCTAATCGTAGAGAAACTGTGTAACTCAGGTCTAACTACTACTACATTTAGAGGTAAGGCAGGTTCAGCTGAAGATAAAGAGTTGCTAATTTTAGCTCTAATTTTCAGAATTTTATCATTGAAAAAGCTCATAAAGTCCTCACAGCTCAGGGCTAGAGGAATCACAGGCTCAATAGAGCTCTGACTATGTGTCAGCCTGGCTACAGTGCTGAAGAGGTATCTAGGGTTGTTTCTATTTTCTTCAATAAGTGAGGAGTAGTAGGCAGCCCGAGCATGTTTTAAGGCTCTCATGTACTTATTATGACTCTCTCGCCAAAGTATGCGTGACTCTTCCCTTTTATCAGAGTGCCACATTCTCTCTAATTTACGGGTTGTTTGTTTAAGTGTACGAGTCTCTGAATTAAACCAAGGGGCTGTCCTCTGACGTTTAATACGTTTTTGTCTCAGTGGAGCAATTGAGTCCAAAGTGGATCTTAGTGGCTGAGTCATCAACAAGCTGATCCAGCTGAGTAGGGCTAAAACTAATATCACAGTTATCAGTTGGCCAATTTATTGAGCTTAAGGCAGTAGGAATGGCTTCTTTGAATTTAGCCACGGAACCACTGGACAGATTTCTACTGCTCACAGTTTTGCTGCAAAATGCAGAATCTTCCAGGAGGATGCTGAAAGTTACTAAGAAGTGGTCGGATAAAAATGGATTTTCAGGAAAAACTTTCAGTTCATTAATATCAAGGCCATATGCTAAAACCAAATCAAGAGTGTGATTAAAATGATGGGTAGCTTCATTAACAGACTGAATAAAGCCAACTGAATCTATTAATGACATAAAAGCTGAGCTAAGACTATCACTCTCTTTGTCCACATGGATATTAAAATCACCTACAATGATTATTTTATCAGAGCTAAGGACTAAGTTTGATATGAACTCAGAGAATTCTGATGAGAATTCAGAGTATGGGCCTGGAGGACGGTAAATTATCACAAATAGGACTGTCTGGCCGTTTTTTTTTTTTCAGTATGAGATAAATTTAGAGTAAGACTTTCAAAAGAAGTATATTTAGCCTTTGGTCTGTGATTGATTTGGAGACAGGAATGATAAATAGCTGCTACACCACCACCACGGCCTGTGTCGCGTGGTATATGAAAATTTGAATGACTGGGAGGAGTGGATTCATTTAAACTGACATATTCTTCGTCACGTAGCCATGTCTCAGTTAGACAGAATAAATCAATCTGATTTTCTGATATAAGGTCGTTCACCAGTAAGGATTTGGACCTCAGTGATCTAATATTTAAGAGACCACATCTGATTCTCTGATGTTTTAAAGCCACTACATTTGAAGGTTTTATTTTAATCAGATTTCTATGGTTGACACCTCTTTTATTTGTTTTTGTGTTAATATCTAAGTGAGCTTTGGGTCGGGGGACTGACACAGTCTCTATGGAATAATGTTTATCACTATTACAAGAGCCATAGCAGTTATCTAAGTGATTAAAACAGCTGTCATAACAGTAATGGCAGGAAAACTGTCCTAGAGCAAGCGCAGAGGAGCGTGGAGGACTGCAGCTCTGCAACATGGTCTCATCTCTGAGAGGTCATAAGTGTGACTCTGCCATGTTTTTTGATAGGAGAGATGCACCAGCCAGAGTAGGATGGATGCCATCTCTTCCTATCAGGCCAGGTTTTCTCCAGAAGGTTGACCAATTGTCAATGAAGCCCACATCATTTGCTGGACACCACCTCGATAGCCAGCGGTTGAATGATGACATGCGGCTATACATATCATCACTGGTCAGATTTGGCAAGGGGCCAGAGAAAATTACGGAGCCCGATATTTTCTTTGCAAAAGAGCACACTGATTCAATGTTAAATTTGGTAACTTCCGACTGGCGACGTCGGGAGTCATTTGTGCCGACATGAAGGACTATTCTAGCAAACTTACGTTTACTCTTTGCCAGCAACTTCAAATTTGCCTCAATGTCGCCCGCTCTGGCCCCTGGGATGCACCTAACTATGCCCGCTGACTTCGCTATCTTCACGTATCTGACTATGGAGTCGCCAATTATCAGTGTTTGTCCCCCTGTGGGCGGGTTACCACCATCACCGAGGGGAGAAAACCTGTTGGGAACGTGAACCGGATGGTGGGGTACCGAGTGGGTCTTCGACTTACGGCTATGCTTGCCGCGGACAGTGACCCAGCCATTACTAGCCGGGGGGGAGGCTAAGCTAACGCTAGCGCTAGCGCGGCCTGCACCGCTAGCTACGTCCTGCCTGCTCGCTATGGCTACGTAAGTGGGCTTTGATCCGGTGCAGAGCCGCTTCTCCAGATCGGACACCCTCGCCTCCAAATCTAGGAATAAGCTACACTTCTGACAAATACCGCTATCAGTAAAGGAGGCCGAGGAGTAGCTAAACATCTGGCACATTGGACAGGACAGAGCAGGAGCGGAGGGAGAAGCCATGCTAAGAGCTAAGCTAAGCTATGCTAAGCAGAAGAAAATAAAACTAAATGACCGCTTGAGAGAAGCTAGAGTGGTTGCAGTAGACCTTAGTATGTTCGATCGAACGTAGATCGTAATCAATCAAAACAATTATAAGCTCAGATGGCAGATATTAGTCAGTTAAAGTTAGCGTTAGCTGAACAGAGACAACACACTACAAACAGCACTGCACTGTGAAACAGGAAGTGACGAATACGCTCACCAGGAAGTGACGAATCCCCAGGAATCTGAGTGACAAGAGACAGGTGAGGCAATGATACAGCTGAACACAATCACGGTATGACAACAATATTTTATCTGACTTTCATCTGGTTTTAGAAAGAGACACAGGACAGTTACAGCTGCACTCAGTGTTTTTAATGATTTTATCAATAATAAACAGCATTGTGCAGCCCTTTTTATTGCCCTGTCCAAAGCATTTGATACTGTGGATCACTCAGTCCTGGTTCACCAGTTAATTCGTGCGGGACTATCAAAAAATGCTGTTGGTTGGTTTGAAAACTACCTGACAGATAGAACTCAGTCTGTACAGGTGGAGGGCCTCTCTTCTAGTTCACTCAACGTTACTAAAGGTGTGCCACAAGGTTCAGTCCTCGGCCCACTTCTGTTCATTCTTTACATAAATAATATAAACTGGAACATTTCAAATGCAAAATTTCATTTCTATGCTGATGACACAGTCATGTACACTTCTGCTCCATCACCAGTCCAAGCACTTGCCCAATTACAATTTGCTTTTAACGCTGATAGAGAAAATGTTAAATTTTGTTTCTGTAATGTAGTGTTTTGTGTTATCTAATACCTTGTAATGCAAATTGTCTGTAGCCTAGTGATTACATCCCATGAGTCTTTTATATATAAATGATATAGTTATACACACACACACACACACACACACACACACGATATACAGTCAGGCTTCACAATGACTGAATACACTCAGATGTCTGTCTCCTGTCTTGATTGATTCAACATGTCTGATTGACTTAGGATGTCTGGCCGAAGTCACAGTCCCCTCCTCTACTGTACTTAAAACCCCACTCTGCCTGCAGTCAGGGTCGGCTCACAGACGAAGACTTGCACTCTGTCTGTCAGTCCACCAGCTTGCTGGCATGCTTAAAATAAACTCACCTCACCACAGCAAACCCTGAACTGGACTCTGAGAATTTTTCCTCAACAACGCCATGCAACAAAATTTTTATGATTTAAAACTGGTTTTAAATGCAAACAAAATGAAAGTTATGCTGTTCTCAAATTCTAAATCCAAGCTTTCAAGCCTGCCTTCGGTGATCACTGCTCAGGGTTCTCAGATTGAACTTGTTTCTTCCTTTAAGTATCATAGTGTTTTAATCGATTACTCTCTGACCGTCTTTGCTCATATTCAGCAGCTTGTTAAAAAGTTAAAACTGAAGTTAGGTTTTTTCTTTAGAATTAAGTCTTGTCTCTCCTTTGAATCCAGAAAAAGACTGGTTTCTGCTACATTTATGTCTGTGCTGGACTATGGTGATGTTTTGTACATGCATGCCTCCTCTAATAGCTTACATTCTCTGGATACTGTGTATCATGGAGCTCTGAGGTTCATTACTGGTTTTAAATCTCTTACTCATCATTGTTTGCTGTATGCTCGTGTTGGATGGTCTTCTTTGTCTGCACGCAGACTTAATCACTGGCGTATTCTTATTTATAAATGTATTCTTGGTCTGCTTCCATCCTACCTGCTGACCTGTATCAGTCAGAAGAGCACAGCATCTTATAATCTTCGGTCCCAGGATCTTTTCTTTTTGTCTGTTCCAAAAGTAAGAACTGAGCTGGGAAAAAAGGCATTCAGGTTTGCAGCTCCACATGCATGGCATGAACTACAAAAAGACCTGAAACTGAAAGATCTGGTGTCACTGGAAACTTTTATGTTGAGCAACTTGGAGGCAAATACATCTGGCAGCAGATGTTTTGACTGATGCACTTTATCTTTCTCCTGTAGACAATCCAAGCAAAATAAGCTGTCTGAATTATGACTTCTCTTTCTTAATGTACTGAATTCTTGTTTTCTGTGTTTGATGACTACATGTGTTTGTGTAAAACTGTTGAATGTGCTGCTGTCTTTTCCAGGACACTCTTGTGAAGGAGATATTTTAATCTCAGTGAGGTTTTCCTGGTTAAATAAAGGTTAAATAAAATAAAATAAAAGGGTGTAGAGGCCAGCTCTTCTGTGGCTGTTGTAGCCTTTACAGTTTATTTGTTTGTTGTATGGTCACATTTGGGGATGCGAGTCAGTGGTGTTGGTGGTGGTTTGTCAGCATCCAAAATGAAATCAGCTGTTCAAAAATTTAAAATTTAAGGGAGAGTACTAGCTGGGGGAAAAACCACTGCTGAGAAACATAGAGGGATGTATCAATTACAGTACTGTTTTTGTATAATATATCCATCATGTACTAGTATACATTTTGTTCCTGGGAAAATGGAATATGTAAAACCTCCCAGATAGAAATAAAAAAATACAAAAAAGAAATCAGCTGTTCACTTGGCAGGTTTGGTTTTTGAACTGAGATGGGCGAACAAAGAACTCCTATTTTTTTTCTGACTGCATTTGTTTTGCTGTATATTCAATGACTGTCACTAATAAATCTATATAACACAGTACTTAGGTATGGAATCACAGGAGTGCCAATATTAAAAGGAAATAAATGTGGAAAAAAAATAGAATCAATAAAAGAAGTTTGGAAATAAAAACAGAATCAATAAAAGAGAATCAATAAAAGAAATGTGGAAATAAAACAAGAATCAATAAAAGACATTTGGAAATAAAAACAGGATTAATAAAAGACATTTGGAAATAAAAACAGATTCAATAAAAGAATCAATAATAAAAAAATACAAACGCAGTCATATCATTGCTTTTGCTTATTCCATTTTGACATTGTCTTTTCCATTTGCCTTTGTCATTGCTTTTACCAGATGGCTCAAGCTGTCAATCAAATGACTGTGGGCGTGTCTTTCTGTCCAGGATAACTAGTAAATACCTGATCAGACGATTCTTGCTTGACAGTGGCTATGCAGTAAGTATGTTTATGTGTTAGCGCTTAGCGCGGGAGACCGGAAATAGCGTCACAGACAGGAAGTAATGTCACTATAGCACCGACATGCATATACTTCGCACTTGTCACCATAGACATAATAAAGAGTAGACGCTGCATCGACCGCTACTATCTATTGGCGCTGACGAGCCGTAGGGCCGCCATCTTGGTCCGGTCACCCGCTCCACTCAATGTAATCTGTTTGGCAGGTGCGATGTGGTTTCGGCGCATTTAATTAGTAATAACTCGCTTAATACTGAACTGATTTTCATGCGTTTTTTTACCCCATAAATGTCATACATGTAGGTATGATACAGGACACATGGTTTGTCGTATATTAACACTCATAGTGGGCTTAACAGGAATAGAATGTTCTGATGTGTTATATATGTGATGTTGTATAACAGGTATTTTCTCTCTCTCTCTCTCTCTCTCTCACTCTGTATAAACATACAATAATACATATAGATATTGATATGTAAATATATAAATGGATATAGTTATACACACACACACACACACACACACACACGTATATACACACATGATAAAGAAGCAGAAACAGATTGTGTGCTACTCAGCTATTTTAATTTTAAAAAATGAACACAAGATATAACAATTCACAAAAGTTCACAGCCGTTTGTTTTCGTTGACACCAATTATGCAAGAGATAACATAAACTGCCACCTTTTTTGAATTTTAACATTTTTTTGAATTTAGGTGAAGCACATACACCAATATGCAAAGATTTTCAACACCGCGTTTATACTAACTTTACATTATATACATATTTACATGTATATATACATACACATACATACAAAAGTACAAGCATCTCAAAAATGATCAAACTTAAAGGATTCCACAATGTTCAGAGTTTTAGCTGTTCTTTTGTCTTCCATTCCTTTAAGTGAGCTCATATATTATTCTATTTCCTTTTTGAATTGTTTAATTTTTGGTAATTATGAGTCCATTTACACTTACATAAATGTAACATTTCCCATATAGTATAAGTGAATAAAGAAAATACATCTTCTGACAGTTTCTATTTTCACTCATAAAATATAAAGCATCCTTTTCTGTAAGTTGAACTGTGGACCTGGGGGGTATTCCACGAAGCTGGCTTAGGTCTAAGCCTGGCTTATTTCAATCAGCTTCGCTGACTTTAGTGAGAGTTTTGTTCCACCAACAAGGCTTAGGGCTTGGTAACCATGGTAACTCAGCCAGAGCGACAAGCCTGGGCCCTGTTCTACAAAGCAGGATTACTGCCTAGCGAGGTAACTTTGAGGGTAGGTTCCGGGTTCCCTGTTCTAGTCTCCATGGCAACGTTTGCTGAACGGCTAACCTGCTTCGGGGCAGGTTAGGTTCCAGATTGAACTCGGGAACTATAAAAACCCCGCCAACTGACCAATGAGCTCTCTCGGCCAGCTCCTCTGCAGGAGTAAAATCTGGGGGAGAACTCTCATTGCCGTAACAAGATCTTCAATGCCAACACTTCTGCTCGATGACAATATTTTATTGCCCATCTTAAAATTGTGACAGGAATACATGTAGGGATCATGTGGCCTACATATCACACAAAAAAATGTGGTAACACTTTACTTATAAGGTCTAGTTTATAATGCATTAGAAGCACATGCATAAACGTTATAATGCATGTATAATGCTCATAAGTGTCATTATAATTCTGTATAACCATGTATAAGAACTTGTACCAAGGTTTATAAAGTATTACAAGTGTGGACATAATGTATTATAATCAAGCCTTTATAATGTTTTATAAAGGCTTTATAATGTAGGCTTTATAATGCTACGGCCACACGGGCCGCGTCGGCAGCGTCGTCTTAATACGTCTAGCTGGAGCGTTGGCGGCGCTCTGGCGCGGGCGCGTCTGGAAGCGTTAATATTGAACTTTCGGCGCCTGTTGGCGCTGCAGCCAATCAGCGATGACATTACGCCCCGGCGTCATTGATTTGATGGCGTGTGACGCTCCGCGGCCCCCTGCTCCCGCTCAAGCCCCTCTCAAAGATGGAGGAGAGGTTTATCGGCACTGTTTGCTATCATTCGGAGCTATACTATTCGGCGTGTATACTCTACAGAGACCGGAACAAAAAGGAACAGACTTGGGTGAAAGTCGCTGAGGAGACAGGTTTTATTTAATGATGTGTGACGCCCCGGCCTCCTGCTCCTGCTTAAACCCCTCTCAAAGATGGAGGAGAGGCTGATCTGCGCTGTTTGCTATCACCCGGAGCTAAACTACTCGGCGTGTGTCCTCTACAGAGACTGGAACAAAAGGAGCAGGCTTGGGTGAAAGTCGCTGAGGAGACAGGTTTTGAAGGTAAGTTCTGTAAATATTCGTTTCCAGCTGGATTTGCCTGCACGGGTTATCACTGAGTCCGACCGGCTCCGGCTCTCTACTGCGCATGCGCCCGGACGCGCGTCGTCCCACAGCTTGTCAAAATGTCCAGCGTCCAGCTTGGGGCGTTAAGCGCGGCGCGTTACAGGCTTTACGCGCGTTAAAATTCGCCAATTCGCGTCCGGTGTGGCCGTAGCATAAGGCTATAGGCTTTTTAATGTTTTATACCTGCATGGAGTATGCAGATATAAAACATTATAGAGGCTTGATTATAATACATTATGTCCACACTTGTAATAATTTATAAACCTTGGTACAAGTTCTGATACATGGTTATACACCATTATAACGGCACTTATGAAGCATTATACATGCATTATAACGTCTTATGCATGTGCTTCTAATGCATTATAAACTAGACCTTTTAAGTAAAGTGTTACCAAAAATGTAAACACGATAGGAATGAACAAATGAATGAATTCATCTTGGAAATGAATTAGACATGTCTGGTGCATGTTACAGTAAAAGTGCATGTTGAACAGTGCTATTTCAGGATGATAATGGCACCAAAGATTTTTGGCGCGCTATACTTATGCATTGAGACTGTCAGCAATTTTCTGCCAGCGCTCCTTCCTTGCTTTTGCAGCAGCAGCGGTGTTGCTTTTGACATTTATTACATGTTTTAATTCTTCAAACTTTGTCATGATCGCCTCCTGCTGCTCCTGTGTGAAGTATGCGGTCCTTTGCTCTACGGCCTGCTCTGACGTGCCAGACTGATCTACGTTCGTGATTGGTCAGATGCGGCGGGCTCCGCCTTATATGCGTGCACGCGCTCATTGCAAAGCTGGATCCACTTATGAGGTTGATAACCAGCGTCGTTGAACTGGTAGCGGGACCGCCGGCTACCGCGCTCAGTTCAGTGAGGTAGCTCCAGGGCTGTCTCGCTAGGCTGAACTTGCTTCGTAGAATAGGGCCCAGGTCTAACTGGGCAGGCTAACAGTCAAGCTTACTTTAGCTTCGTCTCAGAGAAGGTCTGACGAGCTTCAGAAAGACCCCTGTGAACTGCATGTTACACATTAAATTCATCTTGACCTGTAATCAATGATGTTCTTGTTCGGTGACATACATTGAGACCTTTTTTAAATAGCGCCAGAATAACCGTGAATGAAGACATGTCAGGTACTGCACTTTTTAGCTAGAATGTAAGAGAAAAGGTGGGTGTGTGGTTGGGGTGCAGGGCACTGATGTGCCATGATTTGACTTTTGGCTGCGCCGTGGGTTTGAATCCACCAGCAGAAACACTTTGAAAATGTATCTGATTTTCTTTCTGTTTTCACCCTCTTAGGTGCAGTCAACACATAGCAGGATAAAGGCACAAATTGTCTTAGAAAAAAAGGTGACAGGTGAAGGTGACAACAGCCACAGTTTTCCATTAGGAAATACCTTCCTTTTACCAGTGGTCCAATCTGAACATGATGATAATCTAATGGTGATGCCAAATGATGAGATATCTACTTTATTTGTGTACAAGCTCATTTGTGTCTTCACCCTTTATTTAAAAATGTAGGGCACTGTAGCACCTGATCCCTAATTAAAAAAATGACATCTCCTTTGTTTTTTCTACTGTTTTATTCCATATTTGATGAAACATCACCACATGAAGTTGCCCATTTTTTTCAAAGTCCTACTTTGGTTTTAGGTGTTACCTATGTTGCTGCTATATTCATCTATGATAGACATAAATATTTGTTTAATCAAGAACATGAAGTAGGTCTACAAGTAAAGTGAATACCATCATCACATTACACAAACAACTATAAAAGAGTATCCTGTTTCATCTCTCTCTCTCTCTCTCTCTCTCTCTCTATATATATATATATATATATATATATATATATATAGATATCTATCATCTATCTCTATCTATCTATCAATCAATCAATCAATCAATCAATCAATCAATCTATCTATCTATCTATATATATATATATATGTATATATGGAAATAAGCTATTCAAAACCTGTTGAAGAAGTTGATTTCTCCCTATTTATAGCTATATAGCTATATATATATATACATATAGCTATATATATATACATACATATATATACATATATATATATATATACATACATATATATATATACATACATATTTATATATATATATACACACATATATATATATACATATATATATATACATACATACATAGATATATATGTATATATATATATATATATATATATATATATATATATATATATATATATATATATGTGTGTGTGTGTGTGTGTGTGTGTGTGTATATATGGAGAAATCAACTTCTTCAACAGATTTTGAATGGCTTCATTTCATCAAGATCGATCTAAGAGAATCTAAACTCTTAGATTCTGCGTACACACGCAGACGTGTGCGTGTGTACGCACAGGCAAAGCGCCTCATAAAAAAAATATATATACAGGCCTATATATATTTTAAATGGTCGGCAGTGCTTTGCCAAGCAGCCTCTTTGACTTTATTAATTGCAACCGTGTTGCTCTTTTGTTATTTTCCCCTTGTAGTCCTCATACAACTTCACCAGGAGCTTTTGCTCCGCCATTGAAGACGTCTCGGCTCTTGGTTTTGACATGAAATCGTCATTTCGACAATCGACTCGTCAGGGCTTTCTCTCTCCCCCGGACACGTGCTCAGTCTCGACTTGGATCAGCCTGGCTTGACTAAGCATCTCTGAAAAACAGCTGAGCCTCGTTAGTGGAACTACTTGCAGCTAAGATTAAAGTTGCCGCTTATTCAAGCCACGCTTGCCGGGGAAAGCCCAGCCTGTTTTAGCCACCTTCGTGGAATACCCCCCTGGTTTGTACCTTAAAGAGTTGCTCTACACTTGACCAAAATGCACGGCTATATAAACATTCAAAAAACAAATGGCAAATCGTTTCAATTGCATAGTAACAAAACGCTGCATCTCTCATGACTCCAAACCTAGCAACATCTTGAAAAGTTGGATTTATTATTACTTTTTAATTTTAGAAAAACTTCATTTTATTTTTGCAAAATATAGTAAACAAACACTCTCGATGGGAAAGAAAGGTGCTTTGTTACCTCAACAGGTCAAATACAAGCAAGTACAAAAAATTAACAATAAATTAGATTTTTAGAAAAGAAAAAAAAAACATTCAGCACATGGCACTTCAGTCCATGAGACATCAAGCTTTTGATTTTAGTATGATCAGTCCATTGTGTTCTCCAAGAAACAGAAAAATGTCCAAACAATGACAATGATCTGCAACATTAAACAAATACTTGTAAGGAAGTGGTTATACTATAAACCCTACAAATTTGGATACATCATCACATAGGAGACAACTGTCTTTTCTGAAGTCTTTAACTTGAATAAAAATCAGGTGTATTATTTTGAATTCCACTTCCTTGATTTTATTTGTGACATAGTATTTCTGATTTCAGTTCCACAGACTTCCAATATTGTTATCAAATTTTGAATTCCAGATGGATTTCGATTGAGTAGTTGCAGTCTGGTGGTAGAGTTTGTTTATTGGTAGACTGTTTGCTTATTAACTGAACACCATATTTAGTATGAGATCTGATGGATATTGTATGACCTCCTCCCCCTTGCACTAATGTTAAGAGACCATAAGAGCATTATTTTCATTTCTAATTTTATTTTAATGTTCTTATTTTGGTTATTTTAATACTTTTTAAATTTTATTTATATTTATGTACTTTAATTAGTTTTATTGAAGCATATCTTTTCTTCTAATATATCTTTGTCCCTGGTTGAGTTTAGGGATTAATAAAGTACTACCCAATATGAAGTAATCTATTCAAACACAATTGTGAACTTTTCAGGAGTGACAGGGATTTCATATTTTAGCACTGCCAGCTGGTTGCTCCAGGAGACTCCTGCCACACATCACAACGCAATGAACTATGGGTAATTCCCTCACCCTAAGTCTGCATTGATGCCCACTCACAGAAAGAGCGCATGCAGGGCTCAAAAAGTCAGCGAGAGATCCCCCACACACTTTGTGATTTGGCAGTGGGACGTCCTGAGGGTTATGGTTAACCCTGCACTGGAAAAAATGCCACTCTAAAAATAAGTAAAAAAAAAAATTTAAACAAGATATCTTTGCTTAAAATAAGCAAAAAAATCTGCCAAAGGAACAAGTGAAAATTCTCTTGATAAGATTTCTTAAAATAAGACATGATATTTAAGCCTTACAAGGTAAGAGAGATCTTGAAATTAGCTAGGAAAACTCATTCTTAGTTCTATTTTGCTTGTATGGTGAGGTTTTGTGTCTTATAATAAGCTTCTAATGCTTGAAAGTAGTATTTCCCCCTCAAAAATAGCATTTTTTGCTTTACACCATCCATGTCATCCTATTCATTCCAAGTGTATTTGACTAATTTTAAGTCCAATAATATTGACATTTATCTAGATTTAAGACCCCCAGCTACTTGAAATGAGATTAGAAAGTGGTGGTTTGAGACAAAATGTCTTGAAGTTTGCATTTCTGACTATTAGGAAATACTCTTAGTGCCATACTAATCCATAACTCCCCAGCCTGTCATCCTCTCAAGTCTATTTACCCAATTTTAACTCTAGAATAGTAAAAATGTTCTGAATTTAAGACAGAAAACATTAAAATTAGTCTTGCATTGATCAAACAAATTTATTTGCCAGGCAATAAGTGTCCCATAAACACAGGTCTGTATTAAAGATACAGTTTTACACTGGCATTTGTATCTTTCTTCTTTACATTTTGGCTCACAGTGTGTATGGAACTGTAATGTGATAACATAGAATATTGCTAAATATTTGGACAGGTCTAAGGTTGAATCTAAACATCTGACCAACATGTCCCACGACAAACTTGCAATATCTGTGCTTTGCACAGGCAAATTCACAGCACAGACACACCAATTCTTGCTCAGTCTGTAATATTCATCCTCAATACAAAGTGCTGATAATTGTAACATTAGAATTTACAGTTTTTGTCTAACATTAACATGAACATCTGACCAACTAGTCCTTCAATACACCATTGACCACTCTCACATTAACACTAAGGTAACTTTCAAGAATCAATGGCAATGAATGTGGGCTGTAGCAGCATCGGAGGGAGAAGGCGAGCGCTATCCTACAGTCCACATTTTACCACTTGCCTTATTGGCCAATAAAAGCTTTCCACTCAGCCATGCTCTTCTTGTAAGATGATGTGAGATCTTGCTCATGGATTTTGTCCAAGAGGACTTCTGTTTGTATGACAGAAAGCAGAGTGGCTACACACTTTGGGTACGTAAGGTGTAGTGTGTAATAGTATGCCATTAGGTATAAGGCACCCTCGGTGACCGTGTCTTTTGAAAATGTAGTTATTGGCACATCTCCTACCGCTAGGATCATTCTGGTACTTTTGAACCTAAGCTGGAAAGCAAAACAGTTGTTAACAATCAAATATAACTTGAGCAAAAGTAAGGTAAAGCAAAAGTTGGAGTATAGAGAATACTTTATCTGAAATCACTGTTTCTAACTATCCCCAGCACATTTACTGTTCACATATGTCTCGCTCTCCAAAACCCTAAAAACCAAGGCTAGGCTAGTCTGGCTAGATTTTCAATGAAGTGTCAAAACCTGCTGCCATGTACGGCATTCATTTTTGTACAAACTTTGACACTTTATGTGACCCCAGTGGGGCCGGGCCAATTATGAGAATTTCAAACCAGGTTGATATGAGGTTTCATGTCATATATCACCGACCTTGCAAGCTGATGAGTTTTCCACAATAAAAGCAGTGTTGAGAAATTAAAGGTTTGACTAATCTGAAACACTAGTGGGATTAAAATTTTAAACAGATACAGAAAGTGTTTACTTTTATGAACAGAATCATGCAGCAACAAATTGGGGCAGCAGCTCAAAATGAGAGGCTTCGTAAAGCAGGCTACAGAAACAGGGTGTAGTGCCTATAAGCTGAAGCACCTCCTTGCTCTGCGGAGTCTTCTTTTGTGGACTTCAGTCTGACTAGTCGCTCTGTGTGCACAACTCATTATTAATCAGCAGCTCAATTAATCAGCTACTCCTAAGCTCCCACTAACTATTCAAATGTCACTAGTTCGCTCTACTGGACATTACACAAATGTTCGTTAAGTCATCCAGCAAAAATCACACCGGTGTAGACGTGTACACCAGACCTGACTGGAAAAATCCGAAGCCTGCCCAACCCTACCAACAAGTGAAAATCCTTTTTCAAAAACAAATGTGTCTTTCAAGGCTAAGAACATATAGTATGTGAATAGGAAATGCATTGGGAGCATTTTCAGCACTTCAGTTAAAATGGTGATCACCATAATAAACAACAATAAAAACATAATTGTTTACCTTTGTCCATTCCCATTGGAGGTTTCAGCATCTTTTTCCATACACCAAAAAACTGCACCTTCTGGCAGAAGTCGTGCCATCTTCCCTTCAGTTCATCGATGAAGTTGCCATTATCCTTGTCCAGAATGCGCCGAAGCTCATCCATCACCTATGAAATATTGAATATAACATTTAAGATAAGAAATATACCAATACACACATATGAATGCATCACTTAGGAGGAGGTAATTGGTATATGAAACACTGTGTGTGGTACGATGTTTTTAATTATGCACAGTCAATAATGACTAACATGTCCAATGTCCTTGAAACAAGGACATGCCTCAAGAATCTTGTCGTGTCTGTCTTCCTCACGAACAGCATTCGAGTCAATGAATGCCCTTCTGGCTCCAAATTCCAAATCCAGGAGATGAGCGACATCCTGGTAGTTTGGACTTTTTCTTTTACACATGGTCTGCAGGGTCTTGTAGTGCTTGGCCAAGGTTGCTGGACTGTCTGCATCTGGACTGTCAATATCTGCAGGCTTGATAGCGGTCAGAGCATAGAGCATATACTGTCATCAATCTGCCTCACTTAAAAAAAAAGTAATAAAACTCACACACCCTCACACATAGCCAAAAGCAGTTGGACAAACTCACAATCAGAACTGGAGGGAGGAGAGGGCATTTCTTAATGAGCACTGGAGTCTTCTTTTTCCTTGAAAACATAACATAGACATGCCACTGTCAAAATAATGCACTTAGGATAATTTGGTATTCTGGAACCTAAATAAAAAATGTCATTCATTAATACATAACATTGTTGATATGAATGACCAGTTATGGTAATAAATAGTTGCCTGCTAGAGTTTAAGCGCTTCAGATTCAGCTTGAATTTGTTGTGATGCCCCAAGTATATGGGCCAATACCACTTTGACTGACAATTGGCAAATACTACTCAGCAAGTGCAAGGAAACTAAAGCCTGTTAACTAAACAAATAGATCGACATTATTGGGTTATCAGAAATATTACCTCACATGGGCAAATTTTTCAAAGCAAAGTTAAAACTTACTCCTTTACTGCCTGAGTCTGAGCTACTACTCCCCTTCTGTGGAGAGATCCAGTATGATTGTCGAGTCACTTGAATTAATTTCATCTGTGTCGTCTGACTGCTCAAGACGGCGCCTCTTTGTAGAGCTGCAAAGATAAGTTAATTAATCAATTATTTGGCAACTGTTTAACTAATCACACACTACTTTGACACTATTGATTATTCTGAGTCATCTTTTTCTTTTTTTACATAAATGTCAAAATGACTTCAGCTTCTCAAATGCAAGTCTTTTCTTGCTGTAGTCCTTTATGACAGTGAACTGAATGTCTTAAAGTGATATTCCGGGATGGAACAAGTTGGGTCCTATCACAAGGTTTAGGGCAGAAATTACCCCTACAGCGGTGTTTCTGTGCAGCAGAAGCCCAGGGCCCCCCCTGCTCTGGGCCTGCTTGTATGCCGAGTTCCTCTGCACTCCGACGGGGCCATATTTTACTTGACCAAAAACACAAACGGACTCCCACCGAAAAAAATTGGTGGGACTCCCACCGAAAAAATCTGATATCGGTCTGCATTCACGCTTTATTTAGAGAATTTTCAGCGTGTTACTTTCACACAGAAACACCGCTTTCACACAAAAACACCGCTAAATAAGGCTCTAGTTCTTACCGCTTAGTGTATCAGTCCGCAAGCGCCTCGTAGCCAGCTGTGGCTCTGCAGCAGAGGTAGAGCCCTTTTACGACACAATGAGAACTAGTGCCTTATTTAGCGGTGTTTTTGTGTGGAAGTAATGCACCAAAAATTCTCTAAATAAAGCGTGAATGCAGACCAATATCAGATTTTTTCGGTGGGAGTCCGTTTGTGTTTTTGGTCAACTAAAATATGGCCCGTCTGAGTGCAGAGGAATCGGCAGACAAGCAGGCCAGGAGCAGGAAGAGGGGGGGTTTGGTGCGGGCGCCCTGGGCTTCTGCTGCACAGAAACACTGCTGTAGGGGTAATTTCTGCCCTAAACCTTGTGATAGGATCCAACTTGTTCAATCCCGGAATATCACATTAAGATAGTGAACAAAACAAGACCTCTGAGAATGTAACCTTGAGCTTTGGGAAAGTTATCCACAATTTTCACAATCTTAAGACATTTTATGGACAAAACAACTGATTAATTTATCTAAAAATGATAAACTACTAAATCCTTAATAAAAGTCACTATTATTCACAGCCCTACCCCTTTGAATGTCTCCCATCTGGATTTTTTTTCTGGGGGGACCTCACATTTTGCAATCTTTTGGATAGTTGTGCGTACACAGTGGCCTGCACAAGACACATTTAAAACATTTTTCAAACTTAAAGTGTCCAACATGACAAACTTTGGTCATCACGGGATGCATTTCACTTACCCATGTATTCCTCAAGCCTTGGTCCGGCAGCATGGGGTAGTACTGTACTATTCTTCTTGCCATTGCGGTAATTTCTGGTTTTGATGGGTATCTATCTGATTCTGCATCGCCTGTTGCCCTCAAGATTGCAATCATACTGGTCATGGTGTTCCGGATGAGCCGGCATCTGAGTTCCTTTGACATGTGGCAGGTGCCCTCTTCGCCTTTCTTCGACAGTTCAAAGTATTGTTGTCGGACTTGCTCAAGTTCGGTGTCGGTGTGCAAGACATATTCTGGGAAGGATAACTTCACAACCTTTTTAGGAGTTGCATACTTTACAGGAGTCGCGCTCACAGGAGTGGATGTCTGCTGCATGGGTGATTCATTTACTGAAGAACAGCCTGATGATTTTGAGTCTTCCAGGCCAGGGTCCTGTGACATAAAAAATTATGAACTGCAATATGCATCATATCCTTTTTACTTTGTAAATAAAAACAGCAATGCGGATATGACAGCTTGGCACAAGTATGACTAAATAATCTGTTCCATTTTAGAGGTTCAACATCTTGCATCAAGAAGCTTAATACCCATAAATGAATCTATAAACCAGACTTTATTTTGTGAAAGAGAAATTACTGTTCATTAGTTTTAAGCTTGAAATATTTTCACAAACACAGTTTGTGTGTCATTATGCCATGAATGCGCTGAGGCCAAACAGAAAAAAAGTATACTAATATAAAATCAAAAATTTAAAAACAACAACAATAATAACTGTTCAAAAAAAAAAAACTACAACGATCTATCAAAATTGAATCACCATGCCTTCAAAAGACTGTGCTATTAGCTCACTGTGTTGCAACAAAGTTATTTAGGTGGCTAGATAAAGCCACATCATTGAGAAACTGACCTCCTCCTCCACACCATGACAGGAACGCCAGACAGCTTTTCTCCGTAAGAAGTTCTCAGGGCCAGGGAAAAGATCCCGCAAGTCTTCATGAGACAAGGTGCACATCATTTCCTCGCTGATGTTTGCAGCTGTGAACACATTGGAGTACACACATAAGATGAATTAGTATCCTGAAATGAAACTGCATGAGACTATTAATAATTAACACTTCATTTAAAATAGCTACCTCATGCTAACCCTTGAAGTAATGTAATGTAGATACCTCTTTGGCTGTCGCTGTGTATTGTATTGAAGTCAGTCCACCAATAGTCATCATTTGGGGCCATAAGTTGACTAGTCTCCAAAGTTTATACCAAATTAATTATTACAAAAGTAGCAAAGAAGTAATTATTGTGAATGTGTCTGTACAACCAGCAAGGAGAGACTGCATATTTTGTCATTTTTTAACACAGTATAACATATTATTAAATTAACATGAGTACAATAACTAATGGATTTTTAAATTATTATACAAGCACACACATGAAGCATACTGCACACTGCAGCAAATATTTTGGAACTGGATAAATGGTGCACATATAAACATAAATTCTTCAGTAGATCAATTTTATCATAACTAAGATATACTGTATACTGAAAATAATAATTATCCATGAACAAATGTGAATACTACTTCTGAAAGCTTCACAGTAATCATCAAGCTAATAGTGCTGTGTGCCCTGTGCAACTGCATGTGAACATTTCCAATAAGTTAAGTGCTTTGAAAGGTCCACAAATTGAACAGAGAACTACATTTCCTAATTGACAACATGAATTTATCTGATAAATTATTCTGCTTCAAATCCCTGTTTATTTATGTTTAACTTTTAAATAAGAATATTTTCACTGCAGTCACAGACTGTTCACTCTCCAACTTGGTGAATACACACACCAGGCACACAGCTTTATGAAGACAATGTCTAACATCAAGCAAAGTGCACTATGGATTATATTCAAAATGTCGTTTATACTTTAAAATTAAAATTAACTCACTGTTTGTTAACATCCCAGTAATTACATTGCTATATATGTTAGTTTATACAGAGAATTAATGAGGAGGAAAAACGAGATTATTTGTGCCTTTGTCAAATATGGTTTACTGACTTGGGATTATAATAAACTGCAAGACGGCTTGATAAAAATAGAAGAAACTAGAATTTACAAGCCTCAGTCTTTGTACACCTTTGTTAAAAAAAAAATATTTGCATACATTACCCCTTAAAACCGACAGGGTGATATCGTCAAATCCCTCCATGCTGTTAGCTTATCGAGCTAGCTAGCTTTCGCCTCCTGCTGTCTGTTCAGCTGCAATGTTACACAAAAAATACACACTGAAACATCGATAACAATGAAAAGGTAACTTATATAATGTAAACTGAAAATATGAAACACTGGGTATAGCGTTTTGACTTACCTGCAGTGAAACGGATCAGGCTAAATCTTGGTCTCGTTCAAGGTTAGCTTTAGCTCTTTCCACGAGGACATCAAAGAGAGTAATCGCACGTAGATGGAGGTTGCAGGCCGCTGTTCAGGTCCGACTGCGCATGCGCAAGACGGATCGCAGCACCGGAGGTTCCGCCTTCTTCGTACCTTTGGCGGCAAGTGTGACCCGTGACCATAGTAACAGAGTTGTTTACGGCAGTTAGAACCGCGGCCACACAGTAGTCTGTTCTCTCCATCAGGTAACATCCTTGTTTCCATCATGATTTGGTGGTGCTTTTTATGCTATATATTTGTGGCAGTGACTTTGAAACAACTGCTGAGTCACATTAACACCATGCACAGTCGCAGCCCTGACTTTCGCGTGGTGTGCGGGATTGATGGCTGTTCAAATGAGTACAGGGTGTATAACTCCTTCTACTATCATATAAAGCGAACACATGGGCATCATCTTCTCCAAGTTCATGAAACGGAGGAGGACGGATCGACTCGCCATGGGTTACCAGGAGCACATGAGAGGACAGCCACAAGCAACCAAACTAATGCGAACAGCCTTGTGGCTGAGGTTGATCCAGGACATCCTTCAGTGATGGAGGAGGGCTCGAGCATCCTCACTCAGACAGTAAGTCGTTTTTTGTTTGTTTGTTTTTTAAGTTTTCAAAGCCACCATACTTAATAGATAGTCATTTAAACCCAAAAATTATGAAGAGTAAATAAATACAGGGCTGCCAACTCTCACACATTTGACTGGTTTCACACGCTCTCCCGCCACACCTCCGATTTCTCACGCTGAAGTCTATGGGGAGAGATTTGTCTCAAAATGATTCACACAAATCTCTCCATGATTTTCACGTGTTTTTCAGATCCACAAATATATCCATAATATTCACATGTGTTTTTCAGATCCACAAATATATCCATAATTTTCTCATGTGTTTTTCAGATCCACAAATATATATATGATTTTCACATGTGTTTTTCAGATCCACAAATATATCCATAATTTTCTCATGTGTTTTTCAGATCCACAAATATATATATGATTTTCACATGTGTTTTTCAGATTCACAAATATATATTTGATTTTCACATGTGTTTTCAAATTTTGTGAGTGCATTTATCACGACTTATCATTTGTAAATCTTCAGTTCTGCTTGTGAACTGTTGGAAGTGCGTTTGTGGATCAACTGACACCTGCGTTCATTTTTGAGACAAACGTAATGCAGTTTCCTAGAAATGCACACACATATTTGGAGGGATTTATCTCATTAATATGCAGACAAATATCCATGAATTTCACATGTGTTTTGCAGATCCACAAATATAAACATAATTTTCTCATGTGTTTTTAGGATTCACAAATATTTTTACGATTTTCACGTGTTTCTCCGATCTGCAAACATATGCGTGATTTTCACATGTGTTTTTAAGGTTTGTGAGAGCATTTATCATGACTTATCATTTGTAAATCTTCAGTTGTGCTTGTGAATCATTTAAAGTACGTTCGTGGATCAACGGGCGCGTGCATCCATTTTTGAGACAAACGTACCGCAGTTTCACAGAGATTCTCACACACACAGGTTGAAAATTTTCACGTGTCTCGAGCCCCGCCCCCTCCATCCACTAGACGGCAGTGTTGCTGTCTTTGTTTAACAGGGGGCGTCAAACGGCCTGCTCCGGCTCGGTGCTGTTGAAGAAGAAGGAAGCCTCTTCAGGAGCAGAAAGGCGCCTCAACTTAGAAGCAAAGGCAGCCTAACCCAGTCCGCCAGTATTCATTTCTGGCCCTCGCCATGCTCTGGAGTGTGTCTTTTATATGTGTATAATGTTTATTCATTTTTCTGAACAGAACTTTGACGATCATTAACAGATGAACGTAAACGCACCAGGCGCAGCATCGCTGCAGACCGCTGACGCCTCCTCCTGCTGACTGGGCAAAGTCAGAAATATATTCTGTAATGTTGTGAGTGAGGACCCAGAAGCAAGTAGGTGACGTTAGGAATAGACAGACTTTATTTAACAGCACAACCTGTTTAGCCTTGCTAAACACAGCCCTGAAGTAGTGATATTCGGGGGGTACCCGAGAGAGTTCAGGTTGGACCTCAGGGTTGACAGGAAGCAGCGGGGACGAAGCGTCCTTCAGACAGGTGAGATGACATGTGGCTCCCCAACCACGGATGGAACTGGTGGACCAGTCTATGAGGGATTGTGGCAGCCAAGCCAGGGGAAACCAAGCACCAGAGGTACCTCAGGGTGATCAAGAGCGTGAAACTGGATGGTTTCTTTGTGGTTGCCTGAGATGAGCATGGTGACTGGGATGGTTTGGTGAGTTATGACACCCATCTTGTGGCCGTCCAGTGCTTTGGCGGGGATGGGATGATTCAGGGGAAGCAGACTCAGTCAAGTTGTTTCGCCAACCCTCTGCTAATGAGACTGGAGTCGGAGCCGGAGTCAATGAGGGTAGCCAGGGTCTGAGGTCCACCAGGCAGGAGCAGGCGAGCAGGCAGGGAAGGGCGATGAACTTGAGGAGGCTGGAGGGAAGAGCTCACCCGTATCTCCTCTCTTACGTGTGAGCTTGCTCTTTTACTGGACAATGTTTGACAAAGTGTCCTTGTCCTCCACAGTAGAGGCAGAGCTGGGAGGAGAGCCGGCGTCTTCTTTCAGCTGGGGTTAGAGAGTGCGACCCAACTGCATCGGTTGAGTCCTCTGCCGTAGTTGAGGAGGGCGTCGAGGTGGAGCCTTGGCAGGGATTGAGAATGGGCTGCTGAATTGATGCCAGATTCTTGGCTCCTCTCCTGGCCCTGATGCGAAGATTGATCCTTGTGGCCAGGCGATGATGCCATCCAGGGACAAGGGAGTTCATGCGGGACCAGACCATCCTTGATGTAATCAGCCAACCCGTGAACAAAGGCATCGATCTGAGCGAAGAGTTCCACCCACTGCGACTGGCCTGGGTGCGGAAGTCGATGGAGTAATCTGCTACCGACCGTCGACCTTGTTGGAGTCTCAGGAGACCTGCCGCTACCCCAGCTCTGTCAGGACTTTGACCGAACACCTTCGAAGCTCAGCAGAGAAGGTGAGAAGCTGGAACATGCAGGAGATTAGCGGTCCCACTCAGCCGTTCCCCAGAGTCTTGCACGCCCGTCAGATGGTTGATGGTATAGGCTACTTTGGCGGCTTCTGAGGAGAAGGTCACGAGGTTGGGAAGCGAAGAGCAGGGTGCAGTTGGTTATGAAGGCTGCACAAACCTCTGGATCTCCATCGTGGCGTTCAGGGAGCCCACTCGTGGCTCTGGGCGTCGGGCAGGGCAGGATGCAGAGTAACAGGTTCAGGATCAGGAGCTGGGGCTGGAGCTGGTGGAGCTTGGAACCTGGAGGCCAATTCCGTGACAGTCCAGTGAGTGTATCTCGGCCCCTGTAGGTGAGTGGTGGCTGTAGCGATCAGTCCCTCATGATGAGCCAACACTCCTTCCACTCTCTCTAGTCTGTCCATTGCAGATGGTGAACTACTCGCTGGGTCCATCTTCTGGTCAGACTGTACTGTAATGTTGTGAGTGAGGACCCAGAAGCAAGTGGGTGGCGTTAGGAATAGACAGACTTTGTTAATAACAGCACAACCAGGAACAGTTCTGGCGGGGGTGCGAACCCGCGACCAGGTGATCTGCGGCAGGCGCTCTCCCAACTGAGCTAACCCAGATCTTCTCAGGTAACAGGGCACACAGTCTTTCAGAGGGGTGTAGCTGCGTCTTGGCGGGGCTTCAACCCGCGACAGCAAACAAAGGGGTGACAACTCACACAGTCTTCTAACGGAGAAAAGCTGCTTCTTGAGCGGGGCTTCAACCCGCGACAGCAAACAAAGGGGTGACAACTCACACAGTCTTCTAACGGAGAAAAGCTGCTTCTTGAGCGGGGCTTCAACCCGCGACAGCAAACAAAGAGATTCCCAAAACAGAGAGCCACACAGACAGGACCGTAACAGACTGTGGCTTGAGCGGGAGGCGAACCTGTGACCACTTGATCCGTAGCCGGACGCCTTACCGACTAGGCCACTCAGGAGATGCACAGGCAGAAGCTCACTCAATCCTTTAATGCAGGCTTGACTCACTTGCTGACGATTGGAGGCGTTCAGGAACACTCGGTGATGTGGTTCAGGCGAGCTCTCGTAGTCGAGGACAGGCGGGGAGTCAGACACCAGGCGAACGGCACCACGTAGATCAGACAGGGCTCGGCAACGGGAGACAGAAGCAGGGTCAGATACCAGACGTGGGTCACAGCGTAGATCAGACAGGGCTCGGCAACAGGGGACTGCAGCAGGATCGAAAGCCGGGGATTCAGACAGGCGGGTGAATGCAGGACAGAAGCTAGTCGATACCTTGGAGTCAGGCCGAGGGTCAGGCGTATGAGGCAGAGTCAGGGACGAAACAGGTTGGCAACGGGTGATCAATCCGGGAAACGAGTCTGGACCTTTCAGCATGAGAGCGACGACAGTCTGACGCTGATTGAGTGTGGAGCTGGGGCTTTTGTAGCTGGCTTGATTACAGGGGATGAGGTGCAGGTGTGAGCGGCAGCACAGGTGAGGTGAATCTGGACTGATTGGAGTGGAGCAGGTGAGTGACAGGCTGCGGATGAGGCTGAGGCTGAAGCTGAGATTGTGACAGAACCCCCCCCTCAAGGGACGGCTCCCGACGTCCACAACATCAACAGGGGTGGGGGGGTGGGAAGAGTGCCTAATACTCTTCAGAGGCGGAGTCATCACGGACGTCAGGTGGATCGGGGGGCTCCTCCTCCTCCTCCTCCTCAGAGTCCTCAACGGTCGGTGGGTCGACAGGGTTGACGAGCGAGGGCTGCCGAGACGGGCGTCCCTGCCTCCTCAGGGACGGCTGCTCCGGGTGATCCTCGTGGAATTGCCTGACGAGGTCTCTGTCCAGCACATCTCGGGAGGGTACCCAGGACCTCTCTTCTGGACCGTAACCTTCCCAATCCACGAGGTACTGCAGGCCTCTCCCTCGCCGACGAGAACGGAGCAGACGTCGGATGGTGAAGGCAGGGCCCCCGTCGATCATCCGCGGAGGAGGAGGAGGAGCAACATCTGGGGACAGAGGACTCTCATGGACTGGTTTGATCTTCGAGACATGGAACGTGGGATGGACCCTCATGGACCGAGGAAGCGTCAACCTCACCGCCGTCGGGTTGATGATACGCTGTATAGAGAAAGGACCCACAAACTTAGGTGCAAGCTTCCTGCTCTCAACTCTAACAGGTAGGTCTTTGGTAGATAACCAGACTTTTTGACCTACCTGATAGGTTGGAGCAGGAGTCCGACGGCGGTTGGCTGAAGAGGAGAAGCGGCGGACAGCCCTCTGGAGTGCAGCTCTGGCTCGGGCCCAGGTTCTCCGACATCGGCGGGCAAAAGCCAGAGCGGAAGGACAGGAGACATCGTTGTCCAGAGCCGGGAACAACGGGGGCTGGTAGCCGTACACACACTGGAACGGGGACATGCCGGTGGAAGATGTGACCAAGGAGTTATGGGCGTACTCGACCCATAGGAGCTGTTGGGACCAGGTTGATGGGTTCTGGGATACTGAGCAGCGAAGAGCCGTTTCCATCTCCTGGTTCATCCGCTCCGTCTGTCCGTTAGATTGTGGATGGAAACCGGACGACAGGCTGGCAGTGGCTCCCAAAAGGTGGCAGAACTCCCTCCAGAAGGCTGATGAGAACTGGGGCCCTCGATCTGACACCACATCCACTGGCAGACCATGGACACGGAAGACGTGTTGCAAGACCAGTTGAGCAGTTTCTTTGGCGGAAGGGAGCTTTAGTAGAGGGATGAAGTGTGCCATTTTGGAGAACCTGTCGACAACCGTGAGGATGGTGGTGTGTCCATTGGAAGAAGGTAAGCCAGTAACGAAGTCCAGGGAGATGTGTGACCATGGGCGATGAGGGATGGGTAGAGGCTGGAGGAGACCGGCAGGAGCCTGGTGAGCAGACTTGTGTTGATTGCAGGTTTGGCAGGCTTTAACGAAGTTCCGGGTGTCTTCCTCGAGCGTGGGCCACCAGAAACGTTGCAGGAGGACCTCTCGGGTGCGGAGTGATCCAGGGTGACAGGAAAGGTTGGAAGAGTGGGCCCACTGCAGGACTTCCGACCGAAGAGCATCAGGCACGAAGAGACATTGAGGAGGGCAGGAACTGGGACCAGGCTGACCTTGATTGGCGGCTTTTACCTTCTCCTCGATCTCCCAAACGAGGGTGGCGACAATGAATGGAGGAGCCAGAATGGGAACAGGTCTCTCTGAGCTGTCGTCATCTCGGAGGTACTGGCGGGAAAGAGCATCTGGCTTGGTGTTGCGGGAACCAGGACGGTAAGACAAGGTGAAGTTGAACCTGGAGAAGAACAGGGACCACCGTGCTTGGCGGGCATTGAGCCTCTTAGCCGTCTTGATGTATTCCAGGTTCTTATGGTCGGTCCACACCAGGAAAGGGTCCTTGGTTCCCTCGAGCCAGTGTCTCCATTCCTCCAGGGCCAGTTTGACGGCTAGAAGCTCGCGGTTGCCAATGTCGTAGTTTCTCTCGGCGGGGCTCAGTCGGCGAGAGAAGGCACAGGGATGGAGCTTGTGGTCTGTAGGTGAGCGCTGGGATAGGACACCTCCTACCCCTACATCGGAGGCGTCCACCTCAACCAAAAACTGGAGGTCTGGATCGGGCATTTGCAGGATAGGGGCAGTGGTAAACTTGTCCTTCAAGGTGGAGAAGGCAGCATTGGCTTCAGGGGACCAGAGGTAAGTCTTCTTGCTGCTGGTGAGGGTGGTGAGGGGAGCAGCGACAGTGCTGTAGTTCCTGATGAATCTTCTGTAAAAGTTGGCGAAGCCCAGGAAACGTTGGAGCTGCTTACGGGTTTCAGGGACAGGCCAGGTGGTGACTGCTGCGACTTTAGCAGGATCCATTTGGATGTTGCCCTTTGAAACGATGAAGCCCAGGAAGGATACTGTGGGGACGTGAAACTCACATTTTTCCGCCTTTACAAAAAGTGAGTTCTCCAGGAGCCTTTGGAGGACGGACTGGACATGATGCACGTGGTCACTGAGGGTCTTGGAGAAGATGAGGATGTCGTCCAGGTAGACAAAAACAAACTTGTTCAGCATGTCACGGAGAATGTCATTGACCAGGGCCTGAAAAACTGCTGGGGCATTGGTCAGTCCGAACGGCATCACCAGGTACTCGTAGTGACCGATGGGAGTGTTGAAGGCCGTCTTCCACTCGTCCCCTTCCCGGATGCGGACGAGATGGTAGGCGTTGCGGAGGTCGAGTTTGGTGAAGACCGTTGCTCCTTGGAGTAGCTCAAAGGCCGAGGAGATGAGCGGCAGAGGGTAGCGATTCTTCACCGTGATGTCATTGAGACCCCGATAGTCGATGCAGGGTCTTAGGGAGTGATCCTTCTTCTTCACGAAGAAGAACCCTGCACCAGCAGGGGGGCGATGATGCCAGCAGCCAGAGAATTGCCGATGTATTCCTCCATGGACTTTCTTTCAGGTGCTGAGAGGGAATACAGCCTTCCTTTAGGTGGGGTAGTGCCCGGAAGAAGGTCTATGGCACAATCGTAGGGTCGATGTGGTGGCAGAGCGGTGGCGTTAGCCTTGCTAAACACAGCCCTGAAGTAGTGATATTCGGGGGGTACCCGAGAGAGTTCAGGTTGGACCTCAGGGTTGACAGGAAGCAGCGGGGACGAAGCGTCCTTCAGACAGGTGAGATGACATGTGGCTCCCCAACCACGGATGGAACTGGTGGACCAGTCTATGAGGGGATTGTGACGACGAAGCCAGGGGAAACCAAGCACCAGAGGTACCTCAGGGTGGTCAAGGACGTGAAATTGGATGGTTTCTTTATGGTTGCCTGAGATGAGCATGGTGACTGGGACGGTTTGGTGAGTTATGACACCCATCTTGTGGCCGTCCAGTGCTTTGGCTGGGATGGGATGATTCAGGGGAAGAAGACTCAGTCCAAGTTGTTTCGCCAACCCTCTGCTGATGAGACTGGAGTCGGAGCCGGAGTCAACGAGGGTAGCCAGGGTCTGAGGTCCACCAGGCAGGAGCAGACGAGCAGGCAAGGAAGGACGATGAACTTGAGGAGGCTGGAGGGAAGAGCTCACCCGTATCTCCTCTCTTACGTGTGAGCTTGCTCTTTTACTGGACAATGTTTGACAAAGTGTCCTTGTCCTCCACAATAGAGGCAGAGCTGGGAGGAGAGCCGACGTCTTCTTTCAGCTGGGGTTAGAGAGGTGCGACCCAACTGCATCGGTTCGGAGTCCTCTGCCGTAGTTGAGGAGGACGGTCGAGGTGGAGCCTTGGCTTGGGGATTGAGAATGGGCTGCTGAATTGATGCCAGATTCTTGGCTCCTCTCCTGGCCCTGATGCGAAGATCGATCCTTGTGGCCAGGGCGATGATGCCATCCAGGGACGAAGGGAGTTCATGCGGGACCAGACCATCCTTGATGTAATCAGCCAACCCGTGAACAAAGGCATCGATCTGAGCCGAAGAGTTCCACCCACTGCGACTGGCCTGGGTGCGGAAGTCGATGGAGTAATCTGCTACCGACCGTCGACCTTGTTGGAGTCTCAGGAGACCTGCCGCTACCCCAGCTCTGTCAGGACTTTGACCGAACACCTTCCGAAGCTCAGCAGAGAAGGTGAGGAAGCTGGAACATGCAGGAGATTGACGGTCCCACTCAGCCGTTCCCCAGAGTCTTGCACGCCCCGTCAGATGGTTGATGGTATAGGCCACTTTGGCGGCTTCTGAGGAGAAGGTGCGAGGTTGGAGAGCGAAGAGCAGGGTGCAGTTGGTTATGAAGGCTGCACAAACCTCTGGATCTCCATCGTAGCGTTCAGGGGAGCCCACTCGTGGCTCTGGAGCGTCGGGCAGGGCAGGATGCAGAGTAACAGGTGCAGGATCAGGAGCTGGGGCTGGAGCTGGTGGAGCTTGGAACCTGGAGGCCAATTCCGTGACAGTCCGAGTGAGTGTATCTACGGCCCCCTGTAGGTGAGTGGTGGCTGTAGCGATCAGTCCCTCATGATGAGCCAACACTCCTTCCACTCTCTCTAGTCTGTCCATTGCAGATGGTGAACTACTCGCTGGGTCCATCTTCTGGTCAGACTGTACTGTAATGTTGTGAGTGAGGACCCAGAAGCAAGTAGGTGACGTTAGGAATAGACAGACTTTATTTAACAGCACAACCAGGAACAGTTCTGAGCGGGGTGCGAACCCGCGACCAGGTGATCTGCGGCCGGGCGCTCTCCCAACTGAGCTAACCCAGATCTTCTCAGGTAACAGGGCACACAGTCTTTCAGAGGGGTGTAGCTGCGTCTTGAGCGGGGCTTCAACCCGCGACAGCAAACAAAGGGGTGACAACTCACACAGTCTTCTAACGGAGAAAAGCTGCTTCTTGAGCGGGGCTTCAACCCGCGACAGCAAACAAAGGGGTGACAACTCACACAGTCTTCTAACGGAGAAAAGCTGCTTCTTGAGCGGGGCTTCAACCCGCGACAGCAAACAAAGAGATCCCCAAAACAGAGAGCCACACAGACAGGACCGTAACAGACTGTGGCTTGAGCGGGAGGCGAACCTGTGACCACTTGATCCGTAGCCGGACGCCTTACCGACTAGGCCACTCAGGAGATGCACAGGCAGAGGCTCACTCAATCCTTTAATGCAGGCTTGACTCACTTGCTGACGATTGGAGGCGTTCAGGAACACTCGGTGATGTGGTTCAGGTGAGCTCTCGTAGTCGAGGACAGGCGGGGAGTCAGACACCAGGCGAACGGCACCACGTAGATCAGACAGGGCTCGGCAACGGGAGACAGAAGCAGGGTCAGATACCAGACGTGGGTCACAGCGTAGATCAGACAGGGCTCGGCAACAGGGGACTGCAGCAGGATCGAAAGCCGGGGATTCAGACAGGCGGGTGAATGCAGGACAGAAGCTAGTCGATACCTTGGAGTCAGGCCAAGGGTCAGGCGTATGAGGCAGAGTCAGGGACGAAACAGGTTGGCAACGGGTGATCAATCCGGGAAACGAGTCTGGACCTTTCAGCATGAGAGCGACGACAGTCTGACGCTGATTGAGTGTGGAGCTGGGGCTTTTGTAGCTGGCTTGATTACAGGGGATGAGGTGCAGGTGTGAGCGGCAGCACAGGTGAGGTGAATCTGGACTGATTGGAGTGGAGCAGGTGAGTGACAGGCTGCGGATGAGGCTGAGGCTGAAGCTGAGATTGTGACATATTCACTAATCTGACCCTCTTGTATCAAGCTTCAAATACAATCTACTAGTGCAGTGGTTCTCAACCTGTGGCTGGACGCCCATAAGTAGGTCCCAAGGCTGTTTTTAGTGGACACTGCAAAAATCAGGTAAAACTCTGGTAAAAATGTGGTAAAAATGTCTTCAGTGTGTGGAGGCCTAAGCGCACAAATATCCATCAGTGTTTACCAACTAGAATAAAAAAAAGACACCACTGGTCGTTTCCCCACCTTCGATTAAGTTTTCCACCAGAAATCCCTGTTGTAAACACAAATTAAAGTTTTCCAATTTATGGTCATGTTTTCTGACTGTACAGTACAAGTCAAGTTTTATAAATACTTTATTTGACAATTTCAATTATAAAAAGATTTCAACCCCCACTCCCAGCCACCCTCAGTTAATAAGGTCTTTATGACTTGACTTGTTAAACAAGCTTACTGACAACATTTCAACATTTCACATTGTTGCAGCATGGTATTTAAACTAAATAGTAGGGAGTTAGTTGTTAAAATAAAACAAAAATTCCACTGTAAATAGCACAGCTGTTCAACTTGGTTTGAATAAATCTGTGTACTGCCTGGCTGTGGCGGTCAGAGGGTCTGACATCCTCACCCTCTCATTTATGTCACAAATATTACTCTGTTTTAGATTTCTCAAGATGTATTAATTAATTTATGTAGTCTATTATTACTTTGAGTTTGATATTTTATTAAAGATGTACTGATTTGAAAATAATGACTTGAATAAATCCAGTTTATAATCACATTCTGAAGGCTAATTTTCACTCCTTGTTGTTCTCCAATTAAAATCACTACATGTGTTTTCAAGATTTATACTGGATAGTTCATAATGGTGTGGATTTGTAGCATACACATTGATGCCAATGTGTTTCATTTACTAGGAAAATTAGAGCTTGACTAATTGTATATTCAATTGTATTTCATAATTTAACCCTTTAAAGCACAAAAGCACAAATAATAGCAAGAAAATTCAAATTCTTTTTGGATCTGAAATGTTGATTTCACTTTCTGCTGAAATCCAACAAAATTAAAACATCTCAAAATTTATCATATATTTATTTTTTATATCTCATTTGATAGAATTAGCCATTGGCAACTCATTAGCCACAAAACAAAGTGTTTACCATTTATCTGAATTATTCAGATGTTTTTTTTGGGGGGTATTTGTTGGCCATATTAATTTGGTAAAGGTATCTCAAAAGTATATATCAAATATGATACAGAAGGCTTTGATGGGTTAATCATGTAAAGGTTGTGTAAAGTTTTGTGATATATTCAGATTATTTTGTTGACAGTTTGATTAAAAAACATCTTCAAGAACAGTTGATTCAGTTTGGCTATTCATTTAAAATGTCTTCTAGTTTTAGATATTGTTTTGAGATTTTAGTTCTTGTAAAGCTGCTGTAGTGGGGATCAGACTGGTGTTTTTGGAGAGCAAAACACTGGTTTTGAAATTACTGAATGAACACAAACCTGTATACAGGTAGGAAACAGACTTATGAGGAACAATGACAGAATTACAGGTATGGTTAAAATATTACTATGTAGGCAATTTGAGGAAGTATCAGACAACACAGCAAACATATAGCATTTGTTTTAAAGATCCCATATTATGCTCTTTTTCTGCAGTGTAATATTGATCTTTGATCTCTTCATGAAGCCTTAGTAGCATGCTTTGGTCTAAAAACTCAGTAAAATAAGAATATTCGCATTTTTCCCAGCCCCTGCTATTGCCCCTCTGTACAACGCTCGGATTTTGTGGGCGTAACTATATGTTAATGAGCCCCCGCTGAAACCGCCCCGCACTTCCGTGTCGGCGCAGTCGGCGCATGCGCGTGATCATGTCAACAGAGCTCCGGTTAGCGTCTGTGTCGCTACATGAGGAGCGCAGCACTGAACGCTTTAACCGAGTCAGAACCCGAAAATAAGAAGAACCAGGAGAGAGTCGAGGACCAAGGATAAACCGGGATGTTTCTCAGTGGTCTGTATATAAAGTTTGTTTCTTCAGTGCTATTATGTTGACGAATCAAAGTTGTTCTGCCGTTCCTCTCCCCCTCCCCCTGTTGTTGTCGATGTTAGCATGTCTGTTAGCAGACGTGCAGTGCTTAGACTGGCGTTAGATAGAGTCTAGTAAGAGCTAATGTAGAGTGAGCGGGTTACTGCAGAGACGTGACTTAACTAAAACCCCGATGTGAATTAACTTTCACTTCTAAGTAACAATGAAGGGGCCGTTGCTTCTGATAGTGAAATAAGACAGAGAGAGGGGTCTTCTCTGTTGTGATGTCTAAATAATGTCAGGGCTCTTCAGGGCCGATCAGAGCAACAGGCTGTTTTACAGAAGTAACATTAGTAATGTGACTGACCCATCAGAATACAGCATTTAATAAAGCCATAGCCTTTAGTGACAGTAACAGTAACTGAGAATGTTTATTACCTGTAACTCTAAGCAGCCAGCAGTTTTCTGTGAACCTTATTTTAAAAGGTTATTTTCTTTTCTATATGCCACACAGTAGCTGTCTTAAAAACCTCTTCACTTGCATTATTGTATGTTATGACAGCTCTGTGTATATTCTTATACAATAACAGAACATTTCCTTTATATAAAAATTCTCCTGAACATCCTGTTTTCACTCTTCTCCTACAGAGGTGCTCCTGTGGCAATTGTGTGAAAATTCCTACAGCCTGAAAATGTTTGTTGAATGGAGATACCAAAGGTATTGTGAAAAATTAGTGCTAAATAACAATTTAGTACATAACCTTTCCTGTACTGTGTCACTGACTTACCTGTTTTAATTAAGTAGGTCAGAGGAAAACTGCAGGAACTCCCAGTCCAACCATCCTGGACTCTGACTGAGTGTGTTTTTCACTACAACATGCATTCTATATTTATAGAGCAGACTATGAGCCTTTACACCTAAGAGGAGTAATGCATAAGTATTTTGATATAAACACTTCCATGACTGTTGAACAAAAATAGTAAAGATTAAAAGAACTGTTTCCTCCATCTCATTTTTTGTCTTTCTTGCTATTTCATTATTAACATTACATGTAACATATGGAAAACTGAAAACACACAAAACAGTTCATTTAGACTTTTTATTGTGAAAGATATTTTGACATATAAAAACACCAAATGTACCGGCTGGTACTGTAGACATTTTTACATAAAGGAGGTAAAAAAGGCATGAAAAAAGAAAAGGAATTTTTATACACAAGCCATAGCCATATTGATAAAAATATGAACATATAGATAAAAACACCTATGACAGTAATTTTCATTTCTGACATAATCTTATCATGTTCAGCCCTTACAGATGCCTGGCCTACAGAGCCTTTGTGAGCTGATGCTGCCTGTGTTGTACTGCAGAGTTTCCTGATGCAGAAGACCAGTATGAGGGGTTCAGCGCTTCCTGGTATTTGGAAAAGGAGCATATGGTCTGGTATTTTCTGCAGCTTCTTCAGGTGTGGAGCATGGTCCTGGAAAACCTTCCCAAAGACAAGGTCCAACAGTGCATCTGCATGATCTGAAATACAAGACACAAAAATATATGTTTACAAGAAATGGCACCAAAACCAAAACACCTCACTGCAGTGTTGTAATTTTTTTATATAGTCTTTTATTGTCACAATATCCTTATTGATTATATATTCTCAATTCCATTTTGATAACATTTTTATTCCAGTTTCCTTTATCTTTTCCTTTCCATGCTATGCCTATTTGCCAATGTTTTTAAATGTGTTGATTTTAATAAAGAATTGTTTCACTTATGGAAAGCTGGCTCTGCTCTCACTGGCTTTGCTGTACATCCTTCCTCCTTGGATTTTGAGAAGCTGACTGTAACCAGCGGTTCACCATCAGAAGATGCTGCCTGAGGTCGACCAGAATAGACACAAGAAAGAAAACTATTTAACCTGTTAGGGCATGAAAACACAAATAATAGCCATGCATTTACCTTTTTTTTTTTAGACAAAATGTTTATTTCACGTTGTACTAAAATCTAAATAAATTACATGAGATGTTACAAATAGTTACTGTTACTCAATAGATACATTAGGTATTTCTGGCAAGTGATAATTCAGCTGAGGACTTTTATATTTATCATTTATCTAACTGTATTCATTTGGGGGTTTTTGTGATATTCTTTGATAATTTTGATCAGACACATACCAAAAGTAAGTCTCAAATAAGATACAAGCTTTTCAAGGGTTAATGAGTTTTTACTTACAAATGTCACATTATGTGATGCATTATAAAATGTCTATGCCTATATATTGTTAGTAAATAAAACGGGAGGATAATTGAATCAGACATCTTATTTGCCTCCCTCCGTTTTTTAAATCAAATCACTGACCTGTTAGTAATTGTAACTTATCCCCAGTCACACAGCTCGTATGACAGCATTCTGTGGGCATTTCTGAGTGTTTAAACTCACAGAAATCTGATTAAATTAGTTTGGTGATAACGACATCTGCAGCGTTAGCGTCATATACACTCCCTGTTGTTATCAATATTTACATGATCTGCTGTACTGTAACACAAAGAGGAACAAAGCCTGATCGTTTCCCTCATCCACAGCTTAGACACGAAAGGAGTTTGGATACCTTCAGAGATAATTTATCGATTACATTGCCTCAGTGCCTTTACATTGCCTGTATGGTCCTCATGTTTACAAAACAGCGAAGCTCGTTTCTCGTAGCATTACAGGCTAACACAACAGGCTAACCGCAGCTAAGCTTAGCCCCCGAGAGCTAACAGATGCAGGGGGGAGAGGAGGGCTGTACAAGGAATAATAATAATTATCCTCCAGCTGTTATACTCCTCTACTACTGTGAGAATATTCATATATCTAAATCTGATTAAACCTGTTGGTAATGACGATGCTGTGGCCAATAAAGCCAGTTATCACATCTACAGATACACTGTTTTGAGCCGACGTTAGCGTAGAAATATACTTTCCCCTGTTATCAGTATTTACATGCTGTGCTGCAAAACACAGAGAGACACAGCCTTCACTGGTCGTTTCCCATGTCCTCAGTTTGGACACGGAATGAGTTTTGATACCTTCTGAGATAATTTATTAATTACAATGCCTCAGAGAGAGGAGCAGGCTTCTACTCACACAGCGGTACATCTCACAGCAGCAAAGTAATAGAAAACAGACTAATATTATGGCTTAGAAAAGACACGATATGGTTAGAAAACAGCAAAGCTCGTTTATTGTAACATTACAGTCTAAAACAACAGGCTAACCGCAGCTAAGCTTAGCCTCCTGACGCTAACACAGGAATAGCTCTAAGATCTGCTCCTCTTCTGCTGTTAGCAGCTCGTAGCAATTAGCAAAATAACAGCACACAGCATTTGAAATATTCACGTTTCCAGGGTCCGAGGTTTGCTGGTGGATGGTTGGCACTGATCCTGGGTTAAGGACCAGTCTATTTGCGAGCCCCTTTGTGTACTGTCCAAAGTTTGTGGAACTGTCAGCCCTTAAGTGACTGGCACAAACATGCACATTTTTTCTTTGTTTTTCTGGCACTTTTCCATCATAAATGAACTCCAGCCACTTAGTTTTTAAATCTTCAGAGTCAGGCAGCTTGTGTAAGGAAGTTTGTGGCTTGTTACAGCCCACAACACTGCAGCAGTAACTTATGCTGAAGTCCGATGTCTCACTGCCGGTAAATCCATCATGGCTGCTCTGCACATAGCAATCTCACCAGCAGCGCAGAGAGGAGTGGGCGGGTACGGGGTGGGGGTGTCTGCTCAGGCCAGACTCGCTCCTGATTGGTCAAAAAATTCCCCTCTGACGTCGGTACAACTCAAATGAAAGAATGCCTCAATAGGGGGCGGGATTTTACATTCACCAGCACCACGCAGCACAGGATTTGTCACTAAATATCACATTTTTTGGCTGGGGGGAAAGCCACAGACCTCAAAATTTCACCAAAAGACTTAATAAAGTGGTTTTTGCATAATATGGGTCCTTTAATTTTATTTTTTGCCTTTACCTATGTTCATTGCACTTGCACCATTTTGTTACTTCTGAGTGCTGTGTAGTCTGATTAAACTCACACAAAATGAGGCATTTTATGTTGAATGTCGCCCTGCCGTGCTGAAAATTTAAATTGGCTTTACCAAATCTCACTCCAAGATTTTTTGAAAAGTTGGCAGCCCTGTAAATAAATACAAATAAAATTTAGAAACATTAGATATCCTTTAACACTTTTAAACAAGCATTGAGGACGTGTTCTATGTATTATTGGCTTATCAATCACAAAGTTATAACTGGTAGAGGGCACATTTCTTCAGGTCAGTGTGTGACAGGATGTTGTTTCCTTTCTTAGTTTAACTGTAGCATACAATCACTTCAAATGCCTTTAGTAATATTAATCTATTGGCAAGAGAGCAAGTGAAGGTATACCAGTCTGTATGTGTGTTTTACAACATGTGAAGTACAGATTATGTGATGATGATTTTAAATTACTCAAATGAAAAATCTATACATTTTTAGTATTCAAATGACCATGAGATGTTTTGTATTTCCATATGTGGTGTGAAATTGTGGAACAGATTGAATATGGCGCAAAAGCAATGTTCAAACATAATTCAGTTCAAAAATAGGTGTAAAGATTTAAAGTTCAGGCTGTACAATGATGAAACCGGCTTTGCATAGATTTGTACAAATGCTGTCATTGGATTAAAAAAATGTAAATGTATTTATAGAAGATAAAATAATGAAGTAATTATAAGATAAGCTCAGGATATGAGTAGGGGGACTCTTAATAATAAGCATGTACTCAATAAGGATAAGATTAAATAAGTTTATAGCTCTCCCTACTCCTTGTAGTGCATGTAAATTATAAATTAATTTTGTTTAATCACTGTTGTTTTTTAGTTGTTTTACATGACTGGAATAAAGACTTCAATCACTCAAAATACACCTATCTTATACCTTTTATTATAGGAAATGTCAATACCTTTCGTTGGAGGAAAGCTAGCTACCAATGCCAATATTTTCCCTTTTTTAACAGATATGTTTGTTTGTCTGTTTCAGAGTGGACTTCAAAAACATGGAGAGGGTTGCATGAATGTTGACCTTTCTAAACATGCAACTGCATTTCTTCTTCAAGCCAGGGAAACCCAAAGACTGACACAGGTACTGTAATTTATGCAATTGTTTTACAATGAATTGTACTGCATTATTATGGTGACCTTTAAAGCAATGGAGCTAATCTGTTCACAAGTGGACAGCATTAGGTTTGGCAGTTGAATACCTGACAGAAAATGTCTCCACGTGTTTCTCAAGTGATGACTTGTGATCTGTTCTCACTTGACTGCTGTATTTGCAAGTAAACATATTTCTGCCCATCCAGTGTATGTTCTCAGCATGAACTCAGAACTCACTTGTGTCAAGCACTGTCCACTTGTGATCCAACTAGTGTAAACGCATTATAAAACCAAGTGTAAATAAGGTCTTAGAGCTGCAGGAGGCAGTATTATTTCATTGAAGTTTTGATTAGCATTGATAATTTTAGAGCTGCATGTACCTAGCAATATTTATTGGAAGGGTTTGCATGCTGACTGGAATTTTGTTGAGGTTTACAATGTAGTGCTGCTTTAATTTGTTGGTGTTGTTGTATACTTGATGTTATTTTCCTTCTCCTTTAGAGAGCTGTTAACCAGATGGTGAGTGGAGTCCAGCAATATCAAGCGGCACTGTTGGAGCACCTAAGACATCAAATGAGTAACGTGATTGAGAGACATTCTGGAGACCTGGATCAATTAAAGAGTGATGCAATGGGGGTATTTGACCAGTTTGTTGACCCTTTCAGTCAAATTGCTACAACCCATTTGCAGGATAAAACCATCAAAGAACTGTTACAACCAGTTGAACCAGAGATTGTTATCTCAAAACAAACTGTCTTATGTGAAGCGTGGAGACTCCAGAGTTCTTGCCATTAAGGATCACTGTTTTTACTATATGCCATTAGTGAAAAGTTTGGAGCAGCTGCTATCACATCCACAAATTCTTGCAATGATTGACGAGGGACCACAGCCATGCAAGGATGGATTTTTGTATGATTTCACTGATGGGGACATTTTTAAGTTGCATCCACTGTTTTTGAAATTTCCCACAGCAATGCAGTTAATGTTATATACAGATGAAATTGAGCTATGCAATCCTCTTGGATCTCGTGCAAATAAAAACAAGTTGTTATTGATTTATTACACCTTAGGTAACATCAATCCTAAATACAGATCAAGACTTGCTGCCATTCGTCTGCTTGCCATGGTAAAATCAAAAGATTTCTCCCATTGTGGCATTGATAAGATATTTGAGAGGATTAACAATGACCTAACTGAGCTGAATAATGGTGTTCAGGTTGTCACTGCAAACGGTGAGAGGACAATTTATGGTGCACTTTTGTCAGTGTACGGAGATACTCTGGCTCAACATGAAGTGGCTGGATTTAAAGAAGGAGTGGGGTTTGCCTACAGTAAATGCAGGCACTGCGAATGCAACTTTGAAGACATGCAGGAACAATTTAATGAAGATTTGTTTGTTAAAAGGACAATGGCAGGTCATAACAGGCAATGTAGCGACATTGAAAAGGCAAGTACAGATTATCTAAAAGAAAATCTGAAAACCACATATGGTATAAACAGGAGGAGCAAATTATCAGAATTTCCTCACTTTGATATAATCAATCAAACCCCACAGGACATCATGCATATTATTCTTGAAGGTGTTGCTCCATATGAAATCAAATGTGTTTTAAAGCATCTTGTTCTTTCAGGACATATGGACTTAGACACATTCAACAGTGCAATCACTGGTTTCCCTTACTCTCCTGTTGATGCGAGGGATAAGCCTTGCCCCATATCTGTCAGTACACTGTCATCAAATGACAATAAACTTAAACAGTCAGCAGGACAGATGCTCGTTCTGTTAAAGATCCTACCATTTGTCATTGACAAAATTGGAGAAAATGATTACACACAAATGCTACTTAACTTGTTACAGATAGTCAAAATTCTGTTTTCACCGATAATTGCTTTTTCAACTCTTCCCAGGCTAAAGCTTCTAATAGAGCAGCATTTAAAACATTTCAAAAAGCTGTTTCCAGATTCAAATATTATTCCTAAACAGCACTACCTGCTGCATCTTCCCTCTCAAATTAAGGCACTTGGTATCAGTATCATGTTTTAGTTTTGTTTCCTGTTTTATTTTACTAATACTTATCTCCGTCTCTTTCAGTTCCTGTCTCGCTGATTCCCTCACCTGTGATCACCGGGTCCCTCCCTAATGTGTTGCACCTGTGTCTTGTTAGATTCACTCCCATTTTCCTTCTTAAGCCCTGGTGATCCCTCACTTCCCTGCCAGATTATCACTACCCCGTTAGTCGATTCTCCAGCCTTTACTTCAGCTTGTTTATTCTGATTATTCTGTGCCTGATAGAATAATCTGGCCAGAAATGGATTCAGCAGGGACCAATCCATCTCTGATTCCGCTTCCGACAGACCCGTGGGTTTCTCGCCAAGAGGAGCAGATCAACATCCTGCGCCAGGAGGTGCGAGAACTCTCCGGGAGGCAGGAGAGCCTGCTTTCGTCTGTGGGATCACAGATGAATTACATGGCGGAGCAGCTACAGAGACTACAACTCCCATCAGCATCGGGGCAGCCCGGCTACTCACCTGCTCCTCCTTCTCAAGAGGCTCACTCCTCCTCGTCCTCCTCGACAGCTTCTCGAGTCCAGCTCAGCCCTCCTGTAAGATTCTCCGGGGACTCGGGCGATTGTCGCTCCTTCATCTCCCAGTGTGAACTGCATTTTGAATTCCAAGAGAGCTGCTTCCCCTCCGAGAGAGCTAAGATTGCCTTCATGATCTCCCACCTGACAGGGAGAGCAGAGGCGTGGGCAACAGCGGAGTGGAATCGCCGATCCCAGTGCTGCAGTTCACTCCAGGCTTTCTGCTCCGCCCTGAAGCAGGTGTTCCAGCACACCCAACCAGGGCGCGAGGCGGCGCGAGCGCTCACCTCGCTGAAGCAGGGGAGACGGAGAGTGGTGGACTACGCCATCCAGTTCCGAACTCTAGCGGCCGAGAGCGACTGGAACCAAACGGCGCTCACGGACGCCTTCTTCGGGGGTCTATCAGAGACGCTGAAAGATCACCTGACCCCTCTCGACCTCCCCGACCAGCTGGAGCCTCTCATCGCACTCGCCTGTAAGATCGATAAGAGACTGTTCGAGAGGGAAAAGGAGAAGACCCGCTCGGCACGACCTCCCACATCTCTTTCCCTCCGGCCCGAATGGGCCAGATCAGACGCCGGGGGGCTGCTCACCTCTTCGTCGGCTCCCGCTGCTTCCCCGGGTGAGGAGGAGCCCATGCAGGTGGGAAGGACCAGTCTTTCGCCTGAGGAGAGACAGCGGCGGATGAGAGAGGGACTTTGTATCTATTGTGGCCAGCCCGGCCATTTCCTGACCAACTGCGAACTCCGGAAGAGCGGCGGCAGAGAGAGGAGGAAGCTGGTGATGGTGAGTCAGACTACCTTATCCTCACTTATCACTCGTCAACTCACACCGGTTGTTCTGACCTCCTCCTCTCTCTCACGCAGACAACCAGCCCTTATTGACTCTGGTGCAGACGCTAACTTGATAGACTGCAGTTTAGTGCATGAGCTGAAGCTGGGTTCCCAACCACTTCCCCGCCCCTTAGATGCTAAAGCCTTAGACGGCAGGCTGTTATGTAGGGTAACCCACAGCACCTCTCCTTTGATTCTCACCTTCCCGGATGGCCATACAGAAGAAATTTGTTTTCACATCTTTAACGCCCCTCAGCATCCATTAATTCTGGGTTATCCCTGGCTGTGTAACCACAATCCACAAATGAACTGGTCCTCTGGCGCCATCTCTCGGTGGGGAGAGGGATGTGCAGGCAGGTGTTTTTTCCCTCTGGCTCAGTCCGAGTCCTCTCCATTACCTGTGGAGGTCGTGGAGGGGGAGGACATTGATCTTAGCAAGGTCCCGGCCTGTTATCATGATTTGAAAGATGTTTTTAGCAAGAGAAAGGCCATGTCACTGCCCCCTCATCGTCCCTACGACTGTCCCATTGAACTCTTACCTGGCACCACTCCTCCCAAGGGGCGACTTTTTTCCCTCTCAGGCCCTGAATTACAAGCTATGGAGGATTACATTAAATCATCCCTTGAGGCTGGTATTATTCGCCCCTCCTCATCTCCAGCAGGAGCAGGTTTCTTTTTTGTAGACAAGAAAGATAAGACACTCCGCCCCTGCATTGACTTTAGGGGGCTGAATGATATCACTGTTAAAAATCGCTACCCACTGCCACTGATATCATCAGGTTTTGAACTCCTTAAGGGTGCTAAGGTCTTTACCAAACTGGATCTACGCAATGCCTACCATCTGGTCCGCATCAGAGACGGCGAGGCATTCAACACCCCTAGTGGCCATTACGAGTATCTGGTGATGCCTTTTGGTTTAACTAATGCCCCTGCTGTCTTCCAGTCATTTGTCAATGATGTTTTAAGGGACTTCCTTAATGTGTTCGTCTTTGTCTACCTAGACGATATCCTCATCTTCTCCCCCGATGATGAGACCCATGTCAACCATGTGCGGCGAGTGCTGCGGAGACTGCTGGCTCATCAACTCTACGTCAAGGCGGAAAAATGTGAGTTTCACGTGGCCACAGTCTCCTTCCTGGGGTTGATAGTGTCTGAGGGGCGAGTAAGCATGGATCCAACCAAAGTCAGGGCTGTGTCAGAATGGCCAACACCCACCTGCCAAAAAGATGTCCAAAGATTCTTAGGTTTTGCTAATTTCTATAGGAAGTTTATAAGAAACTTCAGCTCAGTTGCCTCCCCTCTCCACTCTCTAACGTCCTCTAAGGTATCATTCTCCTGGTCAGAGTTAGAAGAGAGCATTCCAGAGACTGAAATCAGCTTTCACTACAGCTCCTATCCTGGTTCTGCCTGACCCCAAGCGCCAGTTTGTGGTAGAGGTTGATGCCTCTGACTCTGGCGTTGGGGCAGTGCTGTCACAAAAATCAGTGAAAGATGGCAAACTGCATCCTTGTGCCTTTCTGTCTAGAAAACTGTCACCTACAGAAAAGAACTATGGGATCGGGGACCGTGAGCTGCTGGCCATCAAAATAGCTCTGGAGGAGTGGAGACACTGGCTGGAGGGGGCGGAGCAACCCTTCCTTGTGTGGACCGACCATAAAAACCTGGAGTATCTAAGGAGCGCTAAAAGGATGAACTCTCGGCAGGCTAGGTGGGCATTGTTTTTCACCAGATTTAGATTCACTCTGTCCTATCGCCCAGGTTCCAAGAATGGGAAGCCAGACGCCCTCTCCCGCCTGTTTGCTGAGTCTTGCCAGGCAAAGGACAATGCCTCCATTCTACCAGCAGCCTGCTTTCTGGGGGCTGTGTCTTGGTCTATTGAAGATACTGTCAGAGCTGTGACTGGACCTACACCTGCAGGTCTACCCCCCAATCGCCTCTTTGTTGCCCCAGCACTCCGAGGACAGGTAATAGACTGGGCACATTCTTCGGACTTCTCCTGTCATCCAGGTTGTAAGCGGACCTCGTTCATTATTGGTCAGAGGTTCCCAACATGAGGAAGGAGGTCCAGGAGTACATCAACGCCTGTCCTGTCTGCGTCCAGAACAAGACCTCACGGACACCCCCATCTGGTCTGCTTCAGCCACTGCCCATTCCACATCGCCCCTGGTCAGACATCGCCATGGATTTCGTGACAGGTCTGCCCCTGTCTCGGGGTTTTACTACCATTCTAATCATTGTTGATCGGTTTTCTAAGATGGCTCACTTCGTCCCCCTCTCAAAGTTGCCATCAGCCAAAGAGACAGCCGAAATTATGTTGCAACATGTTGTCCGCCTCCATGGTCTCCCTCGCAGGGTGCTGACTGATAGGGGTCCCCAGTTCACATCTCGATTCTGGATGGCCTTCTGTAGACTCCTGGGGGCTAAAGTGGACCTGACCTCTGGCTATCACCCTGAGTCCAATGGACAGTCAGAACGGATCAATCAGGAATTGGAGACAGGATTACGCTGCCTGGCCGCTCACAACCCCTCCACATGGGCCGACAGACTGGTTTGGGTCGAATATGCTCACAATTCCTTGCCCTCTGCCTCAACTGACATGACTCCTTTTCAATGTGTCTATGGTTACCAACCTCCCCTATTCTCAGCCCTGGAACCAGAAGTGGCGGTCCCCTCAGCTCAGGAGCTGGTCCGCCGCTGCCGCAGAGCCTGGCTTAGAGCCCGTCAGACCCTCCTCAGAAAGTCCAAGAGCTATAAGAAGATGGCAGATCGTCGTCGAACCCCAGCCCCAACTTACCACACTGGCCAGAAGGTTTGGCTTTCGACCAGGGACCTGCCTCTGAGGACTGTCTCCCGTAAGCTGTCACCCCGCTTTGTTGGACCCTTTCCAGTCTCAAAGGTCATCAACCCAGCAGCTGTCAGGCTGAAACTTCCCAGAACTATGCGGGTCCACCCCACCTTCCACGTCAGCAGGGTAAAACCAGCCAAAGACAGCCCATTGGTCCCTCCCTCCAAGCCCCCGCCCCCTCCCCGGATGATCGACGGGGGCCCTGTGTACATTGTTAGGCGTCTTCTGGCTGTACGTCGGCGAGGGAGGGGACGACAGTACCTGGTGGATTGGGAAGGTTATGGACCTGAAGAGAGGTCTTGGGTCCCCTCTTCCAACATCGTGGACCCGGCCCTCATAGAGGACTTTCATCGCCAGCACCCTGATGACCCTGGGCCGTCAGGAGCCGGCCGTTGAGGGGGGGGTACTATCAGTATCATGTTTTAGTTTTGTTTCCTGTTTTATTTTACTAATACTTATCTCCGTCTCTTTCAGTTCCTGTCTCGCTGATTCCCTCACCTGTGATCACCGGGTCCCTCCCTAATGTGTTGCACCTGTGTCTTGTTAGATTCACTCCCATTTTCCTTCTTAAGCCCTGGTGATCCCTCACTTCCCTGCCAGATTATCACTACCCTGTTAGTCGATTCTCCAGCCTTTACTTCAGCTTGTTTATTCTGATTACCTCTCGTGTTTGACCCTGCCTGTTCCCGTTTACGACTCTGCCTTTCGGACTTATTACCTCTGCTTTATTACTGACTGCCTGCCTGTGTACCGAACCTTTAGAAAATAAACGAACCTGAGAACGCCTGAACTGTCTCTGCTCTCTGAATCCAAATCCTGTGCCTGATACTTGGTCCTACAGTGAGGCATATGTGTATGCGCTTTGAGTCAAAGCATTGCTTTTTCAAGCAGTGGGCTTTGAAAAGTAGTTTTAAGAATATTTGTAAATCTCTTGTGAAGCACAACCAACTGTATGAATGTAGTCAGAATGTACTTGAGAAACATCCAATTTTTTCAAGTGAAGTTGAAATGGGCCCAGCCTCTGAGGTGAAAAATGTCCGCTATGTAGAGGGGAAAATTAAAGACTTCTTAGGAATCGAGCATGTTGAACATGTGATTTCTGTACCGTGGATTATGCAACATGGGAATAAGCACACATGTGGAAAATCTTTGATTATTTCTAATGTCATCAATAATATTCCAGAGTTTGCACTTGTGAAAAACATCTATATTGTAAATGCGTCAGTGTATTGTTTTGAATGTCAGCCTCTCTCTACATTTGGGTGGAATGAGCAGTATTTATCTTATGAAGTAGAGGTTCCCTGCCTTGCTCAAGCAAATCTTTTTGTGGATGCTGATAATCTTGTTGATTATACACCATACTACTATGTGCAACTTAATAATAGCAAGTACATTCCAGTGAAGTATGATCTCACAGACATCATCACACATCACTCTTGAGTCTGTCGCAAGTGTTGGCATTTGGGCTGAATCAATGTTTTGAAGCACCTGCACACACTCTAGTTGATGCCAGTGTTTATTTTTACTTATTATATTTGAACTAATGTGGTGTGGTCTCAGTACAGAATGCAACAGAGAAGAAACCATAAGTACAGCTTTTTATCCTCAGTTTTTATTTCATATCACATGGACATGGTCTGTTGAAAATGAAGGAAAAAATAGCCACACTGTACTTTGATTATCTATAGCAAAAGTCATTATTAGCCATGTGTCTTGGATACGCTGACCTGCAGTTTTCAATAAAGCAGCTTTGTCTTAATTCAAGTTGAGTCTGTTTTCTTGAAACAAGATCATTAGTCTTTAAGAAATACAACAGTAGCTGAAAAAACCTTATGACATGTCAGAAAAGCTTATTTTATCTGAGATATGACTCAAAGCAAGATGTTTTCAAGATTCTCCCACTTATTAAGATATTTAAGATATATTGTCTGAAAACAAGTCCAAACATCTTACTGAAATTCTACCTTCTAAGTGATTGTGTCTTATATTAAGTGTAATGAAATAATTTGACTAGAAATTAGACAAATACACTTGGTAAGATTTTGAGTTTTTGCAGTGTGAGCCCTCACGGACTCTGCGGGAGCCTCAAAGTCAGTGGGTGTGTGAGTGTGGACGTTGGGATTGGGCCTTCCTTTTCTTCCTCCTTCCTTCCTTAATTTCTACCTTCCTTTCCTTCTTTTATACCCTACTTCCTTTTCCTTCCTTTTTTTTCTTCCTCCCTCTATCTCTTCCTTTCCTTCCTCTCTTAATTTCCTCCCTTCTGTCCTTCCTTTCTACTTTCTTTTATACCCTTCCTCCCCTCATCACCACTTCCTTTTCCTTCCTTCCTTTTCTTCCTCCCTCCATCCCTTCTTCCTCCCTCTATCTCTTCCTTTTCTTCCTCCTTCCCTCCTTTATTTCCTCCCTTCTGTCCATCCTTACCTTCTTTTATATCCTTCCTCCCCTCATCCCCACTTCCTTTCCTTCCTTTATACCCTACATACTTTTCCTTCCTTCCTTTTCTTCCTCCCTCCATCCCTTCTTCCTCGCTATATCTCTTCCTTTTCTTCCTCTTTCCTCTCTTCTGTTCTTCCTTTCCTTCTTTTATACTCTTTCTCCCCTGGATTATATTGCACATGTTTTCGGATGGCCATGGCATCCAACATAAGTGCAACACAGCTATATTTTGCCTGGTCTTCTTGGCATCTTCTCTCCAACATATCCAGCATCATCTTGTTCAGGCCAGGCTTATCATCCACTGAACACAGCCACCTGTAAAAATATTGAGAAGTAGGTATTTAATGTATTTGCAACAGTTATTTCCACAAATTAATTTGGACAATATTAAGACTACCTTTGTAATGTATGTGGATTAGGGACAACAAAGCTGCTGAAGTTATGAGTAAGCATGTTTTCCAAACTGTTCTACAGTCAGATGTTCTGTTGTCTGTTTTTAAGTAAGTGCGGTGGGCATGAGACATGAGAGGTATCTCACTTTTGTTAGGGTGAAAGAATTACATGAGAACAATATAGCCCATGTCACCTGTGTAAAATTTGCTGATTAATGGTATATGTTGACAGAGTTTACTTCAGACAGCGGCACAGCGCTTAGACCTTAAATTATCTGGTGTATGCACCGAAAAATGAGGAGGAAAATACGAAGACGCGCTCCTGTGCTGTTCACATGCCATTCACTCGCAACAGGTAGCAGCTGCGTGCCAGGCTTTTTATTAAAACACACCCACAACCAACAGAAAGCTTGTTACTCAATCAGGCCTCAATCAGCATTAAACAATCAGTAAAAAAAACATATATTTGCCCATCATAAACATAATAAACAAACATCTTAATAATAAAAATAATAATTGGGAGCACTGATTTAACACCCCCACTTGCTCTCACATTATTTACTCAAATGATAAACAGAAATACATCATTTCAGTTATTTCCGAACATAAACTTGGCAAACTTTTTCAACTTAAATTTTGTTGCAGGTTTGATCATCAAATCTGCGACCATCTGGTCAGTAGGACAATACTCCAAAAAAATGTTTCCATCATTCAACATGGACCGTATAAAATGGTACTTGATATCTACATGTTTACATCTCTGTCTATTGACAGGATTTTTAGCTAAAGCAATAGTGCCTTGTATAGTGCCTCCTCATACACCTTAGGTAATGCATACTGATGTTTATCTATGCCCTCTAAAAGTTGTGTGAGGTACAAACACTCTTGGATGGTGGCAGCAAGCGCAATATACTCTGACTCACAAGTGGATAGTGCTACAGTCTGCTGCTTTTTAGTTTTCCATGATACTAAGGAGCCTTCCTTAGTTAGGCTTACACAATAGCCAGATGTACTTCGTCTGTCATGGATATCAGCCACCCAATCTGCATCACTGTATGCTTGTATGCCCAAATTTTCATCACATTTCCTGTAACACAACTCTTTGTTACTTGTACCTTTCAAATACCTCAGTACATGCTTAACAGTACCCCATTGCTGTTCAGTTGGTTTGGTAAAATATTGGGACAATTTGCTCACAACAAAGCTCATATCAGGTCTAGTACAGACAGTCAAGTAGATGAGGCTTCCAACTGCCTATCTGATGTATCTTTTTACATCATCCATCAGTTTTGAATCATCTATGTAATTAAATTTTTGTTCACATGGAGTAGATCTGGATTTACAATCCTGCATGTTGAACCTCTTCAGAATTTTCCCCACATACTTTGCCTGTGACATTGTTATACAGTTGTCACTCTGGTTAAAATCAATGCCAAGAAAATGCCCAAGTTTACCCAAGTCCTTCATTTTGAACCTGCTGTAAGCATGTTTTTCACCACATCTAGTGCATCTTTCCCATATGGAAAAGACATTGTAGGATTTTACAAAATAACTGTATCACATATATGACACTTGTAAATAATTTGCATGACAAGTAAAGAAAATACAAGATCCACACAAAAGTTTTGTAAAATGAAGAATATACAATTTGCATACTTACAAGTATTATATATGACAGCTATTTCACATACAATATTCTTAGTAGATACCTGCTCTATCCTAAAGAAAATACAAGATCCATACAAAAGTTTTGTAAAATGAAAAATATACAATTTGCATACTTACAAGTACTATATATGACAGCTATTTCACATACAACACATACAACACATAAAATATTCTTAGTAGATACCTGCTCTGTCCTACATTTATTATTTGGAATTAAACGTTTTGCAAGAAACATAAAAAACATAGGAGGTCCTATGTAAAATGGCAAATAGATGTGATCTCTGATTCTTGATCATTTCAAAGGCCTGTGTGTGTGGTGTTAAGGTAAATACATAGTCAAAACCTGGTGTGTGTGTGTGTGTGTGTGTGTGTGTATTTATAAAAACAAATATGCGCACACATATGTGTCAGTGACAAATTTAAGGGGTCAAAAATGTATTTTTAAAAAGTTCTTTGAAAATGGATATAATGCAGATTTTTGAGACAAGGACAAAGCATTTTAATGGATTTTAGACGTTAACTAACATTTTTCATGTCTCATGTCAAATTACTTTTTTGAAGTATTTTTAACTCTACCATCCCAGAAAATGTCAGGTGGTGCAACCAATAATATGTAAGTATATGTATATTTTTGTTAGTTTTTTTCTATGTGACATTTTGGGCAAGTATTCCTTAAGTGTCTGCGGTGACTCATACATTATTGATTTGTGGGTGCGTTTTTTTTTTTTTATCTACAATAATTCAAGCATGTTACTCTAGAGTCCAGATATTAAACATTTTTGTCATTTGATTTTTTATTTCAAGACAAAAAAATTAAATCAAAAATTTGCAAATAAATGAATTCAATAAAATAGCTATTCTCATCCCACTTATCTACTTTTGTTCACTTCAAATTGTTATTTGATGGTTTAAATTACTATTTTACCTGGTCACACCAACTGATGAGGAACAGTTGTGCCACCTGACCGCATTAGAAATAACAGAAAACATGGTGTAGAAGATGGGTCTGGTCTACAACTACAGGAAAAGTTTGGATGAGGCTATTGCTGCCAAAGGAGGGTCAACCAGTTATTAAACCCAAAGGTTCACATACTTTTTCCACCCTGCACTGTGACTGTTTCCATATTGTGTTGAATTAAAACATGAAATCATATTATTTTTTTGTGCAATATTAGTTTAAGCAGACTGTGTCTGTCTAGTGATGTGACTTAGATGAAGATCAGGACATATTTTATGACCAATTTAAGCAGAAATCCAAGTAATCCCAAAGAGCTCACATACTTTTTCATGCAACTGTATTAATTAAAGATAAATCAATGATGAAAAAAATTACCTTTGTAAATGATTAATTCAATATTTACTACGGATGGAAATCCAACACCAATTCCAGTTGAAAATCGTTAACAGCTCCATCAAATAATCAAAATCAAGAGTCTTTTTTTTTAATCAATTCCCTTATCGATTCTTCCCACTGGCAGGGTTCAGAAACATCAGAATTATGGTTTAATCTTTTACAAAAGGCGCCTACTGCACAACTTTAAGTGAGTAGAAATACCAGCAACTTGCAGAAGAAGTTATCTAGCTGTGACATGTGTTTGACATTGTTGACACTGAAAACCTACAGGCCAACATTTGCTCACAGGAAAAATCTGCAGAAATCAATGAGGGAATCATTGAAGAATTGATCAATTAGCAGGAACTTTAATAGCATTGGTATAAATTAGATTTCTCAGTACAAAATGATAATTATGACAAAAGCTTTAAATTATGACATTTTTAACTAAAAATTTGAAGAATAAAATAGAAATGTAACTAATAATGACTCTAGCACCACTATTCATCTCTTAAAGTGACATTCCCTACAGTTGTGCCACTGACTCATTGTGCCACTGACTCACTGGTTGCGTTGCCTGACATTACAAATTATTTTCAGTTTAAACAGGCATCTGCCTAGGCAACTGTATAAGCATTAACCTTTGTCATTAAGTCACTATGTGTCATTTTAGATAAAATTTGTTATTTAAGTTATGATTGATATTTCAATAGTATTACATTGGTTGTACCACCTAACATGGAAATTGTATCAGCCTACCGATGAACTAAAAATATGAATTTTTATCAGTATTTGAGAGAGATCTACAAAGCTTTTCACCTGGTCTCAGGTGTCAGTTTGGGTCCTCTATGATGCAATATCCTTTTTACTGTTATCTCATTTTCACTTCAAAATAAAAGTCTAATGTTACAGTTGCGCCTTCCTGATATTTAGCAAACTGCAAATTGCGGGACAAAAGTTTTTGAGCTACCTCAACAGATTAAAAACTGTTTTATTTGCAGGAAGTATTTTATTTGAAATGTTTCAAAAATGAAATAATGCAACAGTATACTTTTTTTTTTAAATTTAGCATCACTGACATGCTAATTTTATAGTTTATTCAGTGTGTTCATTTGCTCGGACGGTTGACCCACCTGATTTTTTTTGGTGTTTGAGGTGCCCAAAAAAAACAAAAACAAATTGTACGAATGTGCTAGAGATATATTACCATGAAATAGATTTTGTACTTAAAAGTAATAAATATGATGAATGGCTTAATTTATTCTGTAAGGAAATGTTGTACTCGGACAGAAAAATATGCATGGCATGTCACTGACACACATACATGTATGTGTATATATATATATATATATATATAGATAGATAGATAGATAGATAGATAGATAGATAGATAGATAGATAGATAGATAGATAGATAGATAGATAGATAGATAGATAGATAGATAGATAGAGGTCTATATATGTCTCTACTGTCAGGGTAATTTCATTGACACAACACAGTATTGGCCAATACTGAATTTAGAGGACTGGAGGACTGGCACACCATCACAGTTAAAGTTGTCAAAGTAGTATAATTATTTTAGACGAATAGGATATTTTCGATTTTGAGAACAGCAAACGTTCAGGCAGCACGGTGGCGCAGCTGGTAGAGCACGTGCCTCGCAGCAAGAAGGTTCCAGGTTCGATTCCAGGCTGGGAGGGCCTTTCTGGATTCAGGGTGAACCCCACCTTTCGAGTGTATATAGCTGGGATAGGCCCCCCAGAATAGGCTCCAGCCCCTTGCAACCCCGAAACAGATAGCAGGGTATAGAGAAAATGATGAAAAATATTCTTATGGAAAATTTCATATAAATTAGTTACAATTATTATACAAAAAATACATATGTAATGGATATAATTTTAATACTGTGACATAGTAAAAATATGTAGGTAATTACGAAATAACATATATGGACTATATAAGGAAAGCATATCTTTCAATTAAGTTTTTTATATGTAACATATAAAAAGTTTAATACAACATATTAAATTTTTATAAGTATGTTGTATGAAAACAATGCAAAAGTGGCCACTTTCATGAGTAAATCATAAGAAAATCATATAAGTCTTACACATAAAAAATATAAATATCTAACATGCAGGCATATAATAATTTTATAAGGTTTTTGTATTTCTTTTCCATATGGGTTATCACTTGCTGCTATGATTATGTCATCAATCCAAATCACCATGATCACCTTATCATATCTTGTTTCTCTCGTGTACACACAATGGTCAACCTGGTTCTGTACAAAGTTATTTTGGGTTAAATAATCATGTAAAACCTTGTTCCAATTTCTGCCAGATTGTTTTAGCCCATACAGTGACCTTTCTAGTTTACATACTAACTTTTCATCTGTGAGAGATTTCACCTCATACCCCTCTGGCTGTTCCATATAGATCTCACAGTCTATCGGTGCATTTAAGTAAGCTGTTTTTACATCCATTTCGTGCAAAATCAGATTTTCCTGAGCTGCTTTTTGCATCAACACTCTGATACTTGTCAAGTTGGCTGTAGGAGAAAAAGTCTCCTTATAATCCACACCCATCTGCTGACTGTATCCCTTGGCTACATATCGGGCCTTATATTTCTCAGATCCATCAATATTATTTTTAATAGCATACACCCATCTACCCCCCACTGCCTTCTTACCCTCGGGCAAACTGGTTAGGGTGAATGTATTGTTCTCTCTAAGTGAATGCATTTCCTCATCCATTGCACGGATCCACTCCCTTGATTTATCTGAGGCTACAGCTTCTGTAAATGAAGCAGGTATGTCACACATGACTCGATAACAGTAATCTATGTCACTGGACATGATCAGTCTCATCATCCGACATATATTTAGATATTTTGCAATCTGTGTATCTGTCTGGCATCCTCTTCTCTCTAACAGGGTAGCGTCTAGACTCAGGCTCACACTTGACCTCTACTGGCTGTGGTTGGTGGTGGCTTACTTCAGGCTGGTGGCTCACTTCAGCTTTAACTTCTATTGGGGCATGGTGATCTACCCTTCTGGACTTGTACTGCACAAAGTCATCTGGTGCAAAGTTAGTCTGTGTCTGCTGCTCTGCACTGGTTTTAGTCACAAATTTTACCAGCCTGTGCTTCTGCACTTTCTTGGTGTCAGGGAAGTAGACTATGTAAGCAGGACTGTTTTTGTCATATCCAATAAAAACACTCTTTTCACACTTTGGGTCTAGTTTCCTTTTGTCCTGTTTGTAAGCAAAACACTCTGACCCAAACCTCTGCATTTTAGACAGGTTAGGCCACCTTCCTGTAAGTGCTTGGATTGGTGTCTGCTTTGTGTGTTTATTAAAACATCTGTTCCTCACTACAGCAGCAGTCTGTACTGCATAAGTCCACAGTTGTTTTGGTAGATCACTTTCGATTAGCATGCATCTAGCCATATCAAAAAGTGTGCGCCAATTGCGCTCGGCAGTGCCATTTTGGTGAGGAGAGTAAGGTGCTGATGTTTCATGTCTAATTCTGTGTTTGATGAGTAGAGCCTGGAAACCCTTTCCTGTGAATTCAGTACCATTATCTGACCTGAAACACTTGACCTTGCCATATGGTGCTGTATCAGCTAGAAATTTTTCAGTAGCTTGTACTGTGTCGCTTTTGTTCTTTAAGAAATAAACAAAGACGGCACTGGAAAAATCATCAGTGAATGAGAGTGCATATCTGTGACCATCTCTAGACTCTGGGTAGATTGGTCCTGCCAAATCTGTGTGTACTAGCCCTAGAGGTGTTTTAGCTCTTACATCAGGTTGTCTATTTCTAGTTTGAAAAAATTTCCCCTTAGTGCACACTTCACAGTGTGGATGTTTGTTTGTCGGCCCTTTAAATTTCATACCATCAACAACATTTTGTAACCTCTGAATATCATCATAGTTACAATGTCCCAGAATCTCATGCCATGTTTGCATATCAAAACATCCATTGCAGTTATCATCACATTCATCATCATCTTTACTAACTGTGTGTAAATAATATAGTCTTTCGTGTTCGTGAATGTGGAATTTCGTACCGTCTCTGTGAATCAGAACGTCCTTCTTGAAGATCGCGGTGGCTCCGCTGGATGTGGCTGCTTTCACTGAGAAAATGTCTTGTGGATAGGAGGGGATGTACAGGGCCTGCTTCAGTGTGGTGGTCAGATGTCTGCCCATGCGGTCAATCAGACAGACCTCCGCATCTCCGCGGCGCACTGCTACCCCCTTGCATCTAGTGCCGTCAGCCAGTTCCACGCAGAGTGTCTCGGCCTGGAACTTCGCATCAAACCGCTTAAACTTGGTAAGGTCTGTCACAATATGTGAGGTTGCCCCGCAGTCGACCATCAGGCCCCTCACGTCAACACCTGCTGCCCCCTCGCTTACTCGGAAAGCATATTCTTGGCCCTCTGTCTCCCCAGAGGCTTTGCGCGCGTCGTCCCGGTCTCTGCGCTGTTTCCTTCTGCAGGTGGTGTCCCGGTGTGTGGTGCTCCTGCAGTGACTGCACCACAGTTAACGCTGGCAGGCTCTGGCCAAGTGTCCCTTTAATCCGCATTTGAAGCACGCCAGGTCTGCTGCTGCCCTCTCTGCTCCCCAGTCACCTGCGCTGACAGGTCTGCCTCTCCGCTGCTGCTGCGTGCGCGTCATCATCACATTGTCATCTGTAGTAGAAGCACGCATCTTCTCGGTGTCCTCGTAGCTGTGTAACTTTGTTTTAAAATCGGCAAAGGATATGGTCTCATCAAGCTGAGTGACATGGATTGCAAATGGCTTGAAGAGTTCGGGAAGCCCCTTTAGAACCATAGCTACCAGTAGTCCGTCACTTAAAGTTTCACTAGCATTTCTCAGCGCTGTGATTGCGGTCTCGGCACGAGTCACATATTCAGTCACACTTTCGGTATTCGCCTTTTGGAGTGATGTCAGTTCAGTGTAAAGGCTAATTATTCGTGGCTTTCCTTTGCCTTGATAATAGTCCCTCAAGATCTCCAGAGCTTTGCGTCCGTTGTCGGCTGCTTCCCGCATTACCAGCGATAAACTGTTATCATCGAGGAATTGAATAAGTTCTGCGTATGCCTCTGCATTCTTGGCGTCATCCGCCAGCAGCTCTTCTGCGTCTTCCGTGTCAGGCTCTTTCAAAATAATGTCTTTCAGGCCCTGCAAACGTAGGTGGCCCAAGAATTTTGTCTCCCACAGTTCGTAATTCTTTTCATCTCCAACAAACAACAGCCAAGACCAGCAGCTTGATTCTCCACTTCCTTTACTCATGGTGCTGTGGTGAAATCAGTGCCCTTAATCCTCACAGCGTGTGGAAACACGCCAAACTTTCTTTGGGCAATTCTAGGCCCATAACCTGTTGACAGAGTTTACTTCAGACAGCGGCACAGCGCTTAGACCTTAAATTATCTGGTGTATGCACCAAAAAATGAGGAGGAAAATACGAAGACGCGCTCCTGTGCTGTTCACATGCCATTCATTCGCAACAGGTAACAGCTGCGGTGCTATGAGCTATGATTTCGCTGATGGACATTAATACAGTAAAATTCTGTTAACAAAATACAACCAGTAATAATGTTTAATCTTACCTGTGAAAAGTTATCCCTCGAACCCTGTTCTCTGTACAGTCTACCTATTTGCACAGGAATATGCCCCGCAATGCTCAGGCATCTCTAAGTGCTCTACTGCTTCACGTACCGCTTACAGCTAGGATGACCGGACCAAGATGGCGGCCGTATTTCTCGCGCCCCAGCAGCCAATGCGGCATCTACCCTTTATTATGTCTATGCTTGTCACTACCCGATCCGTACGGCTACCCGATTTGTACTGTGCATGCGCAAAAACTGCGTCACTTCCTCTCGAGCCGTGACAGCGATTTCATATTTTTAGCACTGCCAGATATATACATATATACGCGATGGATTCAGACATAGAAATACGTACGGATCGGGTAGTGACTCCTGTCATAGATACTTAGTAAAACTTGGCAAAATCTGCCCTCCTCAGAAGTTTCCTTATAAGGGTTGTCTTTGACAAGGTTCATGTTACATATAAGAGTTAAATGAATCATCTGTGTGGTACAATTTAGTGTAAGACGATAGTATAAGGCCGATAGCTGTTAGCCGCTAAGTTAGCGGCTAACAGCTAACGGTCATTAACTGTCGTTAGCTTGTCACTACCCAATCCGTATATGAAAAAGAAAAAAAAAAGTATAAAATGAAAACGAAAAAAAAAAAGTCCAGACAGATAACACATGGTTGTGTATCTTAAGTCATCAATAATATTTGTCCAAAAGCGTTTCAGAAGGTTTTATTTAAGTTATCGAGTTCATTTTTTACAAAGTATGAATTACGTACGTATTTCTATGTCTGAATCCATCGCGTATATATCTATATCGCTGTCACGGCTCGAGAGGAAGTGAAGCAGTTTTCGTGCATGTGCAGTACAAATCGGGTAGCCATACGGATCGGGTAGTGACAGCGTAACACATAAACATAGTTACTGTATAGCTACTGTCAAGCAGGAATCGTCCGATCAGGTATTTACTAGTTATCCTGGACAGAAAGTCCCGCCCACAGTTATTTGATTGACAGCTTGAGCCATCTGGTAAAAGCAATGACAATAGGCAAATGGAAAAGACAATGTCAAAATGGAGTAAGCAAAAGCAATGATATGACTGCGTTTGTATTTTTTTTTTTATTATTGATTCTCTTTTATTGATTCTGTTTTTATTTCCAAACTTCTTTTATTGATTCTGTTTTTATTTCCACATTTATTTCCTTTTAATATTGGCACTCCTGTGATTCCATACTTAGGATCAGTGTTCATTGATGCCACTATACTAAGGGCAAGGAACATGAAAAACAAGAGGTTAAAAGTTAATAAATAAAATAAAACTACTGAAACCATGACAAACACACTCTTATTGCGCTGGGTTTTATTTGCATTTCAACACTGTTGCCCCCAATAATAAAATCATGTTTGGTAATTTAAGACACAAAGAGGTGGACTTTGTTTTAAGAACACAAACATTCATTAATTACATTATCTTAATATCAATTTGCACAAAATGATCACATTATATGAACCATCACTGTTATTTAGTGGAGCTACAAAGACCTCAGAGCTTGATCTAAAGAGTCAGCAAACTGGAAGAGTTATTTAGCAATAATAAGCACAACAGCTCTTTGGCTTCATAGCATAAAGATATAATGTGAGAAAGCAATATATTAATCTGGAGCAGTCTTAAGATTAATGTAGCAGGCTAACGTTTCACAACATGAATCATATGATTTTAAAGTGTGTGGTAAACCCTTAAAAGATCTTGGGGACTTTTCATGTCATTTTGTTTTTTATTTTTGAATAATTTTGGCTGTATTGGAAGAGTAGGCCTTAAATTTGTCAAAGGCTAATCATTTTCAAAAAAATTAAAAACATATTGTGTAATTTCATTTAAATTGGCTGAGCAACAAAAAAAACTTAAAGGTCCAGTGTGTATTATTAAATGCTAAACGAAAAAAATATAAAATAACAGACTTGGTAAAAATGGAATATATTATTTTAAAGTATATTTAAAGTAGTTTCTTATCAGCCTTAAATAATTAATGTTTTGTTTTCGTTACCTTAGAAAAAGTCATTTATATCAATCTAGGAGTGGGTCGCCCGTTTATGGGGGCCTCCATCTTGCGTCGCCATCTTCCGCTTTCGCGTTTTTTTCCCACCCCTTCCGGAAATGCACAGTTGTGAAATAGACGAAGAAGAAGAGAGTGATTACCAAGCAGCTGTGCTAATACAAACAAACATGGAGGACCACACGTACAATTTACCATCAGTGGAGCATGAATCTTTGTCAAAGAAACGAAAACGGGATAAAGCCAAACGCAATCGGGACAGGATGAGACATAAAAAACAGGGTCAACATCGGCGCTGCCTTTCCCAGATGGAAGTCCCTGAAGGATAAGTTTGCAGACAGACGCAGAAGTTGCCTGTTTTTTGCTGGACAGGTAAGACTAAGTGTCGAATTGTACTCTTATATGGAGCCGAATTTATTTGTTTACTTTCGGGAGAAGTCGGAGTAAGACGCCGAGAATGTATCTGCTATGAGAGGCTTATTTCACGGCCACAAGCATTTTTCTGTGGACAGAAAACATAGGCTGATAACTAAGCTATATAGCACTGTTGATGAGACAAAGATAAAGATTTTCAACGTACTCCTTAATTTTATTGTTTGCTCCTAATTTGTTATTTAGTAGCACATGTACACATTGGTAAGGTGTACTTTTTAGGATACTTCGGTCTCAGGAAAACCTCTGTGTCATTTCTCAGACCAAACTGCATCAGAAACCCCCCCCTCAATAAAACCTCCATCAGATAATACTGCCTCAGGCTTCAAAATGAAAGTCATCAGACAAAATACTGGAAAAACGGACTCAAATAAAAAACAGCCTCAGGTCGTAACAATATCAGAATCATCATAATATCATACATGCCAAGTCGTCTTGAGACGGCAATCAGCTAAAAAATCAGCTACTAGCAAACTTCCCATTTTCAAAATGAAAGCTTTCTTCATTATCTCCCATTAGTTCTTTAACGCTTTTGTAAATTACGCTCTTGTTTTGGAGCTGACCGGAAGTTTCTTCGATAGCATACTGGCCCGCTTAACAGAATGTCTGAAATACCGAAATAAAATTTGTATCTGTGCGTTTTATGGCTCAAATGACCACATTTTGGTATTCTACGTGGTGACTTTCTCGCCTAAAATGCTCTCTGAACTTTCAAATGTGGTGAATCAACAGAGATATTTGATAGCTTGGTAGCTGGAAACACTACGCCATGTTGAAAAAACGCTTTCAGTGCTTGGAGGGCCACCGTCGCTCAAGGGGAGGGGGGATTGCCGGAGTGCTGCAGTCTCAAACCTCACCTTTAGATGTCGCTAAAAACTACACACTGGACCTTTAAGCAACAAAACAAATTCATTCCTTCATGTCAAAATTTCATTTTGAGGTAGAGCCTTTCTAGTTGTCATTTTTATATTTGTCCACTAGATCGAGCATTTTTTAAATATTTAAATCATAAAGTCACACTCACCTTTTTTTCCGTTTCCTGCAAGGGTTCTTTGGCTAATAATATGATATGTGTGAAAAATGTGTGTGTCATTATTAGATCGAGTGGGCTGTCTTAGGAGAGGGGGCCCCCCTCTGACTCAGCCGTGGACCCCCTGCCAGAGGGAGTCTCTTGTAAAAGAGAGCCCAGGCGCCAGAGCGTACCCTGCCACAGAAGAGGTGCCAGGGAAAGCCGGCCAATCACCCAAGACCCCAGAGAGCTGCGGAAACACCCACCTGTTGGGGCTGCAATGGGGTGTCCCACTCGACAGTCTGTACTTAGGGGGGCAAAGGCCCCAAAGCTGCCTGCCCCAACCACGGAAAAGAGGAGTACGAGGCCTCTCATTTCTGATTGATGGCAATGCGACCCTCAGACCAGTGTAGCCCCAGTGTAGGGAGGAACCTGGGGCTGCAAGGTGAGTTCTAAATATTGAAGATCAATGTGTCTTGCAATTCACATTTGTTCTCACAGCTAGCTGTGTTCTTTACCGATGCATGAGCCGAATGATCCACCGAAAAAGTTGTCATGTTTTTCGTTGTCTTTTGTTTATGGCTATTAAGAGAATCACTGGGCACTCCAAGCTGCAGTCTTGTTCATTATAGGAATAAACTAGAAAAATCCCTCCACCAACAAGAAAGGCCATGCACCACCACCCACAGAATCAAGAAAGAGTCATCAATCTGTCAATCCTTTCTGTGTCTGGGCCAGAATGTATATTTTGGAAAATATTGATTTTTTTTTAATTATAACAAAACAGTGGTTTTCTGTTAACATACTGCCATTCAAAGGGCTAAAAATCCCATAATATAAATAAAACTTGATATGAATATTTCAGGCTCAAGTAGTTTTGAGTCATTTAAAGTAGAAAAAAATATATTAAATAAATAATATTTTTATAGCACTATTTATTTTATTTTAGTTTAGTTTATTTTATTTTGGTAGCTTCAAACATGAAATCTCACTTACAAACACCAAAGTGAGAAGTTGCAAAGCAAACAAGTGTTATGTTAGTGCTTTTCTTTCATTAACCCCAAACAATCAACAAAATAAAAAAACAAAAAACAAGACAAGACCGAAAAAGGTGTAGGCTGAAGCCTTCGCTTATCTTGCCTACCCTTTTCAAATTCATAATTTACTCAGCTTTCTTAAGATTGATATGAAACAATAATAAATTCACATGTATCCAAAATCTGAACACATTTTGTGCTCACACCATAGTTCTGTACTTTTCAATCATTTTTGTTTAAGCATTTAGGAAGGGGACCGATGTGGTCCCAAGGATCAAATGTGTACGTTTTTTAAAGGATCTTTTAAGGGTTAAACACATTTGTCTTAACATCCAGAGTGAATCTCACGGAAGTTCAGGCAGTCTTCTCCAAAGTTGATGATGTTGCTCAGCGCGCTCAGGATCAAGGAATCAACGTCATCATTGAGGTCGATTTCTTCAGAGTAGTTCTTCATGGGGAAGATGCAGCTAATTTGAATCCCCACCTGTTTGCTGAACTGCTCCATCTAGTTGGGAACAAACAAAGTTGGAGAAAAAACAGCTCTAAGATTTGGAACAATTGTTCAGATGCGGAGATCAGACTCCTGACCATCTGCAGACAAATGGCAAACATGTCACAATTCAGTTTGGAGACTTTAAAAGTACCACTTTTGTTACTAAACTATGATCCATTTTAGTTGATATTTGCTTATGTCTGAGAAGCATGTTCAAGACACAAAAATAGCTAATTATATAATTTTGTAAATGTCACACAGATGACACCTCTGTGAGAAATGAGTTAGCTCGCCATGAAAACACTGACAAACTCAAAACCAGTGTAACCTAGGCTGAACTTTGCAATGCACAGACAGTGACCTTATAGCGCCGTGAAACGGCCTCCGTGCAAGAGCCACAGCCTCCGCTGCAGAGCCAGAGGCCGTTTCACGGCGCAATGAGAACTAGAGCCTTATTTAGCGGTGTTTTTGTGTGAAAGTAATGCGCTGAAAATTCTCTAAATAAAGCGTGAATGCAGACCGATATCAGACTTTTTCGGTGGGAGTCCGTTTATTTGTGTTTTTGGTCAAGTAAAATATGGCCCCGTGTGACTGCAGAGGAATCGGCAGACGAGCAGGCCCGAAGGAGGAAGGGGGTGCTTGGTCCTAGCGCCCTGGGATTCTGCTGCACAGAAACACTGCTGCAGGGGTAATTTCTGCCCTAAACCTTGTGATAGGACCCAACTTGTTCCATCCCGGAATATCACTTTAAATCATGCACAAGTCCTCACTGATCCTGCTGATGAGTAATTTTTCAGATATTTTATTATGCTTTTATGTATTTGAGGGCATAATTTGGGATGTTTCAAATGGTGTTGTACCACAGGCTGTTGATTATTAAAGAAGCCTTTGGAAAGTTGTGGATGCTTTGTAATGGATGATGCCATCCTGCACATCACCTGAACTGAACTTTGGCTTCACCAACTCACAGACAGAGAGCCTGTGTCAAGGCAGGACTTAAGGCTGTCTGACCAAAAGGGACATCACTCTTCTGAAAACTGAAATCCTCATCAACTCCGTAAATGAAAAATGGGCACGATATTAAAAAAATCACATCCCTCCAGGCTCTTAATATATGCCATTAGGCATGGCATAGATCAAAAAGTATTTTGCCCCCACACACAATCATTGAGGTGTCAGTTTTCTACAGCCAGCCTCAAGAGAACACTTGCGGTATTACAAGTTTTGACACTTCTGCATGATCTATGACATTTACCGGTCATCCAAACTTGTAAAATAAATTAATGTTGATTTGAATTTCAGTCCCTCCTCATTAAAATATTCCTGTTTCAGTAAAAATGAAGTTTGTATCTTAATAAACTTACCTGTTCTTTCAGATCAATAACCTTGTAGACATTTTTTAGATCTTCTTTGATTTCAGGATGGGCTTCATCGATCTTGGTCAGAATCCCAACTTGAGGAATACCTGAAAGGTGAACAAGAACAGAACTGAGAAGCTGTTTGGAGCTTTAGAAACAAATCAGGAAAAAATAACCTAAGATTTCTGTTCTTACTGAGCTCACTGGCTTCCTCTCTAATGTGCTTAATCTTCTGCAGAATCTCTGGTGATGCCCGAAAACATGCGTCAGCAGTAAACACACAAACCAGGACGTGAACTCTGTCATTTTCTGTTGGAGATTTGATGTAGTCTGGATCTTTCTCTGACAGTTTTGAGTCAGGATCAAACTGGAAAACAAAATTTTATTCATTTCCATGACGCACTTTAGATGTATGTCAATGCTATTTAATATAATTTAATAATAAAAATGTATTCCTGAATTTCCCCCAGGAAATCTAACAAAGCATCTATAACAAACAATTTTTTTCAGAGATAAAAACAGTTAAGATTCTTTACCCTGTATCCTTCCTTCACATGTCCCTTCAGAGTCAGTTTGACATCGTCCACGTGGGCGGCCCCCAGTGGGCTCAGACCCATAATGTCATTGAAGACAAAAAGGTGAAGGATCTTTTGGCCTCCTTTTTGGATTTTGTAGGTTGTGTACTGAGACAAACAAATGATAGATGGTAAATCGACTTCAGCTCATACAGACATCTTCTAGTCTTTCTGGCTACTTCAGGCTCTGTGATATTGACCGGTCACATCTACACGTTCACTCTGACAATTTGCTCTCACATTCACTCGCTGATGGCTTAAGTTTCTGTAAGTTCTGTTGTAACAAACAAATCCTTGCCCTCTCATACTTATTCACATGCCACTGCTGTCTAAGCAATGGGGTGAACTTTCTTGCACAAGGACTCTCTAATATGTGATAATTGGAGCTGAGCTCGAACCCTTGACCCCCTGATTGATGCTTGAACGTACTACCAGACTAAGAGGTCAAGTCATTGTAAAGACTTAACTGACAGTGAGTTTTGAGAATTACATTCATAAACCAACTTAACATGCATGAATTAAGGGTAGACTTCATTAAAAAAATATAAAGCTATCAATGATTTATTCAAAAAAAAACACAATTTGACTTTAGAATATTTTAATTTAAAAATACTAACAATGCTAAGTTATCAAGTTAAATTAAATAATCCAACATTGATGATGATGATTTATGAAATATTAGTCCAAATCAAAACAGAAAATTAGGATTATCAAGCAGCGAAATATTTAGAAAACACACACACATACATACTGTACATATATATGATGATTACACAATTATTAAATTGATCAAATAATATGAAATAAAAGACACTTAAAGAGACTGTGAGGGGTTTTTAAGTAATTACAAAAAAGTCTCACTTTTAGATGTATGCCTGATCGAAATACGCACTTATCGATGAGTTTGATAGCATCTAATTAGGTTATCTATAAATGCTATTTCTTAGCCTCCTGGTCGGGTCGGTCAGGGCTGGACTGGCCTGGATACTCGACTTCGGGGAACCAGACAATTAAAACTAGAGCAATTTTGTATTATTTTATTATTTATATTACACATCTGAGAGCGCCGGGCTGTAAGTAGCCATATATAGCCGTCTACAACTACGATAATAACTTTTCCCCGCATTGCTTGTCGTCACACATCAAAAACTACCGCTACGTAACTAGAAAGAGATACATTACCTCGTCGCTTTGCATCCTGTAAGTTGTTGAAAAAGAAGTTGGAAAGCAATGCAGAGTTCTGAGGATGATCCATGCTGCATTTACCATTACAAACAAAAACATTTGGCTTCACGTCTCCGGTGCGTTCAAGTTGTAGTCAGAAGTAGGAATTTCTGGGTTCCGAGTGGGAAACTAAAACTGGAACGTCCCCCAAAGTCTGAATTTCCTACTGGGAACTCGGTGAAACCTTGCCACCGCCAAGTTGACAATCAAAGATGGATGCCCCCAGTGTGAACAGTTATTTAGTTCCTGTAATAATCCATTTATTTGCACTTCTGACTGGGGTGTGTCGCTCTAGATCAGCTGTATACATAGTATTGTTAGACTTATATTTACAAAAATGCTGCCATAGTGATAATCACATTCTTCATGTCATATTTGTGAACAACAACGCAGGGCGTGCTAACAACAGCTAACAATAGCCTGGTAGATCGGCATGTTTTTTTCAGACTTCAACTGGAACGCCGATAAGTGGGAGATGATGTCACTCCCAGTTCTGAGGTTACAGGAGCGCAGCATTACGCCGGCGATAAATTCTCCTCATAGCAGCTTTAATCAAAGTAAAAATTTAAAGAAACATGGATAATATGATCAAATGAGAATTAACAAAAATTTCATAGTAAATGTTAATTAATAAGTAGTACACTTATTCAAAATGTGAACTTGATGATTTCCTTTTTATTTAAGTATAAAATCTTTTTAAAAAGATAGAAATGAAGGTTTTTTTAAAATAAAGCATGCAATCCATATTATTATTGAAAAAAAATAATCATTTGTCAAGTATCGTATTAACTGAATAACACAAATCATATACATTCTAAAGTTTGTGGAATGTCCTTTACAACTTAATATGGTAAGTTCTGGTAATTTACTCAAAGTAAACAATGATTTCTTGTTTGTTTTTATTTAAAAACCTAAATAATAAAAGAAAATATGAAATTAATTTCTATTTTTAAAAATCAATGTATCACTATTTTTCAGATATTCACTTAAGCAAATAAGTACTATTAAATGTACGAAAACAATGTAAATACATTGTGAGGCAGGACTGTTTCATTATTTTGAAAGTTTTAACGATATTTAGATTTATCAAGGTGAATAAATACTTATAAAAACTTTCAGATTGTCCAGTAGGCATTGAATTTGTTTACTGATTATTTAACTTAGAAGCATTATTTTATTTTGAGGAAACATGTTGATAAAACGAGAAGTTAGCAAGTATTAAAATCTATTCAAAACTCCTTTATTCTAAAAGTACTGAATCAATTAGGAAAAAGCTAGTCGTTATATTACTATAATGTTAAAATGTCCAAGTTATCAAAAATCATGTATGTAATAATGATTTTTTTTTTTATATATGAATTTTTTGGGCATTTTGTGCCTTTATTGATAGGAGAGAGACAGTGGATAGGCTTGTGAAAGGGGGAGAGAAAGTAGGGGAAGACACTCTGCAAACTGGTCACAGGCGGGATTTGAACCTGGACCAGCAGAAGTAAGTACATGGGGTGCTAACCACTACGCCAAACCAGCACCCCATGTAATAATGATTTATCAAAAATAAAATACCTTAATGTATTGAAAAATTTAAATAATAAGGTCTTAAGTATTAAATGTCCTTTAATTTAAAAAATAAGAATTACTCAAGAATTACCTTTAAACACTTCTATAGTGACATATTGTATGTTAGTCAAAAGAACTTGCAGGATGTAATTTAATTTCTTTTCAAGTATGGTTTTTATTTAAGTGTTTAAATCTAAAATGATTGAGCAAACATTTAATTATTTAACAACTTTCATTATTACTAAGATTTTTTTCAAGTTTTAAATTAATCAGATTATTGCAAAGTATGTTTCCTTTTTTCAGTTCTCAAACACTTTAGGTATAATAGGAATTTAATTCTTTTTAAAAAGACCTAAAGAACCAAACTCCTTTTAAAAGACATACAGTAATCAAACCTCGCTCTTGGCGAGTGAACGCAGGAGTATCAGTCTGTAATCAAAAAACCAACATGGAGTGCTGGTTTGGCGGAGTCGTTAGCAATCAGGCACGTCCCACATACAGTACTCCATCGGCCCGGTTTTGAATCCCGCCTGTGACCAGTTTGCAGAGTGTCTTCCCCTGCTCTCTCTCCCCCTTTCACAAGCCTATCCACTGTCTCTCTCCTTATCAATGAAGGTACAAAATGCAAAATGCAAAAAAAAAAAAAAAAAATTAAAAAATTAAAAAACATGAATAAAATCTTTCAATTAGAGGGTCTAAATATGGATTTCTGTAATTTTTGAATTATTTCCCAGCCCTACCATTTATAGCCAATAAAATTGTGCTTCACCATCTCAATTACAGTGAGTCAATCACACTGTATTGCACTACCATTAGGCATGTTAGGAGAACCTGTACCTGCACTGAAAAAAATGTTTTGTTGAATGAACATAATTTTATTAATTTTAGCAGTTGCACGCAATACTTTTATCTGAAGCCAGATATTTTTATTATGTTGACTGAACTAATTTTTTTAAGTAAATCTAAATAAATTTTATGATGTAAATCCTACTCAACTATTTTGAGTTGACTTTACTCAAATTTTCTATTAATCCCATTTTAAATTTACTTAAATAAATTGTTTTTTTGTGCATTTTCAAATCAATTAAATTGTTTAAATTCTATCTATTTTTTTTAAACTGATCATAATGAAATATTTTTCGATATTATACATCACACAGAATCAAAAATGTGTTTAGACAACCAACTTTATTATAGTACAAATATTTAACACCTTACATCAGAGCTGTCTAATGACCCATGAATGTTTTTATCATGAAATCTGTAAAATACTCAGTGCATAGATTGCAACACTATCAACAGATACACAGATACATTAATCTGTTTGCAGAAGAAAAAATGTTTCTGATTGTGTAACCAACCGTTAATAAAGAATGAACTTACACAAGTTAGATGAAGTCTCTTGACATGCGACAAGACAGAAGGCAACACTTGCTCTCAACATGTACAATACTTCTTATAAGACAAGAACCTGTGAAATGCAAATTACATAAACAACAATACTTGTTTTAGCTTTAAATCCTTAAACCCCTCTACTAAAGTTTTTAAACACAAGAAAGCAGAAACCCACTAATCAGATACTGTCAACCATAATCAAAAGGATGGAACGAACAAAATAAAGTCTTCTGTGTAGAGTCCTGATCAGAGACTAGGCAGCAGAATAGTTCCATCCCAGTTACATGTTTAGTGGCTTTTACTCTTGAGAGAGTTTACTTTACAGCTTTTTTTTTGCAAAAATACACCTATGACTTCAATTGAGAACATTACCCAGAGAAAAAAAAAAAAAAACTTGAACAATCAAAACCCAAACCATACTATGTGGGCCACATCTGGAAAAAAACACAGGTTCTCTGGCTCTGAAATGACAAAACATTATTGAAAGGCAATGTTTCACTGAGGCAACTGAATTGATCAACCAAGTGGCTTTGTTGAGTATGATAAGATTTATTCAAGTGCATATCCTGACACTCTTTCAGATGTTGGCCTTAAACAGGAGAACAAGAACAAGAGGCGATCCTGTATTACTGCCCTAACACATAGAACTACCAGAAAGTTTATTTGTTGTAGTGACCTCACCACTGCCTGCGTGAATACTATCCTCTAAAAAAGCATTTCTCATTTGTGTTGAACTTTTAGTGATACTGATGTTCAGAGCACATTAAACATTCATTAAACAATTCACAAAAACACCCACAAAAACCCAATAGTGGCTGAAGAATGTCTACAGTCCAACACAGATTTAGTTCTGTAGTCCAAGGACTTTGGGGGAAAGCTTTCCCATGAGTACTTTTTGAATGAACTCGTAATAGTGTCTCAGTTCCTCTGGGTAGGCCAGGTTTAATGCGTAGATGACCCCAAGCATCACTGCACAAGCCTGCGCTGCAGATCCAATGCTGTCCAAGATGATTGATCCATCAACAGATATTCTGATGTCCTCATGATGTCCAGAATCTCCATTCTCCTTGCTGATGACGTAAATGCCCATGGCCCACTTTTGCATGATGTCGTGATGGCATTTCCTTCGATGTCCTGCATATTTTAAGTAAATTGGAGAAAGGACAAACATCAGAATGCTTTGCCACAAATAAACATTTGTTTTTACCATATACTGTACATCTGTATGACAGACATTCTCATATTTCCATAAAAGCACTGTCTGCTTGTGCATGAAGTGTTTTACTGTTACTGTGTTCTAAGGTGTTCTTTTGTGCTTGGACTCTTTGCCCGGCTCTTATATGCAACAGGAAAAAGACATTTTACTAACCTGACATTCCAAAAGTTCCATAATGGTGCACAGTAACAGCAAATTATTCTTTTTAACACAACACCTGTGCTGTACAGTGAAGAGATCCAGTAGGGAGCCAAAACTACAGGACAAACACCTTCAGAATCTAAACCCTTGTGGTTTTGCTTTAATTTAAGCTCCTTTGAGGTCACCAGAGGACATAAATGTCCTCTCACAAAAAAGAAAAAATACAACACAGTAATATATTTTTGTACTTTTGCACAAATCATTCAGTCAACTTCAGCCCAAATACCAATTATGTACTTGTTTATATTGTTTTAACCCTTTCAGATGCTAATTCGATTAAATAGTGTCACTGTTTTCATAACAAAAAAACTCATATAACATGAGTTATATGCATTAAAGTAAATGTGAGAGGGCTGGGGATTTCTTTTAGTATCAAGCTTAAATATACCTAAGATTACTGATAAAATTGATTTTCATGTATTGTTGTTTTTTAGCAGTGTCAGATTCATTATTTACGAACCTTTGAAGTCAAAAGAGGGCAAAATGTTCTCTCTCAAAAACTGCTTTAAAATATGAAAGATTCATATGTTTGCTTCTATTTTGCTGAAATCATCAGCTTCAGTCCTTATCAAAACTATCAAATATTTAAATATTTATTTTGTTTTAACCCTTTAAATACCAGTTTGATTTAATTATTTCTCCATCTTTATGAAAAAAAATATGTAAAATGAGTTATTTTCCATATAATGATTTTTAAAAGGCTGAGGACTTAAAAAAAAGATCAGGCTTAATTATACATAAGAAAGTTTATTTTCGTGCTTTTTTATTTTTTTCAGAACACCTTGGAACCCAGTACCTGAAATTAAGGAATGCATGATTTCATTGTGAAATTTGTTGTGGGATTTAAAAAGAATTGGGTCTAAAGAGACTCAACTGGACATTTTTGTGCTGTTAACCTAAATGATAGTTAGTTAGAATCTGACACTGAAAAAAATAACAATGCATGAAAATCAATTTTATCACTAATCTTATGCATTTGTATGCCTGATCTTTTAAAATTCTCAGTTTATCTTATTGAATATTAATAATATTTATGAGCTAATTTCATAAAAACACTGATATTATGTAGCTGAATTTGCATTTAAAGGTGCATTCAGCGATCTTCTAATCTTCTAATCAAATGCAGTATTTGCGAAATTCACCGTATGTCTCATCTCCATCCACAAGATGTCACCACTGACAGCATGTTGAAAAAAAAATCCGGTCTCAATATACAGCCTTGACGCTGAATTTCAGCCGGTAAATACTGTGGCTCGGACCGAGTTACCAAAACAAAGTAAACCCCCCCCACGTCCAGGGGGCGATCATACTCATGCGCAGATCAGACAGAAGAGGGAGGGGGAGTCGTAGTTTGCGTAGCGTGCGCAGTTAGCGTAAGAGAGAGATACAGTAGTTGCAGTAGCAATGGCTGAAAACAGCCCAAAAGAAAAAGGTCAGAGGAGTGAAAAGTGGAGAAGAAGGGCTATGACCATGAAAGAGCGAAGACCCGGGTCAACATTGGTGTTGTTTTCCGACGGTGGAGGGAACTCCGCCAATTGAAAGACCTGAAAACGGACGCGGATGTCGCCGTCCATCTGCTGGACAGGTAAGCTAAGCAGCATTAGCTTCGTGGTGCTTCACGTAACAGTAGCAGCCATCAGACATTCATCTTATTGTCTAATCTGCCAAAATGTACTGTTGTTGTGATGTTTTCAATAACGGCAGTCAAGTTGTCTGACCAGTCGGGGTTTCCTTAGCTACGTCAGCTACGTAGTTTCTACGGCCGTTTCCATGACGATGCGCGTCAATCAGCTTTCGGGAGGCGGGTCTAAATTCGAATATAAACAAACCCTCCACTCGTTTTCTCCCACATCGCTGACTACACCTTTAAAGGGTTAAAATACAAACAATAATTAAACATTTAGTTTTCTGGATTAGGACTGAAGTTGACTGAATGATTTGGGCAAACAAAGTTATGTTTTTATAGCAGTTTTTTTCTGGTAACATCAAAAGGTTGTAAATTTGTCCCCAGTTAACCATTTGACCTCTGAAAAAAAGAAACTTTAAATTTAAAGGCTTTTCATGAATAACACTATCCTACAAAAATCATTCCAGTGATTAACACAACCAATTTGTGGCCAAAGGTTGAACAAAAAATTGCCAGAAAGGACAAAACATCCCACAAAGGTTAAATACAAGTTACATTCAGAACATAAAACTTACCCTGTACTCATGAATCAGATGTCCATCATCCTCCCCAAGGTAGAGGCAAAGTGCTCGAAGGACTGCTGCCCTTTGGAATGAACATCACTTGTAGCCTATGTGAAGAGATTTAACTGTTGAAAAACATTTCCAGGCACAAAAGTAATCACAAAAATATATAAACTTCTCCACACACGGTTATACTAAAATAATCTTATTCATTTATTACAAAATGATTGTGGTGTGGTTACAATGACATGTATGAATATTTTGTGCTAAGCATGGTCAAAAATCTTGCTAAGTGAAGGTGGTGAACATTAACTGTACCATCAGAGAAAACAGGGCTGGAACATGTAAACAAGTAAAAGATTACTTTGGAAAGTGTCTTACATTAATAATCCGGGCTTTACTGAAACAGAACACAATAAAGCACACATATAGACTGCAATGAATGAACACTTACCTCTTGTAAGATCTGCAGATGTTTGGTTAGTTTCTGGCCAGTGGCACCTCCCTTTTTCTGAAAAACTGATGTCAGCTGATGCTGAAGACTGTCCAACCGTGCCATGAAAGTCATCTCGAGTGGATATGTTGTGATTCACTGAAATTCAGCTTTTCTCTGATGCACATAAAAGAAGTGGCAGAAGACAAAGAACACTGTCCTCAGTTATTTACGTAATGATGATTCCTGTAATACACACAGTAAAATCATAGCGGAAATGCACAAGAGTTTGGGAAAGACAGGAGATGCTGTGTTATTTATTCACTACTAGATAACTTTTTATGTGCTATACTTATTATAAATGGTTAGAGATCACTTCACAGCATTCAAAAATTGCCAAAATTATTAATAAAAAATGTATATTTAATTTATTAACATTAATAATGATGACTTTTTAAAATATCATTGATATTAAATACAGTAAATAAAGTCCCATGTACAAAAAATGCTAGAATTTTAGCTGTTTCATCCTTTCTGGAGAACATATTTACAGTGCAATGAGATGCTCACCAGCCTAAAGTTACTCTTTTAAATCTGTAATAAATGTCATGTCCCCTGCTGCATGGCATGTCTGACTAAACACAGTACCACTATGGCATAAAACTTCTGCATGCCAGTATTAACAGGAGCTATACAGACATAGTTGTTTTTAAAACATTTGTTACCTCCTATGGTTCAGTCTGTCTCCGAATCGTAGTTGGGAGAGCTGAATTGATTTCTTACTTGGCTCGTTGCTGGTAACCGGCGTCTAGGAGTCTGGGCAAAAAGTGTGGGAAGGAGGAAAAACAGGAGAAAAAGGTGCTCTTCGTGCACAACCGCACATTTATTGAGAGCAAAAAGGACAGTTTTGCTAACTCTTGGCCAAATAGCGGACACTGTTATAACTACGTGCAAAAATGATATATCTCTGCTGCATGACTCCTCTTACTCACTTAACCCGCACTCAGATGGTCTCCTCCCCCCCCCTCTCATTCATTCTTCGTCTACGTCACACACACAGAGTCTGTCACCATATTAAAGGGGCAGGGCTGGCCGGTAACACTACCCCCACTCTGGATGATGATTAAAACCTTAACATCACTCCAGCACGTTACTCCTAAAGAAGGTAAACATAAGACATTCTGAATGAAAAACATGCCACATCACAACCATTGTTTCCCACAGTCTTTGAATGAGTCCTCCTCTTGTGGTAAAACAGTTTCAGATGAAAACAATGCCCATATAATGTCAATGTAAGCATACTGCATAACCTTCCTGTAAGAATGTAACCAAACATACGCAAAATATAACATCTAAAGTATACACACACTTGAAAAGGAGTGATGCGGTCAGTAAGACTACTTAAATCAAACCTTTATGTGATACTACTCTTAGACATCAGACTCACAAAGGGGAAATGAGATTACACCTTCGCTACACATATAAGCAAATTGAGCTTTTCTCTTTTTTTTTCTTCAATTGCATGTGTCCACCTCTATTGAAATCAAAAGTTTAGAACATAAGCATTCAGGATATCAAGACTAAAATGCAAAGTTAAACAGTGCCCAAATTACTCTTGTCAACAAGCTAACTAATAGGCCCCTGAAAAGAACAATATGTAAAAAAAAAAAAAAAAAAAATACAAATCTCTTTGAACATTTACAGCTTTGAACATTTCTGGAACTCTTTTTTTTTTTTTTTTTTTCTCCAAGGAGGGCAGCGATCCGCCTACACCCTACCTTGGGGTAGATTCTTTTTAACCCAGTTCAGTGACCCAGTCACCAAACATGTCGGGCAGTCTGCGACTTCTCTGGGAACTTCGAAGAGGCATAAAGTTCAAAGGAGGACGATGGCTTGGTCCCCTTGCAAAAGACTGGGTCCCAGCCTCATCTAGTTGAGGCTGAGGAGGAAGGTCAGGAATCTGACTGCTGCTCTGATCCGGTGATGGCGAGTAGAGACCTTGAATTGTCTCCAGGGCTGTATCCTCGGTGTCTGATGGGTCCTCTCTCAGCTCACTGGGCCCGGCATCCGGGGTGAAGGATCCAGAGTCTGGTAACGGTGGCAGCAGCTCCACTGGCGTCCAGGTGTCAGCATCCTGAAAAACCCAGCTATTATCCAGTGGGGCTCTGGAGTGGTAGGTCTTTTGTCGTGGTGAACCACCTTGGTTTTTGCTCTCGGGCTCTTCTTAATCCTGTAGACCAAGTCGTCTAGCAGTCCCACAACGAAATAGGGACCTTCATAGGATGGTAGGAACTTCCTTACTCTGTTTTTCACCCTCTTGGTACCTTTTATCAGGTGCCAAACTGCATCTCCGACTTTGTATTGGACTTGACAGATGTTTTTGTCGTACTGTCGTTTGGCCCGTTCAGCAGATTTTCCCAAAGCCTCTCGTGCCAGCTGGTGGGAGAGCTCCAGTCGTTCTCTGAGCTGCTGGACGTACTGCGGATGGGTCATGGGGTTTTCAGCATCAGGAGGGAAACCAGCAAGCAAGTCGACTGGCTCAGTTGTTTCTCTCCCGAAGAGCATCATGTTGGGTGTCAGACCAGTGGAGCTGTGCTTTGTCACTCGATAAGCCATCACTGCAAAAGGAATCATAAGGTCCCAGTCCCAGTGGCAACGCTCAGCAGTGGCGGCCAAGATTGACTGGAGGGTGGCATTGAAGCGCTCCACTTGGCCGTCCGACTGGGGATGAAAAGGTGTTGTTCGCGTTTTGTCAATCCCCAGCAGCTCGCACATCCCCTGGAAGACAGCTGATTCAAAATTAGTGCCCTGGTCACTGTGTAGGCACTGTGGGGCCCCATATCTACATACCCACTCTGAGGCGATCTTTTCAGCCACCGTTGTCGCCTGCTCATTATGGACAGGGTAGGCCTCCACCCATTTACTGAAATAGTCCTGCACCACTAGTATGTAGCGATTATGTCTGATTGTCTTGTTTAAGGGTCCCATCAGATCAACTGCGATCCTCTCCATGGGTGCTCCAACCCGCACTGTGCCCATAGCAGCCTGAGGAGTTTTCTTTGGCCGGGCCCTGGCAGCACAACTGGTGCAGGTGCGGCACCACAGTGTAACATCATCTTTCATGTTATACCAGAAATATCTGGTCTTAAGACGTGCTAGAGTCCTTTCTACTCCAAAGTGGCCGCCCACAGGGCCATCATGCATCTGCTCCATCACAGAGGTACGGTACATGCAGGGCAGTAGAATCTGGGGGTAGAACACTTTGCCTTCTGAGCAGTAAAATTTCCTCAGCAGGACTCCATCTTTCTGGAAAAGTCGTTTCCATTGTGCCCAGTAAGTTTTGGTAGCTGGACTGCAGTGTGCTATATCAGTCCATGATGGTCGGTCCCCTGCGTCCATCCACTCTCTCACTGGCGCTATATCTGGGTCAGTTAGCTGGGCGTGGTTCAACTGTTCTTGAGTCCAACTACAGAACAGGTTAGTGTGAGGTGGTTCGCTTACTCTGTGGATGCTTGGATGGGTGAGAGCATAATTGCAGCTGTCCTCTCCGGAGGTGTTCTCTACCCCCACTGGGGCAGACTCTGGCTCAGATGTTAACCAGCCCTCACAGCCGTCATCAGGCCCCACTACCCCCACTGGAGGTTGCACTGCACAGATCGCTATGGCAACTCCTTCAACTTGAATATCATCTGGGCTGCACTGCACTGCCTTATGCTGAAGTTGGATGCTCAGGTTGGGCTCTGGCACCATGCACGGATATGACTCTCGGCACGGTCTCCTGGAGAGAGCATCAGCATTTTGGTGGTGTCTCCCTGGCCGATAAACCACCTGGAAGTCGTACTCTGCCAGTTTCTCCAGCCAGCGGGCAAGCTGGCCCTCTGGTTCTTTCAGCCTGGTCAACCAGCGCAGGCTGCTGTGATCAGTCCGGAGGGTGAATGATCTCCCCAGCAGATATTGTCTGAAGTGTGATGTAAACTCCACCCCTGCCAGGAGCTCACGTCTTGTGGTGCAGTAATTTTGCTCTGTAGCTGACAGCCGCCTGCTCCCATAGGCCAGGACCCTCTCCTCGCCCCCTTGCATTTGGGAAAGGACTGCTCCGATTCCCCAATCACTGGCATCGGTGTCGAGAAATAACTCGCCACTGTCGAGGGGATAGCCTAGCACAGGTGCTGTTGTCAATCGACTTTTCAGGGTCTCAAATGCCTCCTGGCTCTCATCCGTCCAGTTGAAACGTGCATACTTTTTGGTGAGTTCGTGGAGCGGCTTAGCAATTGTGGCAAAATCCTGCACAAAACGTCTGTAATAGGAAGCCAGGCCAATGAACTGACGTACCTCTGAGATATTTTGGGGTCTTGGCCACTCTACCACTTTCTGCACCTTTTGGGGGTCGGTGGCGACTCCTCTGGCAGAGATGATGTGCCCCAGATAAGCCACTTGCTCCTGGAACAGACAGCATTTGGAAGGTTTCAACTTAAGGTTGGCTTCACGTAACCTGGTGAACACTTGACTGAGACGCTCCAGCATTTCAGTAGCATCCCGCCCCAGAACGATGATATCATCTAGATACACCAAGCATGTCTCCCACTGCAGCCCAGCAAGAACACGATCCATAAGTCTTTGAAACGTAGCTGGAGCGTTACAAAGTCCAAATGGCATCACGTTCCACTCGAAAAGCCCTTTACGGGTGCAAAATGCAGCAGCTTTACGGGCCCTTGGTGTCATCTCTACTTGCCAGTAACCTGATGTTAAGTCTAGTGTGCTAAAGTACCTTGCAGTGGAGAGTGTGTCTAGTGTGTCCTGGATACGTGGCAGTGGGTAAGCGTCTTTAATTGTTCTTTCATTTAAAGGTCTGTAATCCACACATAGTCGTGGGCTCTGGTCTTTCTTCCTTACCATCACTATCGGTGCAGCCCAACTGCTGTTGCTGGGTTGTGCTATGCCACTCTCCAGGCTCTGCTGTACCTGCTGGTCTGCTGCAAGCTGTTTATCATTGGTCATGCGACGTGGGGGCTGTTTCACAGGTGGTCCTGGCGTGGTCAGGATATCGTGCTGTACGAGGTTGGTGCGGCCAAGATCCGTGGGAACCGTGGAAAAGACATCACTGTATGACTGCAACAGGCAGGCCATCTTAGCACGGTCAGTCTCTGACAGGCTGGCACAGCTCTCTGCGTAGAGGGACTGCAGGTGGCTGGGGACAGAAGCAGAAACAGGATTAACATGTTCAGACACTGTTGAAACCCCCGCTGGCTGGAGCTCTGCCTCTTCCATAACTTTTGCTGGCTAAAGGAGTCCAGCCACAGCTCCTTTCTTTAGGATGACAGGTACACTGCCAGGATTGAAGACTCTAATGGGAATGTTGGTAGATTGTTGCGTTTGAACAACGATGCGGGCCACCAACACATGGTGTTTCTCGATGAAGCCTTTGGTGGGACTCAGCATCATGTCTTCATCGGTAGCAATGCGACGGCGGGCAGTGCCGGGCACCACATATTCACGGCCTGGCTCCATCACAGTTGCGTGGGCCACTCTGACAATGTAGGCCTCAGTCTTGTGGTTTGGGTTATAGCGGGGGACTTTTTCACCGAAGAGGGTTATTTCTCTGTGGCCATAGTCCAAGTGGGCGTGTGCCTGCCGCAGAAAAGGGTGCCCCAGAATAACCTCAGTGCTCTCAGCTGTGTCAGCTATGATGAAATTCACATTAGTTACTCTGCTCCCAGCATGCACTGGCAGAGTGACTTCTCCGATGACTGCCAAGCCCTCGGGTCCGATGCCCTGCAGGACCTGTGCGGTAGATGGCTGTATTGGAGGTCTGGACTCCACAGGGATGGAGTCAAAGTGGTGGAGAGGCAGCACGTTTCTGCGAGCACCAGAGTCCAACAGAGCACACACTTCCAGTCCATGTATCATGATCTTGACACTCATCTCACTTTCCAGGCTTTTGGTACAGGTAACCACTGTACCTGGGTCAGGAGCTGGGGTTGGACTGATGCTTGGGCTGTGCTGTTTAGGTCGACGGGGAGAAGGGCAGTTCCTCTGAAGATGCCCTAGACCAGAGCAGTTGTGGCAGACGACCTCTGCTGCGTTCATGTTTACATTTCTGCTTTTCTTGGGCTGCCACTGCTGGTGAAATCTGGGTTTTCTAGTGGGTGGATTAGTGGACCCAGCAGCTACACTGCAAAAAGCCGGCCTTCAAAAACAAGAAAAAAAAATACAAAAATTGGAGTTTTACTACTTAAAATAAGCAAAATTATCTGCCAACAGAACAGGAAAATTTGGCTTGACAAGACTTTCAAAAACAAGTAAAAATATCTAGCCTCAATGAATCCAGAAAAACCTTAAAATTAGTGTTTTTACACTCAAAATAAGTGTATTTTTCTATACTCTGCAAAAAGGGTAGCCCAAATATAAGATATAAATACTAAATTTGAGACAAATTTTACTTAAAACTAGTGAAATTATCTGTCCATGCAGCAAGTAAATTTGACTTGTAATCTTGAAATAAGATTTTTAATCTAGAAATAAGTTCTCCCTGGAAGCGTCCAAAACATTGAAATAAGCTGAAAATGCCTATTTTTAGTTCAAAATACTTTAAATCAAGCTTAATACTGCCCAATTATAAGTAAAAATTACTTAATCTAAGCAAATAATTCTTTTCAATATAAACATTTTCTTATTTGTAGCAAATAAAGGTTTAAAATCAAGAAAAATAGAACAAATTTAGGTAAATATCACTCAGTATTAGTGCAGGATGATTACAAGAAATCTTGATATAGGTTAATTTATCTTGAAATAAGCCTAAATCTATATTAAATCTACATTATTAAAAACCCATAAACTTAAAAACAAATCTTACTCTAAGACAATACATCTTGACAGACTCTACTGAAATCACAACACTGTTTGATTTGCATCAACATTTATTAAACTCCCAGGAGTAATAACTACATCATCACTGTGTCAGGGTTGTTCCACAATCTTAAAATCAAAATTGAAACATTTTAAGGTAATTTGCGGCCCAAACAAAGAAAACTAATTTGGCACAGAAATCACACACATTGTTAGTGCCTAAATAAGATGATCTTCCAAAAACAAATAGTAGAAATCATTTTTTTATCCTGACTCAGGTAAAGTGCCATATAGAATTTGAGAACTTTAGAAAGTAAAAGTATACCCTTTTAAAGGTGTGCGGGACCTCTGGTATTTAAGTAATCAACCATAAGACACAGTAAGACAATAAGAGCAGCTGGTCATGTCAGGAAACTACTGAAAAGGTGCTACAACCAAAACAATCAAAGCACAACTGTCCTGACAATAATGTCTCCATCTATTTTTCAATGAATAATTTCCAATCAGCTATTGCTTACTTATATGCTCTCGTGGCATCTTGGTCATGGATGGCATCACCAACTACCTCAGTCTGAATGACAGAGAGGAGTGTTGCAACACATTTTGGGTATGTCAAGTGCAAAGTGTAGAAGTATGCCATTAACACCAACATTCCTTCCCAAAAATCCTCCTGGGGGAGGGTGCTCACGCGTGTCACGTTCCCACGGCGACAATGCCGACTGTTCCATCAAAGAGCAGCACTGGTGAGGAGAGAGGCCGCTTTTCCAGGTATTGCACAGGGTCCTCACCTGGCTGGAATACATGGAAGGACAATATGGTGAAGGGTTTGAGCATTAGTAGTGTTGATGTCTTGAATGACGTCAAGAGCACTATCAACAGTTTACAATGGTCCAACAAATTTACTATAGAAACAGAAGAAATGAACATCTACTGATTCACAAGAAGAAAAAATGGAAAGTGCTGCACCAAGTCACAAAAAGTGTCAAGTGGAAAAAAAATGTCAAGGATAAAAAGGAAAGACGGGTCTGAGGCACCAATTTTGTACAAAAAAAATCTGTTTTTGAACAAGGACTGGCTAAGATAAAAGAACTGAGGAGCCCTTATCTGGGCATTAGAAAGATACTGCACGTGAATTGATTATCAGTAGATGGTTCATGTGATCAGGTAGCATGATCAATAGACATAACATGACATACTAATATGAAAATAATAGAAGGCAAAATTAACCATATCAGTCAAAAGAAATAAGAATAAATTATATCGTGCAAAGAAGTAAGAAACTTGTACATCAAAATCACAAACAAAATATAAACAGTTAAAACAGAACAAATAAAGAAAAAATGGAAAATTCATAATTGTAGGCCTAGGAAATTAAAGGAAAAAGCTTTGATGAAATATCTAGACAAGAGCGAGCTGGACATAATCAAAATAACTGTTTTAATTCCAAATAGTTTGATGAAACACTAACAGCATCACAGAGGTTTAATATGAGAATAGCATCACAGAACAGAGATTGACATCAGGGATGCACAATAAACACAAGGCAAAGGTGGTTCAAAACACAATGGATGAATGACTGATGTAGTTAATCTTGTGTTCTGTTAGTTTTATATTAGTATAAGATGTCCTTTGGATCAAGTTACTCGGTTCTGTGACTGAACTACTAATATCTGCCTGATGTCCTCATGAAGGCTCCTCTGTGAGTTGAAATGTGTTGGCTCTTTATTTTAGCCAGTCCATGTTTAAGAAATGGATTTTTATAGTTTTTCATAAAATCAAAGTGCCCCTGACATTTCTTCCAATTTTGGTCTTCATTAATCAGTTTACATTGACAACTGAACTTCAATTTTTTTTCATTTAAGAACAGTGAAAATGAATAATTTAATTGAACCTCTTGCTCTTGTCAGGTGTGAACAAGCAAAACAATGTGAGAAATTGAGGGGCAAATCTCAATAGCTGGTTAAGGACCAGCATAACATTCCTCACCTTAAGGATATGAAGGAGAGCGTCACTGGCATTTCTAAGCTGCTTTGGTGGTGGAGTTGGTGAGGGGAAAAGTGCTGAGAGAGCATTGAAGAGGGCAATGGTGAAATCCACTATGGAAAAGAGAAACTGCACTTAATGGGATAGTTTGAACATGGTTGATAAAACAACAGATTTAGTATATGGACCAGCAACCTACCTCCACGTACATCCATGGCAAAAGGAGGTTTCAGGGTTTTCTTCCACACGCCATAGAACTGCACCTTAGCACAAAAGTCTGCCCTTCTTCCTTTCATCTCCTCAACAAATTTGCAGTTGGTGCCATCAACAATACGATGCAGCTCATCCACTGCCTGGAAAAAAAAATGTGTTCAGTTATTCTCCCACAGATCAGGAAAAGAACGAGGCAGCCTACACAGACAGAGGCAAATAATTCAAGCAAAAGTAGTTAAGAACCTATATTTTGAAAGTCTTTAAAACATGGGTATGCCTCAAAGGTTTTTGCAGGACGGTCTTCTTCCTTTGCAACATCTGCCACAATGAAAGCCCGTCTGGCCTCAAACTCAAGATCCAAAAGCTGAGCGACATCTCTTTGGTTTGGTCTTGCATTTGGCTTCTTGTACATGTTGCTCAAAGTTCTTTAGTGCCTCGCCTGCATCTTTCGACTGTCCTTACCTGTTAAAATTGATAAAGCAGGGCAGAGAAGAGCCAGGAAAAGATGTCAAGATAACCACTTTGTCACAGTCAAGAAATCAGAGTTCTTTCATATGTTTAAATGACAAGACAATTACTTTAAAAAGTAATTGTCGTCAGTATAGACATAATATTAAAAGACCGCATCACTACTACTCTCACTAGTCTTGAAAAAAGAATGCAAAGTAAACCTATCAGGTTTTATTTCATCAACCCTCAAGTCTGACAGGCAATAAAGTTCAGTAGAGCAGTAATTTCTTTATGAGCTTTTAAATTTTTTTTTTTTTTTTAAAGCTTGTTACTCTATCCATTTCATCATTACATTTTTAATAAAAATGCATTATGATACATAACTTTTCTTAAATGTATGTTTGAGATGTTTCACTTTAACATAATGGGTCAAATCAAATTAGGTTACTGGTAATATAGTAATTTGTGTAATGCTGCTCACAACAGGTGGATGAATAACAGTCTCTCAAGTAATTTAACAAACAAACAAAAAAAAAAGCTGAATTTTCACCCGCGCACTGTGGTCCACTAGCTCAATAAAGAATTAAATTACAGCAAACACAGTTTTGGTCACAGACCATCACACCTCATGCTATTTTTGTAAATTATATTTTTTTATTGAGCAAGTGGACGACAGTGCTTGGGTGATTCCCTCTTTTACATTTGTGTAGTTGCGTTGTCTCCTGCTGTACACAACAAGTCTTCTTTTTGGGTGTGCTAGAGATTTCTTGATTTGTGTAATTTGACTAAAAAAATCAAAATTTAGTAGACTGAGAGGTAGCGAAGAGTGAAGGCAGGCTTACCAACAACATCTTCTGCAGGTGCAGTTGGTGGAGCTTTCACAGTCCTGGGCGAGGAGCCTGCAGCTTAAGTGGGTAGCAGTGGCGGAGCCTGGCTGCTGTTTGACTTCTTAGGCACACTGAAGGGTGGCTGTGGCGGGGACGCTTTTCCTGGGGAAAATAATTCGAAATTTTCTAAACTTTGGCAAAGAAAAATTACATGAAAGCACAACCAAATAGACAGACAATACGGCATCTGTCTTGCAATCATTAATAAAATGGAGGCATGTACCCTCATTAGAGGTTTACATGTACAGAAACTAGCATACTTTCATTTTTTTCCACTTTAAGCACACACCTGCACTGGAGTTGTCCTCGCTGATGTCATCATTACTCTCAAGAAGAGTTGTATTAGCACTTGAGCTGCTTGTATCACCACTGGTGTCAACATCTGACCCATCATCCGTGTTGTCTGAACCTAATAGAGCCTTCTTGGCCCCTTCCTGGTTGTGGCATGGAACCCTGTGTCTTCCTTGGGGACCGCATGTTTTGGAGTCGCTTGTGCGTTTTGGTGTAGACGGTCAGCTGTGGTAAAAGAATATCTATAAGTTCTGTGTCTTGTTGATGTCCCAATCGATACATATTTTTCAAGAAAAATAATTAAATAAATAAAAACACTACTTACATAAGGCATAAATGTGTCACCATCATGTAGGGCAATAGTACACAGTCTTCTGTGCCATTGCTTTCATTTTGAGTTTGGAGGGGTATTTTACTTCTTTTCCCATGGGACTAGCACGCAGGATAGCAACCATGCTGGTGATAGTGTTCCTTATGAGTCTGCAACAGAGCTCTTTGGACATCTGACAGTCTTTTTCCTTTCCATTGCGAAGCAATGTAAAGTACTGACTGCGCATCATTTCCAACTCTGTATCTGTGTGCACCACATACTCTGGGGGTCAGGCATCTTCATTGTTTTGTCAGCATTTTGAGATATGGGAGTGGAAGCTTGAGGCTGACATGATGACATGGCACTAGGTGAAGGAATAATCTCACAAGCGTTGGCATCTTGGTCTGTAGCACTTTCACACTATTGCAATCGTTAAGGATAAAAAGTTAAATACAAATAATGGCATTGATCATGTGAGACAATATGGATTGTAATAATTCCATCAGTTGGATGTGTATTACCTTTTGACTGATAAAATCCCAAAGCTTCTTTCTCCTGAGAAAATTTTCAGGGCCAGGGAAAAGATCCTTCAGGTCATCCCGGCTAAGGCTTTTCAGAGCCTCCTCATCAACATTTGCGGCTGTGAATTGATAAAACATATATGATTTCAAATTAGACATTTTTTTAGCTTCACTGGATGTAGCTGTATGCTAGAAGAACATAGACATACATTTGTTGGTTTGTCTGTGTAGTGAAGCACTGCCTTTTGCTCAATTGCTAAGTGTCGCAATTATCTCTGACAAACCAAAAATATCTGAAAGTCTGTCATTTTGACATGTGTTGGAAGATGAAGCTAGATTATAGACTGGAAAAATACACACATCTTAAACTTTTACCTTGTTTTATGTAAATTAAAACAGTTTTTTATTTCTTACGTGTGGGTTCTATCTCACAATATTTGGGATTATGTTATATTATTGTTTTCACATAATTAAACATTTATTCTTGGGCTGTCAAAGACCAATATAATTAATTCCAATTAATCTCATGACTATTCATCGTTAACGTTTATTGATTTATAGATATGTTTGTTTATTTAATCTGTTCTAAATGTACCTTATATGGATATTTTAAGTATTTGATATTCTTGTCTACATGATTGGACAAATATGCTCTATTTTGGAGGATGTTTGTTAACTGTACTGCAACAATCCAAAACAAGTACAAATACTGTCCACAATGTATTTTACATATTTAAAATTACGCTGAAAAGCAAACTCCAGGGGTGGCCGCATGTATGTAAAATACATGACTTACCTTTCAACACCGACCGTATAGTTCTATCAATGTCCTCCATGCTGGGTTATCAGCCTTAACCCGCAGAACCTGATAAACATCAATAGTTAGCTTTAGTAGGAGCTAACAACGGCTAATGATAGTGTTAGCTAGCTTACTGACGAGCAGCTCTCTAGTAGACAACTGAAAAGCGGTTTTATGTCTTAGTAACACCATCGTCCTACAGTGGTATTTTTACACATTTAAGTCACCAGTTTAGAAAATCTCACCTACCTTGAATGCTTTCCTTATTTACATAAAAACGTCTCTCTGGTCTCCTTCAGAGCGGGGAAATCGCCTCAGCTCAAAAATCTGACGTCACCGTATAACGGACATGAACTGAAAATGCGCAGGCGCAGAGCATACCGAAATAAAAAAACATACTTTTATATTACATATTTAACTTTGTTTTTGTCCTCCAAATATTTGTATGAAGATGTTGTTTTCAATAGAGTGTTTTAATATAAAAACAGATAATATAAAATAATCACTTAACTTAACCCATAATGCCTCTGGCTTAAGAGGAAGAGCCAAGAACGAGCGTAAACAGTGCGCAATGGCGGCGTGGAGGTGCATGATTTGTCCCGTTTTTGTTGCATTAAGTCTAAAGGTGCTCCTCAGTCACATCAATGCAATTCATGGTCGTAGTCCGGACTTTTGGGTTTACTGTGGAATCGATGGCTGTGAGCAGGACTTCAGAGTTTTTAACTCGTTCTTCCGCCACATTAAACGGACTCACCCTCTGTATCTGACGGCCGGATGCCCACCAAACGGATGGAGAACGACCCCCACATCCCACTCTTTTGGACAGGAAAACTTGGTGTGTCGGTATTTGCCAGCTGTGTCATCCCTGCCACATCCAGCCCCGTGGAGCATCCTCCACCTGGAGCATCAGGTCCCGCAGCGCAGCGTCCTGCCGTCGGCCCGGTCTGCGTAAGTGTCAATCTAACTTCTATCATATTTAAATGTGTTCTGACCTGTGATGACAAAGTAAGGTTACTCTTACTCTTTTTATTTTGAACCATCTGTATGTGTTTTTTTCTTACAACGTACAGATAAAGGCAACGCGAAATGAACAGTGTAATTTTTTATATGTAAAATTTCAAAGTTTTAATTCATGTGCAGATTATTGTTTGTGTCAGAGCCTGTGAACGGATGGAGAGGGTGATAGATGATAGTTTTTACCCAGTATCACACAGCTGTGCGTGCATCACACCGCGCTCTCTATCAGCTGATCGGTTTTGGGAATGCATATAAATCCTCTAGTTATAATTCTTTAAACACCTTGCAGTCAAACACCAGGCGGAAACAACAGCACAATATGAAGGGAAAAGGAGAGGAAACGACAGAGAGGAGTCAGATATAGACCTCAAGGCTTGCTTCTTTAGGTTCAGTCCAGTAACAGTAACTATGCACACATCTGTAACGATCTGTGCATATTTAACTGAAATCTTTCTGCTACTGTGTGTAGAGGAGAGGCAGCAGAGCCTCTGACAGCTGGATGAGAGTGATGGAGAACACATAGTACAGCTGTCCTGCTGTGATACATCTCATTGTGAAGATTAAAATTAACACTAAAAAAGCCATCACAAATAATAACCAGCCGTAAATAGTACACGTAGTTTGACAAAAAAAGATCTGCAGGGAGACATCATGGTTTATTATGTCTATTTTTATTTCCATAAATCATTTTATAGACCTTGTGGTTTATCGTTATAATATTAAGTTGATAAATATACCGAGATAGGCTATGAAACATGATTTATTTGTATAAAAATGAGAAATGTTTTTAATATAAGACATTTAAAACCCTCCTGGGCTAGAATGGAGTGGTCCTTGTTTTAAACCAGATATTTTACTATCAGGTGGGCAAAGGAATTAGGCTTTTATCATTGAATATTCAAAATTTGGAGTCACCCCTAGTCATTTACTTTTTAAAAAATTGAGTAGTAATCACAAATCTTTGAGTTACTTGCTTATTTGGAGATGATTTTACATTTGCACCTCTCTGGATACATTTCTTTCCTCTTTTTTGCAAATGGTGTTTGTGTCTATTTATTTTTTAAAAATTACTATAACCGTAGCTTTTTTATAAGTCAAACACAACCATACCAGTCCCCAAGATCATGTAAAATAAAAGAACAAAAATCCTATTTTTCTCTTAAGGAAGAAGCTGATGCTGTAGCATCCACCACCAGACCTGATGTTGCCAGATCTGCTGCTGCTTTTGCCATTAGCGTCCGGGAGCAGTGCCACTTGTCACAGGTAATTATGTAACAATGGACCAACACATTATGCAGTTAATATATTAATATTTTTGTTTATAATGACAATTTCATTTGATTTGTTAGTTCTTGTTGTAGGTTTGGATTAAAAATGTTAGAAAAAAAATAATACAAATTTCAAATATTTCCAGAGAACGGTCAACGATGTCATCTCAGGGGTGCAACAATACCAAGATGTTCTCCTGGATGCTCTGCGAGAGAGAATGAGAAGAGTCTTTGAAGACTACCCTGAGACAGACCCTCACCTTCAAGATGTGGCTTTGGCTACATTTGACACTTTCATAGATCCTTTCTGCAGCACTGCATATGGACAGAACAGAGCCATTTGGGAACTATTTAATCCAGTTGACCCAGAGGAAGTATGGTGTCCCAGAAGATTTGTTGAGTAAAACGATGTCTTTCAAGGGTTATGGCGATAAGAAATGAAAGTTTTTACTATGTACCGCTAATTCAAAGTCAAAAGCAGTTACTGTCCACTTCTAGAATCTTCACCATGTTGACCACTGCACCACAAAGCAGCAGAGAGGGATTCTTTTATGATTTTATTGACGGCACTCTCTTTATATCTCACCCTTTATTTTCCCAAAAAAACAAAACACATGCACTTGAAATAATACTTTACACGGATGAAATTGAAATATGTAACCCCTTAGGGTCCCATTCTTCTGAAAATAAATTGCTTATGTTTTATTATATTTTAGGTAATATTGATCCAAAATTTAGGTTAAAGTTGTCTGCAATACGACTCCTTGCTATTGCTAAGGCAAATGATATTTCTCAATGGGGTGTTGATGTTGAACTAAAAAGAATTATTCAAGATCTGACACTGCTTTACAATGGTGTAAGGATTGAAATGCCAAATGGGGAAATTGAGTTGTTTGGTGCTGTGATAGCTGTATGTGGGGACACACTTGCCCAACATGAGCTTGCTGGCTTTAAAGAAGGAGTTGTTTTTTCTCGTAGCAAAGGTCGACACTGTGAATGTGACTTTGAGGATCTGCAAAGTATTTTTGAAGAGAACAAGTTTGTTAAAAGAACTCTGGAAAAGCACATCAGGCAGTGTCTTCAAATAGAAAAAGCAAGAACAGATTTCTTGAAAGCATCCCTTAAGACCACTTGTGGAATTAACAGAAGAAGCAGTCTAGTAGATGTTCCTGCATTTGACCTGATCACACAAAGTCCACAGGATATAACACATGTTATTTTTGAAGGCGTTGCACCAATGGAAAAAAAGCTTGTATTGAAACACCTTATTCTGTCAGGACAAATGGAATTAGACATGTTTAATTCAGCCATTCCAAACTTTCCGTACTCACCTATTGATATAAGGAATAAACCTTCTCCCATATTGAAGGTGCACATGAACAGACTGCACCAAATGTACTGGAATATAGGTGCATATTTGCTATTGTTTCATCTAAAATAAAACAGTGGATTCAAATTTGCATTTGTCATTTGTTTTTATTATGTGAAAAGACTTAGTTGTGTTCAAGTCAAGATTTCTCATTTCATGCTTGAAATAAGTAATTTTTACTTTGAAAAGTGTTTTTATACTTGTGTGTGTAGATGAGACAGCTTTGTAATAGTTGATATTCTTGTTTCAAGCTTGTATTACTCAATATTAGTCAAAAAATCTCAGTAACAAGCTTTAATATCTTACTGAGATAATTAAGGAGCAATACACTTAAAACAAGCAAAATACACTGACATAAGAACTGCTTTGTGAGAAGAATTATCTTATCAGACAAAAAACAAGCAAATTTCACCCTGATATAAGATATTTAATCTTACTTAGATTTCAGTTTTTGCAGTGTACCCCCACGGGCTCATCACACATCATTACACTTGCATTTTCACGTACCATAGCTGCTCTGGCTCTCCGCTCTGCTGAACTTCGGTGACCTGGTTGCATCATCTGTGTGACGGCTCTGGCAGCTCTTCTGGTGGTCTCATATCTTTGTGCTATTTCATATGCTCTGGCCAGGGTGCGAGGTTGCTCCTCTAGGAGTCTTTGAACCATCTCAGCGTCAGCCAAGGCGTTGGTGAAGATCTCCACACTGATGATGTCTTGCACCTTCTCTGTACGATCAGCAAACACTACAGCAACTTTCTCCAGGATATCATCTCTCAAACTATGCAGCGCTTCACCCAGGCCTCTGACCCTCTGCCTCAGTTCAATGCCTATGGCGGCTGCATGCTCTGAACATGGCCCATAGGCAGCGTCCACCTCATCCACGATCCGCTGATAACTCCATCGAGCAGATCTAGAGTTCTTGTGAACGATAGCTCCAGCTGCACCAGTAAGGCTGAACCTGAGCTGCACAGCCATAGTTTTCTCTGTCCAATTATTAGCATGGGCACAGCTTTCAAACACATGCAGAAAGTCTTTCCATGAGCTTGACCCATCAAAATGACCAGGCCGTAATGTGGGGATTCTCTCTCTCCTTTCATACTGTTCATCGTCGCTACTGCCCATACAGTCATCACCCCGCACTCTGCAGGAGGAAAAACTTCGTGGTGCAGGCTTAGCTCTGTTGTCACTAGACTGTCCGCAACCACAGGGGCCAGGCTGTTTAACTTTATTAAGTTTTTCATCACGGCAGGGGACTGAATAATAATCCTGAGCCTGGTCGGTATAACTGTGTCTCACAGAGTGGGGCATACATGGCGTGGGGGGGGACATAGCAGGCTGTGAGACTGATGCACGGGCTGGAGTGGATGGGGCATTTACTGTGGCATAGTGATTGCTCACAGGGGTAAACGGGTTAGCTGGGTGGCAATTAAACGCTTGAGCAAAGCTATTTTTCGCGCCATAGTGCACGGCTGCAGCCGGGGTAGAGGCCATATTCTGGGGACAGTCATTACTATGTTGAGGGAAAAACACAAACTCACTGCTCTCTGTGCTCTTCTGTCTTGCCGGTGTAAGCAGGGCTTTTGCCGGTACTGAAGAAGGCGGAGTCGGTGGCCATGCTCCGGTGAACAGCGCTGCCCGGGGTGGAGCCGCGGCAGCTAACTCCGTTGCTCCGTAGCTCCATGCTAATTAGGAAAGGGTTGCTGCTCTCCCCGCCGCCGAGGTATGTGCCGCCCGCTGGATCGGCCGAGTCCATGCCTGTCCGAACTGTCTCTCTGATGTCCGTTAAAAACGGACTGGTGCTAACGTTTGGGCTGATTAGCTTCGCGTGTCTCTTTGCAGCAACATTAGCGTTACCTCCGTTAGCCGCCATGTTGTCCCTCGTGCGTGGCTCTTTTTTCTTTTTCTTCTGTCTCTTGGGCAAACTTTTTATCCCGGGACGAGCCCCCAGTGTTACCTCCTATGGTTCAGTCTGTCTCCGAATCGTAGTTGGGAGAGCTGAATTGATTTCTTACTTGGCTCGTTGCTGGTAACCGGCATCTAGGAGTCCGGGCAAAAAGTGTGGGAAGGAGGAAAAACAGGAGAAAAAGGTGCTCTTCGTGCACAACCGCACATTTATTGAGAGCAAAAAGGACAGTTTTGATAACTCTTGGCCAAATAGTGGACACTGTTATAACTACGTGCAAAAATGATATATCTCTGCTGCATGACTCCTCTTACTCACTTAACCCGCACTCAGACGGTCTCCTCCCCCCCCTCTCATTCATTCTTCGTCTACGTCACACACACAGAGTCTGTCACCATATTAAAGGAACACTCCGACTATTTTGGACCCACGCCCTTTCCCTATCATTGACAGAGTGAGACAAGCTCAAAAATACCTTTTTTGTGTCTCTGCGTCCAGTGGCTGGCTCCCGGCTGTTAGCTCCGTACGTAGCTTAGCTCAATGGCTGGAAGTCAATAGGAGTCAGAGCCAGACTGACAAAAGTGGACAAAATACTCCTTGCAGTGGTCCAGTGGAGGGCGTATTAGCAGGTGAAGTAAATCCAAATGGTTATAAAACATTTTAAAAGACGTGTTTTCTTTCTTAAATCCGTTAAAATAACGTTTTGATAAACACAGAACTGCGCATGCGCAGAGCTCCGCGGACCGGAAGTAGGAGCCGGACTGAGTACTGCGCATGCGCAGGTCTGTGTGTGCGTATCAAAACCTTATTTTAATGGATTTAAAAAAGAAACACGTCTTTTAACCTGATTTACTTTAGGTGCTAATAAGCCAACTCGTTTTCTTTCTTAAATCCGTTAAAACAACGTTTTGATAGACACAGACCTGCGCATGCGCAGTGCTCCGCGGACCGGAAGTAGCCGACGGACTGGCGAAAGTGGACAAAATACTCCTTGCAGTGATCCAGAGGATGGTGTATTAGCACCTAAAGTTAATCAGAATGGTTATAAAACATTTTAATAGACGTGTTTTCTTTTTTAATCCGTTAAAATAACGTTTTGATACACACAGAGACCTGCGCATGCGCAGTGCTCCGCGGACCGGAAGTAGCCGACGGACTGACGAAAGTGGACAAAATACTCCTTACAATGGTCCAGAGGATTGCTTATTAGCACCTAAAGTAAATCAGGATGGTTATAAAACATTTTAAAAGACGTGTTTTCTTTTTTAATCCATTAAAATAAGGTTTTGATACTCACAGAGACCTGCGCATGCGCAGTGCTCCGCGGACCGGAAGTAGCCGACGGACTGACGAAAGTGGACAAAATACTCCTTACAATGGTCCAGAGGATTGCTTATTAGCACCTAAAGTATATCAGGATGGTTATAAACATTTTAAAAGACGTGTTTCTTTTTTAAATCCATTAAAATAAGGTTTTGATACGCACACACAGACCTGCGCATGCGCAGTCCTCAGTCCGGCTCCTACTTCCACTGGTTAAAATGGTCTTTATGACCCGATGGTAATCAACTCATCATGTGTTCTTAAAACAGAGCGAAAAATATCCGCTATCTACAGCAGGAGTAAAACAGGGAAAACCCCAACCAATAATCTTGCCGAAATACCTTCTTTTACACCAATCAAATCCCGTCGCCATTCTGCATGCCTGCTGCACGTGCATTTTCCCGGCGTGCACCGACAGTGCGTGTAGCATGTAGCATGTAGCGTGTAGGGAACAGACTCCACTGGAGAATGCTTACCTTTCAAGTTTTGCCTTTGAAAATAAGGGAAGTCCGCTGTGAGCAGTCCCACAACACCAACCAAGCTCCAGTATCCCTCACATTTAAGACAGATGTACAAGAAATCTAAAATAAACTCTATTTTTCTAAGTTTGTTCCGCTGTTGGCTCTAATCTCGCGAGAACTGCCGTCCATGCTACTGCAGGTGGCAGTTCTCACGAGACTTCTTCTTCTTCGGTGGTTGGCATCCATCATTTTGGAGCATTACCGCCCCCTTCAGGCTAGAGACAGACAGCTAGTTCTCCAAAATCGCCAACCCCAGCTTTAAATAAAATAAGATTATCATGTTTTTTCACGATAAAGGTTGAAATTACTTATATTTTATCAGTTGAGTTAAATAACATAAATATTTCTATTAAAATATGGTTAATAAATATAAGAAACATTTACTAGGGGTCAAAATCACTTTTTTCAGTGTGACTGTGGTTGTTGTTTCTCCAACCATGACTTGGTTTGAATCCAACCTGAAAAGATGCAGTGGGTTTATTGACCTACTGAAGTTCAGACTGACCACATATAACCACAATCAAGCTATGAAGACGGCCATTACTGATAACAACGCATTAAACCTTGGAGCTGATGGACTACAGCAGCAGAGGACCACACTGGATGGCACTTCTGTCGGCTAACAACAGGAAAATGAGGCTACGATTCACACAGACTCAAACTTGGGCAATGAAATTATGGGCTCTAATTTCGTAGACCAGGTGCAAGCGCAGGCGCACCTGCCTGCGCCGGCTTTCGCCGCGCGGACTGGGTGTGACCTGCGCACTTTGCAAGTTTCCTGCAGTGCCAAGAGAGGCGCACTCATGGCGCACAGGGGCGCAGAGGTTGCGAGGTTGAGACGTGAGTGGGATTTACACAGCCGATCGCTGTCTTCACCAATCAAATGAGCGCCTCTCCTCGCCTTTAAATGCGCTGCGGCTGAGGCGCAGCGCCTGATTGGTCTGAATTATCCCCGCCACCGCGGAAACAGTGTGCTGGAAAGACCTAGCAGTGGAGACGCTGTCCCTTCAGCTGGAGAATGGACAGTGGGGCGTGTCACCGTGTGGGCCAGCTCCCGGGACAGATGTAATCTGTTCCTTTGTCATTAATAGGAGTAAAAAAAATAAGAGACAGTTTCACAACCGCTGTCTTATCCATTCATGCTTGTGATCCACCTGCACTCCTGGTTTGTCATCGCCAAATAGCAGAGCCTTTAGTGATATACTGTATACTCTCCCGGTGTCCCCTCCTCATCCTCCTTGCAATAATGTACTCCATCTTTTTAGAGCACGTTAAAAATAAAGACTAAAATAGAGGAATATGGGAAATAACAGGCAAATCCTGAGTGACATACATTTATTTTCTCTCCTTTTTCTTCGTCTTTTTTCCCCTTTTTTTCTTTGAATTTAATGAAATGAGAGAAGCCAGATATATACTCAGTATCAGATGTTAAGGCTGTTTATAGTTGACTTGTAAGATGTGCATCAAACTTCCAGCTGCCATCAGGTTAAGTTTCCATTATGACAAACGGCTTTAATCCGACGTCAGATGTGACGGGAAGGTTAATATAGATACAACTGTATATGCTGGTGCAGACTGTTACATTAATTGCTGTGATTGTTTATTGCATTAAAATGTGCCTGACACTTTGGAAACCTGCCTCTGAGGCGTGCGCACATGTGTGCTTGTCACCAAATTACAGCTGCGGAGGGTGCGCTCCGCCCTGCGCCGAGGTTAGACCAGGTTGAAGCTGGCGAGCTTTCAGCGCACTTTCTGCACTGTTTTTGGCACGAAATTGTCACTGCGCCAACATGAATCTGCCGACACCTCCCCCTGGTACGCCGTCACACCCATCTCTGCGCAGACGGTCTACTCCTATTGCAAATTAGCCCTGCGCTGCACCACGAAATTAGAGCCCTATAGAAGATAATAGAAGATTATATTGCAGATCTTCTGAGTCTTGATATCTGCTGCCACAATCAAATGTCAGGGCCAGAATTTACTTGCTTTCAACTCCAGGTGGTTGTTTTGATATTGTTAACATGTCTTAATACATTGAGTTGCTGTCATGGGATTTGCTGGTTACTTTTACATTAATGAGTTGTAAAACAAGTGTATTAAATAAAGCATCTGTGAATGTATGTGATAGATCTATATGGCTGATATTTCTGCTGTAAATATCAATAACTTTGATTAACTGCCAATTTTTATTTTGACTATTCTATGAAAGTCAAAATAAGACTTATGTAAAAAAAAATAAATAAAAAAATAAATAAATAAACAAAACATCTTTGTACCTTTTTAGTAAAAGTGTCTCCGAACACGTTTGCTGTCAGTGCATGTGCATACATCCTGCCATGCAGCACACTAAAGACAGAGTTGATGAAACTGGATTTTCCTGCTCCTTCTGGACCGTAAAGCAGAATCCTGATGATTTGGCCCTCAGTCAGAGGTTTGTAGTCCTTCACAGACTGCAGGACTTTCTGCTTGTCTCTGTTTAAGAGATCATGAAATATTTCCTGAAGTCATTCATCACAGAGAATTGGAAAAAAGGTGAACATTATCTGGAACACTTACGCCCAGTATATTTTCCTCCAAGGTCTGGGAAGAACTGACAGAAAAACAGAAGTACAGGTGAGACCAAAAATAAAAACAGTGAATCAACAAATTTTAACATTGAATGACAACAACATGTTTTCTGACAGCAACAAACAGAAAACTGACACTTTGATTCCACAGGTTTGGAGTCTTGTCAGAGAACAGGACAACAGAAGTTCAGGTGAGACCAAAAATGATAACAGTGAATCAGCACATTTAAATTATTAAAACAGCAAAGTGTGTTTTAAAAGCAACATACAAACAGAAAAAAAAAATACACACAGAGGTTCGTCAGGGTTAGAGTCTTGTTAAAGAATAGAACAACAGAAGTTCAGGTGAGAGCAAATATCACAAGGTGAATCAACAAATGTTTACACTGAATGACAACAAAACAAACAGAAAAAAACTTACGTTGTGGCTCGTCAAATGTGGAAAGTGCTCCTCCCATATCTGGAGAAAAGTTTCAGTAAAATCAGCTGAAAAACAGAGAAAACTTCGACCAATAACTCAATACCCTATAACAGAAAATGATGCAGTGCAGTCCAAACTCCAACAAGTTTGAAAGTTAAATTCAGTTTAATTTTTACAATTAAGTTTTACCATCCATCCAGAGTCAGTTGATACTCAAAATGCTCAACAAAGATCATACATAAACCAGAAACAAACATTCATTTACTTTTACAAAGTGATTGACATTTAAAATAAGAACATAGTCCTCTTACCCAGACAGCCTTCGAGAAAATGAGCCTCAGAGTTACTGTACCTGTTTTTAAAGTCAACAAAAATGCTTTCACTTTCATTCTTGTCTTATTTGTCTTTGAAAAATTGTTTCTAAAATGACACCACAAACACTAGACGTAGTTTTATAATGTTGTCCTTTAAATGTCGAACGAGCCTGTCAAAGACAAATTTTTGTCACTTGTTACTGACAAAGTTTCTACCTAAACTTGTTCTTTAAACACAGGAAGCCTTCATCTCCCCTCTGTCTTTTTGTCATTTAAGATGCACAGCAGCATATGAGTTTAGTCTTCTATGTCCCTATACTGTAAATACTCAAAGAATCTGCACATTACAAACCCCAATCAATTTGGGACATATATAAAAACAGAATACAATGATTTGCAAATTCTTTAGTACCTTCATTCAGTTTAACACACCACAAAATATGAAATGTTCAAAGTGATAAAGTTTAATACCTTGATTCAAATATTCACTTGTTACAACCAGCTCCTTGGGGAAAAGGGAAGTAACATAGAAACCCAGATGTTAAGATGGTTGAATACAAAAATAAAATTGTGATAACAAAAGGAGGCAATTAACTTAATGAGTGCTTTGAAACAAATCAAGAACAAAAAGAGAGTTATACAAAATGAATCCCTGACTTACAGAAGTAATACAAAACAGCACCCAATCCCTACTGTGTCTAACAAACAAAATAATAGCGTTTGTGTAATATGTTAATGGTTACCAAAAAGTTTAAAACTAAAACAATCTAGTGTCTCACAAGAGTTACAAGCAGATTTCAAAGTTCAATTTCGTATAGGCTTCGCCCTTTAAGGCTATCGCTAGTGGGTTTACCCTCGCACTGAAAAAAACTTGGTCTACGCCCACCCACGTGTTGGGCACTTCCCGCGCCACCTGCCTATAAATAGCCGCGGGTTCATACAATCTGCTCCCTCTTTTTCTTCAGCGTCCATGAGAAGTAGCACTCGAAGAAAAGCGGTAACAGCAGGAATGGCATCGTCGAAGACCATCTGAGGCTGTCAAGAGTGTCAGACGGGCTACATCATGGGCTACAACCTGCACTCTCGCTGTGAGTCCTGTCTTGGCCCGGGCAAGCACTGACTCCGCAGGCGAGATACCCCTACTGCAAGCTGTTATCCCCAGCGGAGAAGAAGCGCTGAGTGGAATTTTTCACTTATGCTGCCTGGAGGAAGCCATCGGCCTGCTCGCAGTCTTCATCTGAATCCGGCCCTGTTGAGGCACCGTCGATCTCACTCCAGCTGGAGGAGACTGACTTCGAGGATCAGCACGAAGGAGGTCGCCAAGGCTTTGCTGGGGTCCCTCTGTCGTCCACCACCTCCTTGCCGGTCATCAGAGCGCTCGTCCAGGAGCTTCCCGGCATCATCGAAAGGGTGGCAGCGTACAAGGGCCTCACCGTGCCAGCAGCAGCTCCAGCCCTGCCAGAGCCTGACGATATGGCGGGCTGTTTGGCTTCAGTGGGCTGTGGCTTAACCAGGGAAGCTTCGGGCTCCAGTGGCTACGTACGCCCCCATCACCAGAGTCGAGGGGCTCACGGATGAGGGCTGTCCCTCCGCTGGATCCAGGCCCTGGCGGCCGTATTCGGGGTTAGGCCAAACCTGATTGGTGGCCAGCAGCAGGCCCTCCTCTCTTCACGGGACCAGTTCACGGGCCGGTTCGTGGACAGGTCCCACCAGTGTGCCAGCCAGGCTTCAGCAGCTGCCAATAACATCACCTTGCTGGCATACTCCATTATGCGGATGGCTGGGGAGCCAGAGACTCTGGCTGAGTGAGCAGAAGAGCTGAGCAAAGCAGCGAGCGCAATCATCCCGCTCCGCGCCTCCATAGCGGTGGCTTCAGCTCACGTCATGGCCTGGCAGCATCAGATACACCGCAACATGTGGCTGGGTCTGTCCCGGAGCCAGTCAAGAGGGAGCTGCTTGACGGCCCCATCTCCGCGGACTTGCTGTTCAGCCAGTAGATGCACTCCCTCATTGACCACATGCAGAAGATGTCAGAGGAGGAGGAGAAGATCCGGAGGCATGTGGCCTCAGCGCCCAGCGGGTCGCTGGCGAGATCGCCGGGACCCCCGCCATCCTGCTCCAGCCCCTCCTCCACCTCCTCCAGAGCCATCTTTCTCAGCAGCGCAGCCAGCTCGTCAGCGCGGTGCCAAACATCGCCGGGTGGCCTGCTCCTGGTCCAATCCCCCTCTGGAGCCTCCTTTTTCCCTTTCTCTAGTCCGGTCTGCTGACACGGTGGGAGACGGTGGTCACACAGCCCCCACACAGAGCGAGCCCCCTGTCGTTGACTCTTCGGTTAACAAGCAGCGCAGCTGTGAGTCATTAAAGCAGCACACCGCTCCCTCACACACGGAGCGCTCCCGGTCTGCTCCGGCTGATGCCAAATTAAATATTCATGAGCCCATGGACGGAGATTCTCTGCCCCGTGTGGACAATTTGGCTATGCCTTTTTCCCTCTCTTCACAGACTGAGGAAAAAGAGCCTAATCAGCCCTTTCGGTCCGAGCCCCCCATGGGCTGCAGCGCAGATTTCTCTGATGCAGGCAGCGGCGGCAGGGGCTCTAAGCTTGCTCACCTCTCTTTTGGAGGTGGCACCTCAGCAACTTGCGCTCCCGCTCTTTGAGCATTGCTCAGAGTGGCGGCAGGTATGTTCGCTGGACAGGTGGATGAACAGGTTGATCACCAGGGCTTATACTCTGCCATCTCCAAAAATGTCATCTCCAGAGTTCCACCGGGAGAGGAAAATCAGGGGTTTTACTCCCGCTTTTTCCTGGTTCCCAAGAAGACGGGGGGGATGAGACCTATTTTGGACCTGTCGCTGTTCAACACAGTGATAGTGCAGCGTCCATTTCACATGCTGACAACAAAAAAAGTATTGGAATGTGTCCACGAAAATGACTGGTTCACTTTGGTGGATCTGAAGGACGCATACTTCCACGTCTCTATTATTCCGAAACACAGGAGGGCACGTGCCTCTCTCAGGTGGTGGGGGGGCAGTGGCCAGCTCACATGTCTCTCCACATAAATGCATTGGAGTTTCTGACAGTGTTGAAAGTGATTCAGCATTTCGCTCCGTTATTACAGAGGCAGCATGTTCTGATTCACATGGACAACCAAGTAACAGCGGCTTATATCAACCGTCAGGGCGGTGTGCGCTCGGTGCAGCTGTTGGACATAGCCAGAAAGCTGTTGTGTTGGGCACACAGACACCTCCTCTCTATCAGAGCAGTATACATCCCTGGTGTGCTAAACAGGGGGGCGGATATCATGTCGAGGGGAGGACCTCAGGCAAGGGATTGGAGCCTGCATCCCGAGCTGGTGTCTCAGATTTGGTCAATGTTCAGGCAGGCAGAGGTGGATGTGTTTGCCGCGCGAGAGAACGCTCAATGCTGAGCGTTTTCTCGCTGTGCCCTGTGGTTTTCTCTGAGCGCACGAGCCAACCCCCCTCTGGGGTGGATGCGTTCTCACACCGCCCTTGGCCCAAAAAGCTTCTTTACGCTTTTCCGCCCGTCCCTCTGATTCCTCGGTTCCTGAGAAGGATTCAGGAAGAGCAGCTGTCAGCTATTCTCATAGCCCCGGAGCGCACGGAAGCGTCATGGTTTCCATGGTTACAGCGCCTGCTAGTGGGCCTGCCATGGAAGCTCCCATGGCTGGGGGATACTCTCTCCCAAGGGAGCACTTAGAGAGGCTCGGACTCTCGCCTGGAGTCGTGCTCACAATCCAGGGCGCGAGAGTTGCATCCACGAGAGCAGCATACTCGGCGAAATGGGCAGCGTTTCAGCAGTGGTGCATGGAGTCAGGCTCGGACCCAGTGACCTGTCCCCTGCCTCGCGTGCTGTCTTTCCTCCAGCCCCTAATGGACAGAGGATTGGCCTTTAGCACGGTTAAAACTTATGCAGCTGCGATTTCAGCTTGTCATGAGGGTTTTGGTGACCGATCTGTGTTTAGTCATCCGCTGATGAAACGCTTCCTCAAAGGCGTGGGGAGAGACAGAGCGATTTCTCGTCCTTTTACTCCTCAGTGGGATTTATCTCTGGTTTTATGGGCATTGAGCAAGGTTCCGTTTGAACCACTGACTCAGGTCTCATTGAAGTTTTTATCACTCGAAACGGCTCTGCTTTTAGCTCTGACGTCAGCTAAGAGAGTAAGTGATTTGTCAGCCCTTTCTGTCGCTCCATCCTGCCTGCACAATTAGGGAGATGGCAGCTCGGCTGTTTTACGACCTAATCCATCTTACATGCCTAAGAACATTAATAGCTCTTTTAGATCAAGAGTTATTAAGTTGCAAGATTTTTTCCCTCCCCCGCATGACTCTGAGGAGGAAGCTACATCAGACCTTCTTTGCCCTGTGTGCGCTCTGTCATGTTATGTGGAGTGCACGGCCACACTGCGTCACTCTCAGCGCTTATTTGTGCATTACAGAGAGCATTCGCAGGGGCGGCCTCTCTCTGCTCAGCGCCTGTCACATTGGCTGTGTGAAGCTATTTCACAAGCTTATGTCTCATCTGGCTCTGTTCCTCCGGAACACGTCAAAGCACACTCTACCGAAAGGAATTTCTTCCTCCGTGGCTTTGCACGGTGGGATGTCGGTGGAAGGTTGCACTGCAGCATCTTGGTCTTCTCCATGTTCATTTGTCCAGCTTTATTTGAGGGATGTCTCCCTCTTCTCTATGTCTCACTCTGTGCTAGGAATCTTGCCAGAGTGATGGTTATGGATATGAATGGAGTTTAATCTGATCTTGGATGAGATAGATGTGATTATTGGGTCTGTTCTGCTCATTGTTTGACTGTTACGAAGCGTAACGGCAGTCTTCTCTGCTTTTCAGCAACAGACTAGCAGAGTCAGCCCTTATGGATTATGAGAATTCATTATCGAGAGGCTGATAAGGAAACAGATCATCAGGCAGTTGGTATTGCGCACATATGCGCATACGGAACACAGGTGTTCACATTATACAGAATTCTGTGAATGGGCTTGTGTGCAGGCCTGAATTTTATTATTGGAGGCCTTGATGCTGGGATTTTTCGGATGAGGACCCAGTGAGGCATAGACTATATCCTGCTTTGCCTTTAACCCACTAGCGATAGCCTTAAAGGGCGAAGTCTATACGAAATAGAACGTTAGTTACATATTGTAACTCCAGATTCTATGAGTATAGGCGCAGCCCTTTAAGCTATGGGCCTCACTGGTTCCCTTTATCAGCTGAGGAAAAAGGCTGTTATCGGGAGCAGATTGTATGAACCCGTGGCCATTTATGGGCAGGTGGCACGGTAAGGGCCCATCACATGGGTGGGCGTAGACCAAGTTTTTTCAGTGCTGTGCTGGCGCGCAAGGGTAAACCCACTAGCGATAGCCTTCAACTAACGTTTCTAACAAGCTTTTCCTGACGCGAAGAGGGACAGGAGCATATCTGTACACAGTGTTGGGGAAGTTACTTTTAAAAAGTAGTGTTTGCTTGTTACTCTTATACATCTGAAAAAAGTAACTCTTTATTTTACTTAGTTACCCTCTATGAAGAGTAACTTCTCAAGTTAGTTTTCTGTTACTTTTACATTGCTTGATCATGGACCAGTGGCGGCTGCTGGTCAGTCAGGGAGGGGAAGCTCTTTTTTTTTCTGGCCTACATCATAAATTTGTTTATTTATGTAAATGATCCGTGACCCTGTTGTACCAACTAGGTGTCTTTTCCTGGGATTTTACTCCCCAAAACCCACTTTTGACCAGACAACACATTTTATTTGTGACAGCACTTACAGTGAGCCAGCTCACCTTGTCATACCAGGAATGCTGAAAAGACCTGTTACTTTTCCCCTCCTTTTGCACTAAATCAGTCTTAGGAGTTGATCTGCCCTGCTGTTTAACTCTAGTTTTCTCTTCGTAAGGAAGACTATCAAATGGCCTCGCCAAAATCTGGTCTACAACATTCATACTATCTGCCACGATGTGCAGCTTCCTAGCAGCTGGAGCTGCTACGTGAGACCACTGTTTGACAGGCTGTGAGTGTGAGTGAGAGGGAGAGAAGATCCCCAGCTACAGCTACTCGTTGGTGAAAAGAAAAGGTGGCAGGAGAGAATCTTCAAACACAACGCTAGTCGTTTTTAAGAAAGATAAAGTCGCTGGTGACCGATAAATCCTCCGAATCAGTCCAGAACAACTGAATGTAAAACTTAGAAGATACCCCAGTGAAGGGTGAGCCTTCAAGATCGCTGATTGGCTCATTTCACTGTCAATCAAAAAAGGGATTCGGCCTCAGACAGATCATCCAATCATCATGCAGAAGCTGAGCGTCCAGGCCAGCCCACTGCCTCATAGACCCCCAGAGACGCTGAGCGTCCGATGGGCGGGACAAAGCCCAGCGTTTATCCAATGACCGTCCAGTTTCCACCGTGGAACAACCCACTCTATATTTAAGCGCTGAAGTCTGAAGACGCTCAGCGTCCGACTGTGTGGAAGCGCTGAGACGCTGCGGGGATGAATGAGAAGGAAGTCGCTCCAGCTACCTGTGATAAGTAGCTGATTCAGAAATAAAGATGAAGGTATTCGAGCGCATATTTAGTCAATGAAATGTACACACAGCAGGACATATCACCACTTTTTTGGGGGACGTTTTAGGGGAAGCTGAGCTTCCCTTGCAGTCTTAGAGCAATCGCCACTGTCATGGACAGAACCCCATATCTATTCCTAAATGTGAAGGCCTACAAAAAGTTCTACTACAGAGAACATAACAGTTTTTTGTGCTCTTTATTTTACAAAATGTCACATACCCTGTGGAGTCAGAGCTCCTGTTCAGTGTTTCCACATTTTGCTTCTGAAATAAGCAACCTGGTCAATAAAAATAAGCCCAAAATAAGCAACCTCCAGCTACTTCCTTTCCTAATGTGATATTCTACTTTTTAAAAAGAGAAGTCTACAAAAATTGTGTTAATTTTCATCTACATTACATTTCAGTATCACAGTGCTAAGTATCTATTCAAGAAAAGACCGTCGCTTATAACAAGCAGACCCGGCAACTTTGGCTCTGGAGCATGCGCCATGTGCGTGAGTGTGTTTGGGGGCATGCATATAACCAGGAAACGAGGAAGTGGACAAACTGCCTACAGCAGTCGTGTTTTCCTTTATGTTAGGAGCTGGAAGATAATCAGGGGGATTCACGCAGACTTAAGAGCCCCAAGAAGAAACTTCATGTCTAGAAACAAGCCCAAAAAACCACGACCTGCGGCCGTGACTCACGAGATTTTCAGCCTTTAGACGCTTATAACGAGCGGACTTGGCAACGCTGCTCGTGTCTGTGCGAGCAGCTGAGAAGGCAGCTTCAGTGTCAGATCTGTCCGAGGGAAATGTAACGTTGCGCCGCATTAAAAAAGAAACTACGTTTCGTTACCAAATTTTCAACAGTAGCGTGTAACTTCACTTTTTACCGAAAAAGTAGTTTCGTTACTGTATCGCGTTACTTTCTAACGCGTTACACACAACACTGTCTGTACACTATGCTGCTGATCCTTTGATTGGTTCGCCCCTTATCCTGTTCCTCTGTCGCTCCTGATTGGCTGATGTGGCTTGACTTATCTGCACCAATCAGGGTGCTTCAGTGTAGGGGAAGGCAATCAGCACTTCCGCAGCGGCAAACTGTGAAAAGTAGTGATGGGCAAATGAAGATTTTATGAACCACTGAACCACTTGAAGCAATCGGTTCAAAATGGTTTGAAGCTTCAAAGCTTCAGTGATAATGACATCTGGGGGTAAAAAAGCTAGAACTGCAGTCAAATACAATGGAGGCTTTTAGACAGTAAAATAGTATGTATACAAACATACATGAAACAATGACTAGATATCTAGTTCTCTTTACTAACCATATATTCACACACTAAAGTATAAACATTTCTACATACACAAAGTAACAAAAATTATGGCATATACTCTATTAAAGTAGAGTATATGCATTTCAAAGATTTTTATTCAAGAAAATTATTTTTTCCACAGTTTTTGGATTCAGACAATTTCTTTTTTTACTAACAATGTCTCCACATTTTGAAAATATGCTCTCACATGGCATGGATGTCGCCTGTGTGCATAAAAATCTTTTGGCAAGCACATACAGATATGGGTAAACATTTTTTTGCTCTGTCCAGTAAACCAGAGGTTTTTTGGTTCTTTCTAGTGGTGGATCAGTCATGTAGTGCTGGACCACTACAATCGCATTAGCTGTCGTGCTCCTCAACCTCCTGGCTTCAGTGGCATCTCTGTTCAGCAGCTCCCAAAGGCTCCCTTCAAAAAGACAAACATAACAGTAATCAGTCTGGATCAAAATGAACACTTTTATTTTGCCTGCAAGCCTGCCTCCTGGTCCATCTGTGACATATTGAAGGTTTATCACTGACTTTAAGATGATCTATAATCCCACTTGGTATTTATAATTGGTATATATAGTCTTTATAATATTACCTGTGGATGCTGCTGGAGTTTCATCATCTGCCGGAGGTATTGCATGTTGAGCTGGTTCTGGTTAGCTGATGTAGATGGCTGTTGTGAGGATCTCATTACATATGCACAATCTGATACCAGTCTTCTCATTGCTGCATGGGCACGACCTTGATTGTGGAACCCAATCATTTTAAATCTGGGATCCAGGACTGTAGCAAGGTAGCAAGCTGTTGAAACCTCCTGGCCATCAAATCTTGATGTCATCTGTTGTGTTAAGTTCTGCCCCAGTACTTTTGCAGTGGCATAGCTTGTTTTTCCAGTTAAATCTATTGTACCATGAACTAGCATTTTGGTCATTGGCATCGCCACTGAACCTGAAACTCTCTTTTCCTCAGACAGTTCATTTGTTGCCTTCTTAAACGGGTTAAGCATGGCTATGCAGGCAGCCATGGTCTCATAATCTTCAGAGGCCAGTGGTTGTACATCTGTGGCGAGCACGGCAAGAGCTGACCCCACAGTTTGCCTCTCCTCGTACAAACGCTGGAACATGTCATTGGTGCTATTCCAGCGAGTGTCCACCTCCTGAATGAGCTTCATGGGTTTGCGCCCTGCGGATTTCTGCACCTGTTGCAACATCTCTTTGGCTCTAGTGTTGGTTTTAAAGTAAGTCACCACTTTACGTGGCCTTGTGTGAAGTTCTTCCAGTCCAGGAGTGTTCTCAATGGACTTCTTCACCAATGAAGCGAAGCCTGCGAGCTAGTTCAGGCAGACAACTCGAGCGGCACTGCTATTCACATGTCACATGTCACATTCACATATCAAACGTCACACTCCTTACATCAATCCTCCAATCACACTCTCCACCTCTCAATTTGGCGGTGTATTTAAACTGGGAGTTTACCCATCCCTCCCTCTGCTCGGAAAACGTTTATGCTGCCAGACGCTGATTGCTGCGTGTTCTTTCACCTGCTCTCTCATGCGATCGTCATCATACCTTTTGCTCCGGCGATCCTGATGTCTCGTTGTCTCCGATTCAGTAAGTGAGTCTCGGCTGTCATGGGAGGATGCTGAGCTTAATCCCGAAACCCAGATTCAGTCCCTGAAGTCAGCTTTGTGAATGAATCCCGCTTCGTCCTCGCCGGATCTCCCGCACGTCCGCAAACAACCTGCGTCTGGCCAGTGCACCGCATCCTGGAAGAATTCTACGCCCGTAAAATCATCACGCTGGCCGGCCTCAGCCATGAAGAGATTTTCGATTATTAGATGATCCAGCAGTACTCCAGATTCCCCCCGGGGGGAAGGTAAAGCGCCAGGTAAAGCACACTGCCAGTGTCCCTCCTCCTGAACTGGAGCCTGGCGCTGCCCGGGCCCCCCAAAGCGGAGCAGCCAGATTCCGGCTTCTCCACAGACGCGTCCTCCCTGTCTGCACTCCTCGAAGTTAAATCACCGCTGAACACCATGGAAAACAACGCCGCGCCATATGAACATCCCGGGTCCACTTCCGCGTCCTTCGCTTCGCTGGATGCAGGCCTTCCCGGGTGCCGTATGCCGCAAGAATCATGGGATCTGCAGTCCCAAGGGTCTTGGTTTCTGCCTCCTGCTGCTGCTATTCCTGATTCTCTAAGGAATCAAATCTTTTCAGGTAATCTCATTCCCGTAATCTTTAACATCTGAAACAATGATTGAATTATAAGTGTTCTTCAGGGTTGTTATATCATCAACTCGTGTCATTAATCATATTTTATTTCTCACTTTTTATTCATCTGAGAGGTATGGAGAATCATTGAATGGATTACATAGTTATTTAAAGTAATTTATTATTATCAAACTTTGCTCTTATCTCGATAGGCCATAATATTAATCTGGTGAAGATTCTGTTGTGTAGTGAATTTGCATACAAAGATTCAGAATGAGGTTGTGGAGACGTTTCAGTAGTTCTAAATCAGAATCAGAAATCAGAATCAGGAATACTTTATTAATCCCCAGGGGAATTCGGTTGTTTTAGTTGCTCTTGAACACAGTATACCAGTTGAAAATATTAGATGAAGACATTAGAATAGAGGAGCATTAATTTAACTTAATTAAATTAATTAAATAATTAATTTAGAGGCAGAATTAAAATAACATAGAATAAATTCAACCAAATGAAAATAAAAGGATCGTAACATGAAACATCAACTTCCTTGTGAAAGAAAATAATTAAGTTAAAATGAGACTGTGAATGAGATAAAGATATAAACAGTATTCACAATTCGTAATATTTATACCACAGATGTACAGGTAAAGCTAAGGATAGTGATCCAAGACTGTTCAGTTCCTTACTTGGCAGAATTTATGTGGCTTTCAGTGTTTTAGAGACACTATTTGTGAAGTATATCCGCAACGTAGAGAGGAATTTGTCACCTGCTTAGCCACAATTCAGATCTTTCCTACAGTGGTTCTCTTTAAAGGTACCACAGCTTTTCTGCCAAAGCTGCCATGTATATCAAATCAATCAAAGGCTAAATTAGTCTTTAGTTGACCTAATCCTTATTAGCTTATATTCTACCAGGCATTAAACCATATCCTGCTCCATCTGCAGTTCCTTCACCCAAATAACCTCCCTCTCTCAAAGAACAACTGTCAGCTCCTAAACCTCAAACAAATCCATTGCCCAGCTCTAAAAGTAATAAGTATAAGGAGGCTCCATCCTACAAAATTCGGGAATAAACATGAAGCATAATTCAACTCTAGTGAACGTGCCAGCACTTTCCAAAGCTCTTTCTAATCACCTCAGTAGATGCTTTGAGTTCTCTCACCACTGGTCCAGTCCCAGGTTCCTAACAGGTCTGGCTGGCTCAAATAAATAAACAAATACATAAATAATGAATAAATAAATAAATAATGAATAAATAAATAAATATATATATTTATTATTTAAAATAATAATTATTATTATTATTACAAAAAATAATATATATATATATATATATATATATATATATATATATATATATATATATATATATATATATATATATATATATATATATATATATATATATATATATATATATATATTATTTTTTATATATATATATATCAATTAAGATGATGATAAATAAAACACATTAATGCATATTTAATTCGTTCACAGAACCTTATCATGCTCTATGCCCCAAACGCACAAACTGAAATTGGGAAAGGGCTTTTGGGGACTCTGTACCATCAGACTGAAGTGTTTTGCAGAATGACTTAAAGCTCAAGGAGCTGATGTCCTTTAATGTTTTTAAATCCAAAATGAGAGACATGGAGGCAGATTCTATCCAATGCCAATGTTTTTAGCTAAGCTGTGATATGGCTCATAGATGTATCTGTTTTAAATCCATAATGATGTGCTTGTAAATTGTTTCTCTTTTTTGTATCTGTAAGCAAATTGTGTTTTTGCTGCTGCCTGTCTTGACCAGGTCTCCCTTGTAAAAGAGGTTTTAATCTCAATGGGACCAATCTGGTTAAATAAAGGCTAAATAAATACATAAATAGATCATGATGATAATAAATAACCAATGTCAGAAAAAAAAAATAATAAAAATAAAAATAAAATAAAATAAATAAATAAATAAATGTATACGTATGTGTGTGTATGTATTTGTGTATATATGTGTTTGTATATGTATGTTTGTGTGTGTATATATGTGTGTATGTATATACGTGTATATATGTGTGTGTGTATATATATGTGTATATGTGTGTGTGTATATATATATGTGTGAGTGTGTATATATATATATGTGTGTGTGTGTGTGTGTGTGTGTGTGTGTTTATATGAATAAATGAATAAATTAAAAAAATAAATAAATACATAATGATGATGATAATGATGATGATAATGATGATATATATTTATACTAAACTTTCAGAGGCTGTCAGGCTTCAGAGGCTTGATGCTGGACAACATGTGAAAACTCCCTTTGCTCTGTTCCATCAGCCACAGTGGAAAAATAAATAAATTCATAAAAAAAAATAGATAAAAATAAAATAAATAAATAAATAAATAAATAAATAAATAAATAATAGAATAAATAAATGAATACAAATTAATTGATTAAAATACTACTACTACTACTACTACTACTACTACTAAAATAAAAAATAGTAAAAATAAATTAATAATAATAATAATAAGAAGAAGAAGAAGAAGAAGAAGAAGAAGAAGAAGAATAAGAATAATAATAATTAAATAATCTTAAAGACAGAGCAGTCTTGATGAAGGCTGTTGTTCAGATCTGCAGTTGGTCTTTGCTCTGCACTGAATGAAATAGCATTTCTTTCTTTACTTGACTATGTTGAGTCTTCAGATTCTCTCCAGTTTTATACTGACGCTGCTCCATATGCTGGTCTTGGGGGGTTCCTATAACAATGAGTGGTTTGTAGATGTCTGGCCAACAGAAATACAGACCCTCAAGGATCCTCAATCTACTGCCCTTTATGAGCTTTACCCAGTAATGTTGCTTGCTCTCAGCCAGGTCTCTATTTTATTCCACAGCAGGGTCTCAGCTTTTCTGATTTGAAAATAGGAAGCACATGTATGCCTTATCCTTGAAGCACTCAAATCTGTAAGATCTCAACAAGGCACTTATATCAAATTGCAAAAACTAAAACTGTTTTTCTTTTGTCATTTCTCTATGATGAAAATCTGCATCATCGTCCCCCCTTATCAATAGTGTTAATTTTACCGGACATTTTTGTAGTCTAGTCCAGTCTTAGTCCATCTTCTATCGCCCTTGTTAGTTTTTATCACATTTAGTCAACTTCATCCTGTTTTTATTTAGTCAATTTTTTGTCGACCAAAAGCCAAGCATTTTAGTTTTTATCTTAGTCCAAGACAACGCCATTTTTGTTAGTCTAGTGTAGTTGATAAAAACTGTTGACATTTTAGTCTAGTTTTAATAAGGATAATTATTTTATCCCTTTACTTTTTTTGTCAGCAAATAATATAGAACGCATCTATCCATCCATCCATCCAGCTGCTCAGCATGAGACGAGTCAGCAGTGCTCATATTAACCCTCAGACAACTGAAAATTTAAATACAAGAAAGTGCCTCATTTCGGTCTCTCTCCCTCCATTCGGAGTTACAACACAACAGTGCTTACATTAGTACAGCTCTAGCCTCTAACTTGTAACCAATAAAATAAAGTGCCTCATGGACAACTGAAAATTTAATAAAATAAAATGGATCATTTCTGAACACAACAGTGCTCACATTAGTACAGAACGGTTAACTTTCTTTTCTCAGCGTACAGCATACAATTGACGGTCTAAATAACACCTGCCTGTGTCATTGTTTGTTTTGGTATTGTTAAAGGAAATCAAAAGTAAAGCAGCAGTTTCTAGTAACTAACTGTCACATATCAGTAAATTTAGGCCTCGTTTAGCTTGAGAAAACGAGTAGTAGTCACTTTGTTCACTACGTGCCAACGTGCTAACTGCTAAGAAGCTAGCGAAAGTTAGCCTCCACTAGTTTGGGGTCGGTTTAAGCCAACATGCAACAATACCACATTGGTTTATTGTTACGTTGTTCGTACCTGGATTTCGTTGTGATGAACTTTGATGTGTCTCTTCAAGTTTGTGGTGTTCTTCCCATCTATCTTGTGCCAACATTCCTTCCCTTCTGTTACAACCAAAAAAATAGTTTGCCCGCTGTGAATTAAAAAGTGGGTGGGACAGAAACTAGGCTTCCCACAGGTGCTGTGCAAAGCACCGCAGGCACAGCAGAGGAGACAGAACTTCAAATAATATATAATACAATATTTAGTCTCGTTTTAGTTCGTGAACAAAAAAGGCCATAGATTTTATCATAGTCTTTATTTAGTGAACAGCATTTTAGTCTCGTCTTGATTAGTCGACGAAAATCCACACTGATGTTGTCTTAGTTCTTGTTTATTCATAAGGGGTTTAGTCTCTCCTAGTCTAGTTTTCATCCGTTGAAAAGTGGGTGTTGACGAATAGATTTCGTCTAGTTTTTGTTAACGAAATTAACACTACTTATCAACAATCATCCCCTGGTTCATCAATGGTCACAAATCTATGACGAGATCCTGGTTCTCTTCAAATCTGCGCTGTTTCTGTTGAGCCATGGCCTGCCTCCCGCACTCTATTCCCCTCACTCCCTGAAGATTGGTGTAACCATGACCGCATCGCTTCATCTGCCTACCTCAACACTGGAATCCCCGGCGCGCTGGTCCTTTTCTGCACTCAACGCTAAGGAGACTACACAAGAAAGTCATCCAGTCTGCTCAAAGCTCATGAGTTCCTGCATTTGACATTTAAAGATTGTATCCATTGCTGCATAACTCTGTACTGCATATCAGGTGGTGTGCTGGGGTTAAGTATGTACCAATTCATCATGATAACATCTGCATTCACTGGGTAGTATATTCCTCTCAGCGGGCGCTGGGGGGAATGGCGACACGGCCAATGATGCCTGGGCCCACACATAGTAGACACTAGGTAGTATATTCCTCTCAGCGGGCGCTGGGGGGAATGGCGACACGGCCAATGTGCCAGGGCCCACACATAGTAGACACTAGGTAGTATATTCCTCTCAGCGGGCGCTGGGGGGAATGGCGACACGGCCAATGTGCCAGGGCCCACACATAGTAGACACTAGGTAGTATATTCCTCTCAGCGGGCGCTGGGGGGAATGGCGACACGGCCAATGTGCCAGGGCCCACACATAGTAGACACTAGGTAGTATATTCCTCTCAGCGGGCGCTGGGGGGAATGGCGACACGGCCAATGTGCCAGGGCCCACACATAGTAGACACTAGGTATTATATTCCCCTCAGCGGGCGCTGGGGGGAATGGCGACACAGCCAATGAAGCCAGGGCCCACACATAGTAGTTCACTAGGTAGTATATTCCCCTCAGCGGGGGCTGGGGGGAATAGCCACACATAGCAGTTCTCAGCAGCGCCAGGCTCCTATCAGTTATGTTTTGGGGGTGTTCTCATATGTTTTGCTCATCACTCCTCCATGCCTTCATGTAAACATTTCTGCAAGGAGTGATGAAACTGGAGCCTGGACGCCAAACCTGTAACATGTATTTGCAGCAACAGTAAAACAATTGAACGTGAGTTGACTGACTGAACTAAATTAAGTGCATGAGTGTCCCCGGGTTTAGGAGCCTAGGACTCTATTAAAACTAGACAGGTTCTTTGTCAATCAGGTTGGAGCAGAGTTACACAAAACCAACAGTCAGGGGTTTACAACAGGTTTATTATAAGAACAAGATAGCAACTCAGTCCAGTGTCTTTGGTGGTGGTCCCTTTGATATCCCCACAACTGGCAGTCCATGTACTCCGCCCCTTGAAAGGATTAAAACATGCAGTCAGACACCTTTGTTTGGTCTGTAATCCCTTAACCAATCCCAGGTAATAGTCTTTAGGCACAGCAACCACCCTAAAACACGACACCACACAATAAAATAAAATAAAACACCCTCTGGTACAGGGTCAGGACCGTGTCTGCTGAGTTCTAAAACCAAAATAAAATGGGGGACTAAAAACACCAGTAGAAAAAGGGACTAAAACACCAGACAAAGAACACTAAAATCTAATAACTAAAAAACCCCAGTTAAAACAAGATAAAAATTGTATTAAAATCTTTAAAAAAGACGAAGGTGAGGAATGTCCTGTGAGGGTACCTAACTCAGAGAGGGGTGCATCGTGATGACACCCCTCTGTCATCCAACAATGTTTCCCCTCACACGTCTGTCCACTGTTCTCCACACACAGCCGTCCCCCTGCTGCTTCCACGTTGCCGTGGCGCTGGGGCTCTGTCTTCTTCCTGACCGGCGTGGCTCGTCACTTTTGCTGGGGAGGACAGGTCCTTTTAGGGCAACTCACAATTCGATTTCAGCAGAAAAATAAAGTGCCCATAACTGCAGTGCACGTGCCTCCCTGCACTACGTAAGCCGCGGCAGACCAATCCAGATGGATTACATAGTGCAGGGAGCGAGCGTAGACGTGCACTGCTGAAGTATGCTATAGCACTGTTTAGGCTCGAAAAATGTACTAAATGACCTCGTTTTGAATTAATTATGGACGTTACCCGCTCAGGACACTTGGATTACAGTGGACAAGCAGTATGAAGGAAAATAGGCACGTTTTTGTGGTCTTTTATGGACCTTTTTCTTACGGGCGCCGTCGTCCCATGTTAGATGGACGTTTGTTGACAGCGAAAATCCCCCCGGACCCCCGGCTGCATTTGAGACATCAAAAAAGTGCTCCAGAGTGTTGCTCAGCATGAGGGTGAGTAGAAAATGAGGCCAAATCATTGTTTGGGTGTAGTGTTCCTTTAAAGGATAAGTTCAGTTTCTACAGCTTTCACATTGTTTATAGAATGAAGTAGAACAATATACTCACTCAGAAGGCTTTCCTGATCCAAACAGTGCTTCGGGAGATAGTGAGAACCAAAATCGAGGGGCGGACATCTGTATAATAGTAGCACATAGGGCGTACAGTGCCACTCCTAAAACTGCATTAATCGTCCAAAAACTCATTTATTTCTTCAATATTTCATCATGGTCCACTCGCGCTACTCCTCCAAGACAGTCCGGGGTCGCTCCACCCATGTTTTTCTGACTGCTGACCTCTGAACTGGAACCTTTCTTCATGCCTGCTGCACATGCGCTGTACGGCTTCCTCCTTTCGATGAGCTCCTCATCTGTAAAATCTGGCTCGAAACTGTAAGGACACCCATCATATTCAAAGTTCTCCTCCATAACATCTTTATCAGAATGATATTCATCCATTTTGCACAAAACTGGAAGAAGAAAGTTGTTCAGTACCTGGTGGTCGCCCCTGAAACAATGAGCCGTACAGTGAAGAAAGTTTCCAGTTCAGAGGTCAGTACAGTCAGAAAAACATGGGTGGAGCGACCCCAGACTGTAATGGAGGAGTAGCACAAGCGGACCATGATGGAATATTGAAGAAACAAATGAGTTTGTGGATGATTAATGCAGTTTTAGGAGCGGTGCTGTATGCCCTATGTGCTACCATTATACAGATGTCCGCTGCTCGATTTTGGATCTAAATATTTGTGGAGGCAGTTAAGTCAATATTTAGTCTACTAGGCAAGGCAAGGCAAGTTTATTTGTAGAGCACAATTCATACACAAGGCAATTCAAAGTGCTTTACAGAACAAGAAAAATGCATTAAAATCACAAGACAAAATAGAGTAATCATTATAAAATCACTTTAAAAAATCAAAATACAAAATAAAATCAACAATCATTATAAAATAAATTTAAAAAGAAGAGTGCAGATCAGATCCTTTCAGTCATATGCACAGTTAAATAGAGCTGTTTTAAGCCTAGATTTGAACATTGTCAGAGTAGAGGCCTGTCTCACATCTTCAGAAAGACTGTTCCAGATTTTAGCTGCATAAAACTGGAACCCTGATTCTCCATGTTTAGTCCTGACTCTAGGCACCAGCAGAAGGCCGGCCCCCGAGGTCCTCAGAGTCCGAGATGGTTCATATGGCACTAACATGTCAGAGATGTACTTTGGTGCCAGGCCATGGAGAGATTTGTACACAAGCAGAGCTGCTTTAAAGTCTATTCTCTGAGCCACAGGAAGCCAGTGTAGGGACCTGAGCACAGGACTAATGTGTTCGTACTTCCTGGTTCTGGTCAGGACTCGAGCAGCAGCGTTCTGGATGTACTGCAGCTGTCTTATGGCTCGTTTGGAGAGGCCGGTGAGCAGGCTGTTACAGTAATCTAACCTACTAGAGACAAATGCATGGATAAGTATCTCTAGGTCAGGTTTAGACACTATACCTCTGATTTTGGCGATGTTTTTTAGATGGTAAAAGGCTGTTGATGTTATTGATTTTATATGGCTGTTAAAGTTCAAGTCTGAGTCCATTATTACCCCGAGATTTCTAACCTGATTTGTAGGTTTTAGAGAGAGAGACTGGAGGTGACTGCTGACACTTTCTCTTTGTTTCTGTGGACCAAACACGATGACTTCAGTCTTGTCTGAATTTAGCTGGAGAAAGTTGTTTTGCATCCACACACTGACCTGTTGGATGCAGTGACAGAGTGAATCCACTGGTCCATATTCACCTGCTGTCAGTGAGACATAGATCTGAGTGTCATCTGCATAATTGTGGTAGGACACATTAGTACTCTGTATTAACTGGCCTAAAGGCAGCATGTAGAGGTTGAAAAGGAGGGGTCCCAGGATTGACCCCTGGGGCACCCCACAAGTCAAGGCCATGTGGTCTGAGACACAGTTACCAATTTCTACAAAGTACTTCCTGTCTTCTAGATAGGACTTCAACCAATGTAGGGCAGTCCCCGAGATGCCCACCCAGTCCACTAGTCTCTGTAAAAGGATCTCATGATCAACAGTGTCAAAAGCAGCGCTCAGATCTAGTAGGACTAAGACGGAGACTTTGCCTGCGTCAGTGTTCAGGCGGATGTCATTTGTCACCTTGATAAGAGCGGTCTCAGTGCTGTGATGTGGTCTAAAACCTGACTGGAAAACATCGAATGAGTTGTTCATTAGGAGAAAGTCAGTGAGCTGTTGGTAAACAACTTTTTCAAGGACTTTGCCTAAGAACGGCAGATTTGAGATGGGCCGGTAGTTGTTCAGTACTGTGGCATCAAGACTGCTCTTCTTTAGGAGAGGCTTTATGACCGCAGTTTTCAAGGCCTTTGGAAATGTTCCAGATTGTAGTGACATGTTAACTATCTGAGCGAGTGGTGGTAACAAACTGCTCAGCACGGACTTCAGAAATCTAGTGGGTAAAACATCGAGGCAGCATGTGGATGAACTCAGACTTGTGATAATCTCTTGGACAGTTTTGTCAGTTACAGGTGCAAAATGAGTCAGCTCGAAGTGTTTAGGTGGCTGCAGGGTTGTTATTGGTGCTGTGGAATTGATGGAATTTTTAATAGTCTGAACCTTGTTGCAAAAGAAGACTGCAAACTCATTACACTTAGATGTGGAGATTAATTCCAATGGCAGTTGAGCTGGAGGATTTGTTAATCTGTTCACTGTTGCAAATAAGACACGCGAGTTGTTCCTGCAGTTTCCAATAATTTCAGAGAAGTACATCTCCCTTGTTCTATGTAAGATCTGATTGAACATGTACAACTTTTCTTTATAAATTTCGTAATGAACATGGAGTTTTGACTTTCGCCATTTCCGCTCGGCCCTCCGGCACTCCCTTTTCTGTGCCCTGACCGAGTCGTCATTCCTCCATGGTGACTTCTGCTTATTTTTAGCCATTTTAACTTTCACAGGGGCAATGGTGTCCAGAACATTCAAAACACTTGAAGTAACAGAGCTCAACAAATCATCAACATTAGAAAAAGAGACATTTTCAAAGTTAATCATTTCAAGGAACAGAGCACCTGTGCTGTTATTTATGTGTCTCCTCTGTACTACTGCAGGACCAGCCGGTGGTGTGGGAGAAACAGACAGGTCAAAGAAGACACAGAAATGATCAGACAGGGCAACATCAACCACAATGACATTTGAAATATTAACCCCTTTTGTAATGAGCAGGTCCAGAGTGTGCTGTGCCCTGTTATGAGTCGGCTCACACACATGCTGAGTCAGGCCAAAGGTTTCAAGGACAGCACTGAGCTCTTTAGCATTTCTGTCACAGACATTATCCACATGTATATTAAAATCACCTGTAATGACCAAACTATCAAAATCAGTGCATACAATTGAAAGCATCTCGGTAAAATCATCAATAAAATTTTTATAGTGTTGCGGGGGCTTGTATAGGACTATATAGAGTATGGACGGGGATAGTCTTATCTCCATTTTAAAGGACACATACTCAAATGATGAAAACACCCCAAATGACAACCTGTGCGTAACCATACGATCTCTAAATACTGCACAGACACCTCCACCCTTTTTGTTTTCTCGTGTTTCAGATTCAAATTTGAAGTTGGGTGGAGTTGATTCCATTAAAACTGCATTACCTGTGTTTTTGTCAAGCCATGTTTCAGTTAAAAACATCAAGTCAAGTTTATAAGAAGTGATCAAATTATTAATTAAAAATGATTTGTTGGACAGGGATCTAACATTGAGCACAGCAAGTTTCAGATTAGTTACATTAGGACAGGATATTATCTTCTTACAAGGGATATGGATTAAATTTCTCTGATTGGACAATCTAACTGTCCTTCTGTAATCTAGTCTATGTGGTGTGACTGTAGATATGGCACTAGGGGAAAATGATGTCTCACAGGGCCCCAGCCTGATATTACCTTTATCATGACTGTAAGTCCTGGGACAGCAGAGGCCCTGTTCATCCTAGCGCTTAGGGATACCAGCTCTGGGGGCAGGCAGGGGAGGACGAACAGAGGGGAGTTTGGGTGATGGACCAGATGGGAGCCGAGGGGGAGGGGTTGGGGGAGCTTGTGTTTGTGAGGGGGAGTCGAAGTTCCTGTCGAGGAGCTTCGACAGAGGCACAGTTTTATACGGAGAAGAGTCTCGACTAGTTAGTGACAGTCTTGACCTTGCTATATTAGGGGTGAGGGGAACCATCTTGATCCCTGATTTGATAAGGCCTTCAAGATGGTTGGGAAGGCCCATGGGGGAAGGTGGGGATGGAAAGGAAAGGGACAAGTCTCTGGAAGGGGTAGATGTAGCAGGGGGGTCCCAGGGCTGGTCTGTGGGTAGGGGAGGTGATAGGGGTGCTGCTGGGTCTGAAACTTCTGCTAGGGCCTTCACAGACGAGTCCAAGGCCTGTGATGGGGGCCCGGGGGAAGGTGGAGCCGATGGTGGGCCTGGATCCTTTTGTGGGGCTGGTGGAGGCTGTTGTGCTGCAGCTGGTGCTGTATCCTTCACTGGGGGTGGTGGAAGTTGTTGCAGCAGAGGCTGTTGTGGTGCAGGCTGTTGTGATGGAGGCTGTTGCGGTGCAGGCTGTTGTGATGGAGGCTGTTGTGGTGGAGGCTGTGGTGGCGGAGGCTGTTGCGGTGCAGGCTGTTGCGGTGCAGGCTGTTGTGGTGCAGCTGGTGATGAAACTGCAGCAGGGATGCTTCTCTCATTCCTCCTTTCTCTCACTGGTTTCTCAGGACCCTGTCCCGGCCGATCCTGATGCCTCAGAGCGTGCAGGAGGTGCTCCGTTAGCACTCTCCTAAGATCCACTTTGGACTCAATTGCCCCACTGAGACTAAAAAGAATCAAAGGTCAGAGGACAGCTCCTTGGTTCAGCTCAGCAACTCGTACACTTAAACAAACAACCCGTAAATTAGAGAGAATGTGGCGCTCTGATAAAAGGGAAGAGTCACGTATACTTTGGCGAGAGAGTCATAATAAGTACATGAGAGCCTTAAAACATGCTCGAGCTGCCTACTACTCTTCACTTATTGAAGAAAATAGAAACAACCCTAGATACCTCTTCAGCACTGTAGCCAGGCTGACACAGAGTCAGAGCTCTATTGAGCCTGTGATTCCTCTAGCCCGGAGCTGTGAGGACTTTATGAGCTTTTTCAATGATAAAACTCTGAAAATTAGAGATAAAATTAGCAACTCTCTATCTCCAGCTGAACCTGTCATACCTCTAAATGTAGTAGTAGTTAGACCTGAGTTAGACACTTTCTCTACGATTAGCCTTCAGGAGCTAAATTCTCTGGTCTCCTCCTCCAAATCATCAACCTGCCTTTTAGACCCGATTCCAACTAAACTGTTCAAGGAGGTCTTCCCTCTAGTTTGTCCATTGTTGCTGGAGACAGTAAATATATCTCTATCAACAGGCTACGTACCACAGTCTTTTAAAACAGCAGTAATCAAACCCCTCCTTAAAAAACCTAACCTCGATTCAGGAACATTAGCTAACTACAGGCCTATTTCTAACCTTCCATTTGCCTCAAAGATCCTGGAGAAAGTAGTAGCTGATCAGCTAGGTGACTTCCTTCAAGACAATAGCCTGCTTGAGGACTTTCAGTCAGGATTTAGAGCTCATCACAGCACAGAGACTGCTCTAGTTAAAGTAACCAATGATCTACTCTCAACTTCAGATAAAGGACTTCTCTCTGTTCTTGTTTTGTTAGATCTTAGTGCTGCTTTCGACACCATTGATCATGATGTTCTTATACAGAGATTAGAGATGTTACTTGGGATTACAGGGACTGCCTTAAATTGGTTTAAGTCCTACTTATCTAATAGATATCGGTTTGTACACGTGAACAACAAGTCCTCTGTGTACACTAAAGTAAGTTACGGGGTTCCTCAAGGTTCGGTGCTAGGTCCAATTCTCTTCTCTATATATATTGTAGAAAACTTTTATTGATACTTTATTTTGAAGGTCTAAGCTGCCACCACCTTTGTTTATCCGGTCTGGTCCGGTGTCAGAGGCAAGAGAACACAGAGGCTTGGTCAAGTATAAAAATATAACCTTTATTTAATCACAAACATATTAAATATGAGTCTGTGTCTTGGATCTCACTGAGTTCTGCGCCTGCTGAAAGGGACAGCCCTAGCCCCTAAGAACGCCACAGTGAAACACACATAAAATACACTGCACACTGATTTACCATAACCATGCACAGACCAATAAATAAAGTGAACTGCATGCGTCTCTAAACTAAGGACCACTACACACTAGGCGGGTCAGAACCACTACAAGCACCAGAGGGGGGGCAGGGAGCTACCCTGGAGCACGGCGCCACCCCTCGGTGAATCTCAGACAGAGCTCAAACAAAATTATAAAATAGGCCTAAACACAAAACAAGAAAACAAAGATTATTCACACAATGGATGAGTTTTAAAACAACTTAACTCGCCCGGGCTGGCGACGAGACCCCCCCATGGGGTCTAATAATGGACTCCGCTGCAGCTTCGGCGGCGCGTGCGGCCCTCAGGATCGCGGAAACCAGGGAGGAGCAGCCAACAGCCAGTATGGGGAGAGACGGCTTATCGACGTGGAGAAACAGCACCCTGACACAGCGGGGCGGGAAGGCGTACAGACAGCCTGGCACGTGGAGAAACTGCACCCAGACACGGCGAGGCAGGAAGGCGTGTGGGCGACCTCATACGTGGAGAACCTGTACCCCAAAACGGCGAGGCAGGAAGGCGTGTGGGCGACCTCATACGTGGAGAAACTGCACCCCAAAACGGCAAGGCAGGAAGGCGTGTGGGCGACCTCGTGGCTCCAGTCAAGGGACTCACTAACCCCCCCCTCTCTACCTAAAGGAGGCGACCAGCCTCCCCTCCTAGCGCAGGAACCGCTCCCCTATCTAACTGTCTTCACTGCCGGTGACACTAAAAGTCACGGGCAGCCTGCTCGGTTTGTTTCTCTGTCCCCCAGCCACGGCCACAGGCGCCTGCAGTCCAGCTCCTCTCTCCTGTCCCGCTCATTCAGATCCTTTTTTTTTAACCCCCACAGTGTCCCTCCACCTCCTACCACAGGTGAGTGTGATCAGCTAATCAGTGCCTCAGTTCACAGCCAACACAGGGCCTCTATCCCCCTCAAGTGACCACAAAGTGCAAAACATACTCAAAAATAAGTTTCACTACAATATGCTTCCCCTTGGTGAAATCATGAGGAAATACTCTGTTAATTTTCACTGCTACACTGATGATACACAGCTTTATGTATCACTGAAGCCAGGTGAGATAAACCAGTTAGACAAACTAGATGCCTGTTTAAAGGACACCAGATCCTGGATGGCCAGAAATTTTCTTCTTCTTAACTCAGACAAGACAGAGATTATTGTGCTGGGCCCTCGAATCCTTTTCTAGTGATTTAACTGCCATAGATGGCATTAGTCTGGCACCAAGCGCAACTGTTAGAAATCTAGGAGTGCTATTTGATCAGGACTTATCCTTTAACTCCCACATAAAGCAAATTTCAAAAACAGCCTTTTTTCATCTTCGTAGCATCGCTAAAATCAGGCCTATCCTGTCCCAGAGCGATGCTGAAAAGCTAGTCCATGCTTTTGTTACCTCTAGACTGGACTTATGTAATTCTCTGCTTTCAGGCTGTCCCAGGAAGTCACTTAAGACGCTTCAGCTGGTCCAAAATGCTGCAGCACGTGTGCTGACTAGAACTAGGAGAAGAGACCACATTACTCCTGTTTTAGCTTCTCTGCATTGGCTTCCCATTAAATATAGAATAGAATTCAAGATTCTTCTCCTCACCTATAAAGCTCTCAGTGGACAGGCACCAGTCTATCTTAAAGAGCTTGTAGTGCCGTACAACCCCTCTAGAACATTACGCTCCCAAAATGCCGGCCTACTTGTGGTACCATTAATCTCCAAAAGTAGTATGGGAGGTAGAGCCTTCAGTTATCAGGCTCCTCTTCTCTGGAACAATTTACCAACCACAGTTCAGGAGTCTGACACTCTCTCTACCTTTAAGGTTAGACTTAAAACTTTCCTCTTTGATAAAGCTTTCAGTTAGGGACCAGCTCATAGTTTATAAATAAATAAATAAATTAGTTCATAAATTAGACTCATAGTTTAGATGTAACAGGTCTAGACTGCCGGGGGGGGGAGTCTGGCACAATGGGCTCTCTCTCTCTCTCTCTCTCTCTCTCTCTCTCTCTCTCTCTCTCTCCACATCTGCTTTTGCCCCTTTTGTTTGCTCCTGTACTCGTCTCTGGCTCTTGTCTTGTAGGTGGCCTGGGATTCTTGGTGGAGACTGCCTGCTGCTGTGGAGTCACGAAGCCTCAAAACTACAATTATAAACATGACACATAGTTGACCATTTTATTAGGAACACTCCATTCCCATTATCATTATAGCTATTTATACAGATACTAGCATGATCTCCATATCCATGATCGATACATCTACAGTATCTATATTTTACTACCACATAGGCATGAGGTCCCTCTTGAAAATGGGATGTCACATCTCAAGAGGCCTTTAACACATTTATACTTAACGGAGACAAATATGGTTGGGATGCACTTGTGGTCTGGGCACCCATGAGTTCGTCACTACCATAAATTCTTATTTTCAGTAAGAATATCTAAGATTATACTTCTAGAAAATGATCACCACAACCATTCAGACATGAGGACCCTCTTGAAAATGAGATGTAGCATCTCAAGAGGCTAACCTCTAATAAATCAGACGACAGGTTGATGGTACATGAACCTGTCCCTAATTTTAGTTCTTATTCTAGTCCACTTGTCTCCTCTTCCCTCCCTTCTTTTGCCCTCACACCCGACACAGCATCGTGTGGATTTGCTGTTCATCATGAGACTGGGATCCACATTCAAGATTTCCTGCTGCTTAACAGAAGGTTTTTTCTTGCCGCCATGATGGAGGGATCCATGATTGGCTATTTGGATTCATGTTGGGTGTTGGATGTATATATTTGTATATATATGTATATGTGTATTTTATATGTATATATGTATCTATGCATACTGTATATGTGTATCCATAAAATGAAGAGCTTTATGCTCTATTGTAAAGTGTCTTGAGATAACACTTGTTATGAATTGGCGCTATACAAATAAAGATTGATTGATTGATTGATTGATTTCAAAGGAATTGTTCATTTGCTGATACAAGCACCAAATTTAGCACAAATGATGTCCAGGATGTACTTTCTAAGAAAAGTATGTTTTCCAGCTGAAAATCCAAGATGGCTGCCGTTTTTCAAGATGGTCGACATTGGGAATGGGTTCAAACAGCGTTTGACCTATTTTGATTCAGCATGTGAAACGGTCTACCTTCCAAGCGGCCTGCATATGGGGCCAGGCAACAGTGTGTAAAATGCAGACCAAAAGTCCTGCCAACTGGGTCTGGAAAAAAGAAGATGACAAACCTTCCACCTATTTTGGCGACTTGTGAGCAGTTAACAAAAAGTGGGTGCAAGACTGAGTGCAGAGGAAGATGCAAATGTTATCGCTTCGGCCTGAAATGACAAAAGTAATAATAAATAAAAATTTACTGAAAATCAACTAATGGAAATCAGACTTTGCTTTTGAATTGTAGTCCAAGAGAATTATTTAAAAAAAAAAAAAAAAAAAAAAACTAATGAAACTGGCTTGGACAAAAATGATGGTACCCTTAACTCAGTGTGTTGTTGCACAAGCTTTTGAGGCAGTCTCTGCAAAGAGACAATTTCTGTTACTCACAGTGAGACTTCTGCACCTGTCCACAGGTATTTTGGCCCACTCCTCATAAGCAAACTTCTCCAGTTGTCTGAGGTTTGAAGGCTGTCTTCTCCAGACTGCATGTTTCAGCTCCTTCCACAAATGTTCAACGGGATTTAGATCAGGGATCATAGAAGGCCACTTCAGAATAGTCCAGTGTTTTGTTCTGAGCCATTCTTGGGTGTTTTTAGCTGTGTGTTTTGGCTAATTATACTGTTGGAGGACCCATCCAGGCCATGTCCAGGGAGGTTGTCTACAGTCCTGTGGACCTTAAACTTCTGAATAATCTGTGCAGCTGTAGTCACACTAATCAAGCTGCTTGGAGATAGTCTTATAGCCTTTACCTTTAACATGCTTGTCTATAATTTTATTTCTAATCTCCTGAGACAGCTCTCTCCTTCGCTTTCTGTAGTTGTTCAGTGTGGTACACACCATGATACCAAACAGCACAGTGACAACTTTTCAGCCTTTAAATAGGCAGGCTGACTGATTACAAGCTTGAAGACACCTGTGACGATAATTACAGGACACACCTGAGTTTAACATGTCCCATTAACATCACTTTCAATCTTTTCTAGGGTACCATCATTTTTGTCCTGGTCAGTTTCATTAGATTTTTTTTAAAATAATTCTGTTGAATCACAATTCAAAAGCAATGTCTGATTTTCATTGTTTAATTTTTAGTAATTTTTTATTTATTATTACCTTTGTCAGTTTCAAATTATTCCCGTGACCATTGTGGGTTTTCTTTCTTTGACAGCAGGGTACCAACAATTTTGTCCACGTGTGTGGCTTACTGGTCCAAAAGCCTAAAGTGAAACTAATGTCTTTAACACATCTTTTAGAAAATTACTCAACCATTCTGCTTTTTTGGTGTCCTTTTTGAAAAAAGAAATAAAATTACATCCACATCACTGCTGAAATGCAATATGCATATTTAATATCCATCGGAAACATCATCAAGAGAGTGTTTTTCATTTAATTCCCATTTTTTCATCACAATATTCAATTATTTTGATATTCTAAATGCAGAATTGGATTTCTCATACTAGAAAAAAAAATAATTCAATGTATAGGCCATCAAAATAGGTCAAACGCTGTTTGAACCCATTCCGAATGGCGGCCATCTTGAAAAATGGCAGCCATCTTGGATTTTCAGCTGGAAAACATACTTTTCATAGAAAGTACATCCTGGACATCATTTGTGCCAAATTAAGTGTTTGTTTCACCAAGTGAAGTATTATTTCATTAAATGCCTCCACTATATTTCCCGAAGCACTGTTATGATCAGGAAAGTCTTCTGGGTGAGTATATTGTCCTACTTCATTCTATAAACAATGTGAAAGCTGTAGAAACCAAACTTATCCTTTAACTAGAGGGATGTATCGCGATTACACCCCTCTGCTTCCCAGCAGCGCATGCCCTTGTTTCTCTGTTGGCTCTCCACACAGCCGCACTGCCGTCTCCCCTGCCAATCCCTCACTCTGTCCCAGCAAGCGGCCCTGCTGCTTCAAAGGCTGCCAGCGGGTCTGCTGCTCTGCAACATTCTCTGAAGCTCGCGCTCAGTCCGGCACTTCGTCCTGCTCTCCATCTGTTGCTTCCCACCCAGACTGCTTCCTCCCGTCTTGTCGTCCTCTCGGCTGCACTGCTGCCCTCCTTAAATGTGCACACCAGTGCCTTGATTGCAGCTGCACGCCGGTCCCTCCTCAGCCAAATCAGGGGTGATGCGTTCAGGGCTCGCAGGAAAACACACACACACTTAAACTTCAATAAAATCCATGCAACTAAAAAGGTTGAAACTGACCCTGTCACATCTCCCCATGGCTTACGGTTGGCAGTCTCTGCAACAGTTCTTACTCTCTGTAGCGGGGAGGCAGCACCCCTCGGTTTGGCCTAGCTGACCGCCTCACCGGTTCCTCAACTATATGGACCGCTTCAGCAGGAAGGACAGGGTCACAAAACAGTCTTGGAACTTCCCTTGTTTCCCCTTCATCCCTCTGCTGGGTGGTAACTGCTGGGGAAGGCAGAGGGACAGTACACAGTCTGAGTTAGTTCCTATGCAGAACCTTATCTCTTCCCTCTTGCTCTGGCCTCACCCTGTACACCAGTCCAGTGTTCCCTACAGCCTCTAATACAAAGTGGGGGACAGGGTCCCAGCTACTGTGTAGTTTGCCTTGTTCCTGCCTGTTCCTATTCTTAGTCCACACACATTCACCGGTCAGTAGTGGGGTGGTGTCAGCTTTCCTGTCATAGCTTTGTTTAGTCTGCTTAGCTGCTTTGGTCATCTTAGCGTGTGCTAGTTCATAAGCATAAGTTAACTTCTGATGGTGGTCTCGCACCCAGCCCTCCAACCCATAATTTGGACTTTCTCCTGTAACCCCCAACCCAATGTCTACAGGGAGTCTAAGGTGCTGGCCAAACATCAGATACGCAGGGGTAAAACCAGTGGCACTGTGTTGTCATAAGCCAGTAATAACTTACGTAAGTGTTCAGGCCACAAACTTTGTTTGTCTGCCTCCAGAGTCCGAAGCATATTAAGCAGAGTCTGATTCATCCTCTCTACCTGGTCATCACCTGCTGGATGATATGGCGTGGTTCTACTTTTAGCAATGCTGTACATCTCACAAAGTTGTCTCATCAGGTCAGATTCAAAGTTTGGGCCCTGGTTGGAGTGGAACTGGGCTGGGCAGCCAAATATTTGGATAATGTGGGACCAAATTGCATGCACTGTGGTTTTGGCAGTCAGATCGCTTGTGGGTACAGCCCAGGAATAGCGAGTGAACATGTCAGTCATCACTAAAAATGTTTTGGTAAGTGTCAGTTGGCCTACCAAGGGAAAGAAAGTCTAGGGCTATGACCTCTAAAGGATAGTTAACAGTGACTGGGTTTAAGGGAGCTCTTGGTTTTGCCCTGTCCTTCTGCAGACTGCATGCAACACACCCTGTCTGGAAGCCCTGTACCTCCTTCTCCATGTCCACCCAGAAGAAATGTTGTTGCAAGGCTGACAGTGTCCTTTCAGCCCCAGCATGGGCTGCAGCTTCGTGGTGTCGCCTCCACACCTCCTGACGTATCGGACCTGGGCACAGGACCTGGTACATCTGCTCGTGGGTGTTGGGGTCAACAAACCTACGACATAGGACACCCTCGCAGACACAGAGGGCTCTAATTTCGTAGACCAGGCGCAAGCGCAGGCGCAGGCGCACCTGCCTGCGCCGGCCTTTGCCGCGCGGACTGGGTGTGACCTGCGCACTTTGCAAGTTTCCTGCAGTGCCAAGAGAGGCGCACTCATGGCGCAGAGGTTGCCCGTCCACGCCCATGTCTCTGCCTCTCCGCGCAAATGTCAGAGTAGGAGGAGAATAGACGTGAGTGGGATTAACACAGCCGACCATTGTCTTCACCAATCAAATGAGTGCCTCTCCTCGCCTTTAAATGCGCTGCGGCTGAGGCGCAATGTCTGATTGGTCTGAATTATCCCCACCACCGCGGAAACAGTGTGCTGAAAAGACCCAGCAGTGGAGATGGCCAGAGCCACTGTCCCTTCAGCAGGAGAATGGACAGCGGGGCGCGCATCGGAGGCCACGAAGCGCGTCACCGTGGGTCAGCTCCCGGGACAGATGTAATCTGTTCCTTTGTCATTAATAGGAGTGAAAAAAATAAGAGACAGTTTCACACCCGCTGGCTTATCCATTCATAATACTTGTGATCCACCTGCACTCCTGGTTTGTCATCGCCAAATAGCAGAGCCTTTAGTTATATGCTGTATACTCTCCCGGTGTCTCCTCCTCATCCTCCTTGCAATGATGTACTCCATCTTTTTAGATCACGTAACGTATAAAGACTAAAATAGAGGAATATGGGAAATCACAGGTAAATCCTGAGTGACAGACATTTATTTTCTGTCCTTCTTTCTTCTCCCCTTTTTTTCTTTGAATTTAATGAAATGAGAGAAGACAGATATATACTCAGTATCAGATGTTAAAACTGTTTATTGTTGACTTGTAAGATTTGCATCAGACTTCCAGCTGCCGTCAGGTTAAGTTTCCATGATGACAAATGGCTTTAATCCGATATCAGATGTGACGGGACAATTAATATAGATAAAAATGTATATGCTGGTTCAGTTAAAGCTGGGGTCTACAATTTGAAACCACAGCCTGCCCCTCCTTCCCTCACCTCTCCCCTCCGTGTTCCAAGATCCCGCCCCCAGCTCATGTCGCCTCATATACCAACAAGCCCCCTCGGACAGAGCTACGAGCAACTAGCATAATATATCAGCAGCAAACTCAATCAAAAACAGCTCAGCTCAACTGAAAGTATCAAACACGACAGACATCCCCCTTGTAACACACAGCAGTAGCCATTTCAATTGGATCGGCGGCAATGCGGGTCTGGCGCCGCCAGAGCGCAGCCGATTGTGGGGGAGGATTTATCTTTCTCAGCCTGTCCTCCCCAGCTCAGCTTACAGTGCTAACAATTAGCGGCTAACAGGCTAACCCGCTCCGCTACAAGTCATTAGCCAGGACAGGCACAGACTAACCAGAGTTATTCCGCAGACATCTCCCACTGTAGTAAACAAAGCCATTACCTGATCAACCAGGGGCGAAACGGCCGATGCTGAAGGTCTGACGGCCGACTGAGGCCATTCGTTAGCCGTTAGCCTGCTAACAGGCCTCAACCCGCGGGCAGAGCTCCGTTGGGCCCCACGGGAGAGGGAGGCGGCTTCCCGGTTTCGGCGCTAGGCTTTTCCGGCTCCATGATAGTTCAGTAGCTAACGCTGCTAGCTGCACACCGGAGGTAGAGGGGAGGAGGCGGGACCATGGGCATGACGAGGCGTAGGCAGGGACATGGGGGATTGGATGGACTCACGGACCAACTCACGGACCAGTTGAACCTTACAGGCTTCTAGGCTTGATTGGTCAGGTAGTATGCAGCTTTGCAGCGGATACACTGAATGGATTTTTTTCCTTCTTTTTGGTCTTTATACTGTGTAGATAGGATCATAGGACCATAACAGCCTTATAAACGGTGTTATTAAGATGTAAAAAGCTTCCAAATCGTAGACCATAGCTTTAAATAGGTTACATTATGGTTACATTAAATAGTGATTGCTGTGATTGTTTATTGCATTAAAATGTGCCTGACACTCTGGAAACCTGCCTCTGAGGCGTGCACACATGTGCTCTTGTCACCAAATTACAGCTGCGGAGGGTGCGCTTCGCCCTGCGCCGAAGATAGACCAGGTTGGAGCTGGGGAGCTTTCAGCGCACCTTCCGCACAGTTTTTTGACACGAAATTGTCACTGGGCCACTCGAATCTGTCGACACCTACCCCAGGTGTGCCTTCAACTCCCCTTGGTGCGCCGTCACACCCATCTCTGCTCAGACGGTCTGCCAAAATGTCAAATTGGCAGCTCACGGCGGTGCGCCGCACAAAATTAACACTGCGCGGGATGCGCCAGGCTTGCACCCCCTGCGCTGCGCCACGAAATTAGAGCCCAGAGTCTTTTACCCTGTTTCAGAAGTACCAGGGGAGAGCATTCTTCAATCAGATCCAGAGGGGAAGGGGCCATGCTCAACATACCTCTTAACTTCCTGGATCTCTGAATCAGCTCGTTGTGCAAGTAGCCAGTCAGTACCCTGTATTGAGGAGTCCTCCTCCTGACTCACAGCTGCTGCGACATTGTTGGTGGTGCTGAGTGTCACACACGGGGCCGTGCCTGCTGTTGGGAATCTGGAGAGGGCGTCAGCATTGATGTTCTCCCTACCTGCACGGTATTTGACCTCAAGATCGAAGAATGCAAGCTGGGCTACTCTACGCTGCTCCACTGCAACCAACTTCGCCATCTGCAAATGAGCAACAGGGTTATTATCCGTGTAGACCACACACTTAGCTCCAGTCAAATAATCTTTGAATTTTCCATAAGTGCCCATTTCAGTGCCAAGAGTTCCAATTTGAATGAACTGTAGTTGGCATCATTCTGCTCGGTAGGGTGCAGACTCTGACGAGCATATGCAATGAACCTCTCCTTACCTTCCTGTAACTGGACCAGGACTGCTCCCAAAACCTGGTGGCTAGCATCTGTGTAGACTACAAAGGGCTGGGAAAAATCAGCATAGGCTAAGATAGGGGCCTGTGTTAATGCTTGCTTTAGTTTCTTAAAGGCAGTCTGAGCCTCTGCTGGCCGACTTAGGTGACGGGAGCCCAGGCGTTTGTCATTTGGGATGCCAATTAGGAGAGAGTTCAAAGGGCATGCAACCTTTGCAAATTCAGAGACAAAACGTCTGTAGTACCCTGCTAGGCTCAAAAAGGCTTTCAGCTCCTTGGCTGTAGCAGAGACTGTCCAATCCACAACTGCAGATACCTTCTCAGGATCAAGCATGACTCCATTTTTGTCTACCAAATGACCCAAGAATTTAACTTGCTGGTGGAAGAGTTTACACTTATCTGGTCGCAACTTCAACCCATGTTTCCACAGGCGATTGAATACTTCCTCCAAGTGCCTGAGGTGGGTGGCGAAGTCAGGAGAATAAACAATGACATCATCCAAATATACCAACAGTGAGTCTGTTATTTGACCACTGAGACACTGTTGCATAAGGCGTTGGAAGGTGGCTGTGGCATTACAGAGGCCAAAAGGCATACGCTGGAATTCAAACAGACCTATTGGAGTAGTGAAAGCCGTCTTCTCACGATGCTGAGGGTCCACTTCCACTTGCCAGTAGCCACTGGCAAGGTCCAAGGTGGAGAACCACTTTACCTGGGCCATGGAAGTCAGTGTTTCCTCGATCCTATTGAGTGGGAAAGCATCTTTATGAGTCACGGCATTATAAAAACTACAGTATATTAAAATCTTTAAAAAAGACGAAGGTGAGGAATGTCCTGTGAGGGTGCTTAACTCAGAGAGGGGTGCATCGAATGACACCCCTCTGTCATCCAACGATGCTTCCCCTCACACGTCTGTCCACTGTTCTCCACACACAGCCGTCCCCCTGCTGCTTCTGCATTGCATCGGCGCTGGGGCTCTGCCTTCTTCTTGACCGGCGTGGCTTCGTCGCTTCGGCTGGGGAGGACAGGTCCTTTTAGGGCAACTCACAATTCGATTTCAGCAGAAAAATGTGGGCAAAGTCAATCGAGGGTACTCAACCGGAAGAGGGGTGTATCGTGATTACACCCCTATGCTTCCCAGCAACGTGTACCCTCGTGTCTCTCCACACAGCCGCACTGCCGTCTCCGCTGCAGATCCCTCACTTCGTCCCAGCAAGCGGCTAGGCTTCCAAGGCTGCCAGCGGGTCTGCTGCTCTGCAACACTCTCTGAAGCTCGCGCTCAGTCCGGCACTTCGTCCCACTCTCCAGCTGTTGCATCCCACCCAGGCTGCTTCCTCCCGTCTTTTCATCCTCTCGGCTCCACTGCTGCCCTCCCTAAATGTGCACACCGGTTCCTTGATTGCAGCTGCACACCGGTCCCTCCTCAGCCAAATCAGGGGTGATATTTTCAGGGCCCGCAGGAAAACACACACACACACTTAAGCTTCAATAAAATCCATGCAACTAAAAAGGTTAAAACTGACCCCATCACATGAGCATAGCAAGGAATAGACCTCAGGCCCAACTTTCTGACACTGGCAATCATATTTGCTCCTGCATCTGTCACAAAGCTTGACACTTTCTTTTCAATGCACCACTCAATCATGAGACTCCTCGTTGAAGTGGCTATATTATCAGCAGTGTGTGCTTGTGGGAACGGCAGCACCCCGAAAAACCACTGTGGCCAGCTTGTCAGAGGCATCCACATAATGGGCCGTCACTGCCAGATAAGCATCCATGTTCATGGAGGTCCACATGTCGCTTGTCAGGCTAACAGCTTCCACACTCTCCATGACAGCCTTGGCCTTTTCCTTCTCCTCCTTATAACGACAAACCACCATATTCTTCAAGTTTCTCCTTGATGGCAGAATGTATGTGGGATCAAGAAGTGCCACCAAGTCCTTGAAACCACGGTTCTCCACAATAGAAAACGGCTGAGTCTTTCACCACCATCTCCACCGGAGCATCATCCAAATGAAGCTTAGCGATAGTTCAGTCAGGAAGACCTGTATGCTCATTCAGTCTCCTCTTTCATGCTTCAATCTGCCTACCTGCTCAGGTGATCCAAATCTCAGCTGATGAAGGGCATGATCTCACTCAATCACTGAGCCAACCAGATCATGCCACACACAACTGCTTGGCCAATCATTCTGGAGCAGCCTTATTTTAAACCATGTCTTTGCTCCTTCACAGTCAGTGCGGTGGCGTCGTGCTGATGATCTCGGCAATCTTACAGCAGGCTAAACAGGCTTCACATCTTTCAGTGTCCCGATTAATTCTCAGTTAACTTCCTTCAGCTCTTCATTCCCACTCCGAACTCTCCTACATCTCGGCTCCCGCCGTCGGTTCCATTCCGATGTGATTGAAGTGTCCGGTAATCACTAAAGAGTTGTTCGTTCCTGATCAGAGCTCCAAATGCGAGCGCAGCTGCTGTCCTCCACCTCGCCGTGGTCTTCACGCCAAACACGAATACCTCTGCTGCCTCACCTCGGCCCAGGTGTAATCATTCATTGCATGATCACTGCTCGCTCAGGTAAACGAGTCCCCTTTCTCAGATTATCAGTCGCACAGTCATACAAAGTCAAGGAAGCCACATTCAACTCATTAATTATTGATTCCAGCAGCCGCTGGATCATTCACATGTTGTTGTTTCATCTCCGTATCTACGGGTTCTGTTTGTCTCCACTCCGCTCGAGCCGAGCTGCAGGTTCACCGCAAAAACTCATCCGAGGATCACCGCAGTTCCCCCTTAGGTGTTGATCCTCTCAGAGAGCACTCCTGCGGCCTCACCGAGGCTGACCTGCTGCCTTCACGCCGCCTCAAGTCAGTATCCACTCAAAGCTCGAGAATCATCTCCGAGCTGCTCAAATTCTCAGGTGTTTCCAGATCAGTCCGTGATAGGGCTGGGAAGCATGTCTCAATTTGTAAGTGATCCAGAGGACTGCTTCCTATCAAAATGATCATTGGGCACCTAAGCAGCCTGTTTGAGGCTTTTATTACTGGAGTTTTTAATGGGATAAATTAAAGGGAGTCACTCTTATGCATTGCATTTGCTTATAGTGTGTCATCATGCCCCTGCTTCATTAATAGAAATCCCGCTGTATTTTCATGCACCCTAATGCAACCTATCTTCTAAGGAATCTGCTTTAAATCTGTGCAATTATCAACATTCACTGAAGCACCAACTGGCAATGTGGCTCAGCACTCTACCGAACTGTTCCATTTCAGTGTTCGGCTATATGGGTTTTCAATGGCTCAAACGCGACGTTCAAAAGCCATGCAATTATAACCTTGTTTGATCACATCAGTTAAATGATACGTCTAATTACTTATAAGCACCAGCACATTGCTGATGTCAATCAGTAACAAGTCAGTCAGCAACAACTAACCAAATGAACCTGTGCTTAGCAGCAGGATTATCATAGGCTAGGTTGTGTTTCAGTCGGTAAATTAGGAGCAACTTAATGCCATCTTTAGCCATCAACTACTTAGTCAGTCACCCTACCTGTGCTAGCTACTGGCAATCCTTTCCGTTCAGACGATTCTCATTCAGCTGAAGTTAGCCATCAGGCTTCGTTGCTATCATTATCAGTTCTATCAGGTAGTTTGCCAACAGGCTGAGCCTTTGTCTCAGGTGATGACGATGTCTCAGCGGCACGAGAACATCGGAGTATTTGCTGTCATTTCTGGCTTAGCAGCTGGGTAGTTGCAGCTATTCCATATAGATAATAATCCTTATTGTCAAATAAACAAATACACAGATAATAGATAAAATAAGTAATGCTCAGTCACACAACAACAAATTAAATGATTTAAAATCTCTCTAATCCAGCATTTAAGCTATTACTGAAGGCATCCAAAGCCTCTCCCTCTTTGCCGGACCAAAGTTTGCCCTTAACTCTGCTGATCTTGCATAAAATGCTGGCAGTTCTTAGGAAAGGTGTATTTCTCCTTATATTGATGCCTTGCTCGAGTCTGTATTTTTATTGGCCTTCTATACTTTCTCAGGACGGCGAGTTCACTACTCCTTCCTCAGTGTTTAATCCAGAGAAGATCTCATTTTCTGATCTGGTGTTTTCCCAGTCATTATAAACTACACCTTAAGCATTCTAAATATGGTGGGGCTTGCTCAGTAGTCATCGCTCAAACTGATTCTGTTTACTGCCCATTCAAATCCATGGGTAGATATCTTAAGCTCAGACCTAACTCAGGCCCCTCTTCACCCCTCTTCTGCCTTTCAGGGAACCTACCTCTCTCTATATCATTTAGAGAAGGTGCTATTAAAAGTAATCTATCACCTAAGCTATTCACAGGGCATTCTTTTAGGATAGGAGCTGCTACTTCTGCCGCCATTCATGGTTTTCAGTTTCAACTCTGCAACGACTGGGGCGCTGGTCTTCATCGCTGGTCTTCATCGGCTTACGCATCACCCAGATGTTGAAACGATCATCGCAAATCAAAGATCTTTGCTACCTCATCCCTGGTAAGCATATAACTGGTGGTGGTTCATCATCATTTAAAAAAAAAAAAAAAAGGTCGTCGGACCTCAGCTCATGGTCGTCGGACCTCAGCTCATCATCATAAAAAAAAGCAAAACAAACAAAAAAAAAAGGTCGTCTGACCTCAGCTCATGGTCGTCGGACCTCAGCTCATCATCATCATCAAAAAAAAAAAAAAAAAAAAAAAAAAGGTCGTCGGACCTCGGCTCATGGTCGTCGGACCTCAGCTCATCATCTTAAAAAAAAAAAAAAAAAAAGAGGTCGTCGGACCTCAGCTCATGGTCGTCAAACCTCAGCTCATGTACAGCAAACCCTGCATCATGGGTTCTCTATAAGCATCATCGCATCATTTCTCTCCTGTATATGCCTCTCTTCTCAGCATATTCAGCAAACCCTGCATCATGGGTTCTCCTATACACATCATGGCATTTATTTAATTATTGTAGCATTCTGTTTCTCTGCTCAACTGTCTTATTTTGCAGTCTGTTTTATTACTAGCTCTAGCCCATTCTGATGCCTCCTTCTCATCACAAGGAGTTTCGGCACATTGGTATTCCCTTGCATACAGATTGTATAATGTCTGCTTAATTGCTGTCTTTGCTTCTCTGATTATTTAGGTCTACCAATCAGGTATGATATACCTCTATTTTGGGGGGGAAGTCTTCTTTACAGGAGCATTTAACCATCCTCCTGCTTATAAAATCTTCTTCCTGTGGGGTATAGTGACAAAGTCTGTTCTGTACTTTTCAATCTGATTCATTGCACATCTGTCCTCTTTTCTCTATAGTGTAGTCTGATTGAAATTTAGACAGCAAAGTTAGTCGTGAAGTCTCTTCTGCGCATGCCCTCTAGTCACAAACATTTCCTGCTATCTCATGCTCCATTTCTCATCTTCCTCCTAAACTAATCACATTCTGTCATCCTGCTGACTTTACTGAGGTTCAGTAAATGGACTGAGAGTTGCACGGAACTTCTCTAGTATTGATCTGCTCTGGGCCGCTCTGCATCACAGGTCACACTTGTCCATTCACACCCTCTTCTCTTGCATTGACACCCTGCTGGCTCAGAGTTCTGTAGTCATCCATCAGCATCAACAGACACGCTGTGCTCCTTATGCCCTTTGCAGGTGCTGCCTGGCGGGGTACGCTGTCCAGCTGCACCAACGATGTCCAGTCAGAGAGCAAGCTTAAGATTGCAGGGCAGTATGGTCAGGTCAATCAGCTTGGGTCTTATGGCCTCGGCAAGATAGTCAGATGGATCTCACGCTGGGTCATCGGACCCAGACATGTTATTTTCTTGGAATCCTCTCATGCCAAGGTAAGGCTATCAGCTCTTAGAAGTCTGCATCATCTGCAAAGGTAAGGCTTTGTCTTGCCCGTCTATTGTCTCATTATTTTGGGGGGGTATCCTATCTCTCATTCGCCCTCAGTACCCCTGAAGTACACCAAGACAGCACGATGGAGTCTAAGCGCCAAAAGAGATTCTAACCAGAGACTTTGCACATTTTCATTCATATCTACCTGTTCAATAAATACTTTCAATGCATTTTATTTGGTCTCTCCTGATTGAAATGAAGCTTAGTGATAGTTCAGTCAGGAAGACCTGTATGCTCATTCAGTCTCCTCTTTCATGCTTCAATCTGCCTACCTGCTCAGGTGATCCAAATCTCAGCTGATGAAGGGCATGATCTCACTCAATCACTGAGCCAACCAGATCATGCCACACACAACTGCTTGGCCAATCATTCTGGAGCAGCCTTATTTTAAACCATGTCTTTGTTCCTTCACAGTCAGTGCGGTGGCGTCGTGCTGATGATCTCGCCAACCTTCCTCCACCTCCTCCATGGTCTGGGTAGACTGCAAAAACTGAATTGCCCTTTGGGAAAAACAAAGATGTCTAATCTAATCTAATGTGAAATGTGTTTTCCTGAACAGACCTGCTGTAGCAGCCTTATGCTGCGTTCACACTGCAAGCGACCCAGCGACAAAAGTCGCGTCGCCCACTGATGCAGCGTCGCACATCCATAAATACCTCATTTTAGTCGTTGCCGTCGGCCGTCGCTCGGTGACGTCACGTCCGCTCGAGTTTCACCGCGATCATATCATATTTTACATAATAAGATGTATAAGCGGACATTATTCCAGCTGTATCATTTTCACTCACTTATCAAACACAAAACACTGCAGCTGATGCCCTGCAGCAGCAGCATCTGTGAGTTTACCGCGGTCCGTCTAGGCGGAACTAATGTCCTCACTGAGATGAGTTCCGCCTAGACACAACTCATCCGCCCTGTAGTCTGGATGAATAACTGTTTGTCTCGGGTACCATCACACGTACACACACCGCTGATTGGCTATTGCCGCACAGCCACGCACAACATCATCTGAATAGATTACATTTTTTTTACTTTGACATCACGTGACAAGTTATGTGGTAGTGTGAAAAGCTGCTGTCGCGTCGCGGGAGGGTTAACCCCGCCCCATCGCGGCTGTACATTGACTTTGCATGGAGAGTGATCGCAGAGGTAGTACAAGTAGCATCTGGTGTGAACGCAGCATAATGCTATTCAGACGATGTCGTGCATGGCTGTGCAGCAACAGCCAATCAGCGGTGTGTGTATGTGTGACGGTACCCGAGACAGACAGTTATTCATCCGGACTACAGGGCGGATGAGTTCCGTCTAGGCGGAACTAATCTCAGTGAGGACATTAGTTCCGCCATGAACATGACATGAACACAGACAAGACAGATAACTCGGGAAAAGACAACAGATGGAAAACCTGGAAAGAACTGCCCCATGATAGTGTTCAGTATTTTCTGTGATATCAATATGTCCAGCTTAGAATTCTTTTAATGATGAGTCAAATATTTCTTTGCACAGTGAAGAAAATAAAAAAAGAAATCAAAGAGACCCTGAAATAAAGTCCCCGTGCACATTTTGAGGGAACATTAGGCCTACACATCGGCTACTTTGTGTGAAATATAAATATACTCATTACAATGGCTCCCAAGAAGTTGCTAATTACACTTTAACACTTTCTCTTGGGCCATGGTGTTTACATTTCACACATGTGGGCAGCTGATGCTTTACAGCCGGCTGCTGATATGTCACAAGGGGGCGTAGCAAAAATAAAAGGTATAAAACTAAGAAAATTAAGTCGTGAGACTGTGAATAGACTAGGAAAGCATGAAGTGATTTTGCCAAAAAAATTGGTATAAATAAAACACTTATTTCCTAAAGCACATGGTATAGTACCATGAGATTGTCAAGCTGTTACTGACTATATATGCAGATTGTTTTGTTTATGATAAATCAACAGAATGAAACGTTGCATTTCTAATCAGAGGAAAGGAAAATGCATAAACAAGAATGTACTAATCTAATGAAGAATGAAAAAAAAAATACTTCAAGGAGACATATCATGCTTGTTTCTCCTTTTCACTATGCCAGACTAGGATGCCTGTAAAGCGTTTCTGCCCTCAGTACAAGTCATTTAGTTCCTTCATTGCCCCACAATAGCGTTCTCAAAATCCTCATTTTAAGCCACTATGAAGCTCTCATTGAAACACTCGGATCTCAGGATGACCTACAGCTACCTTGCAACGTCACAGCCCTTTGTGCTCTGATTGGTCAGTTCTATCGGGGTAGAGCCAGCTTGTCCTTCTTCTTCTACTCTTTTACGGCAGGCCCAAAGCAGCGACCACGTATTGAGTCCCCCTACAGGCCAGAGCTGGTAATGAGTGAATGTGAGCTAGGGATCTGTAAACCCCTGCTGTACGAATGTGTTCCTCGGTGACAGTTTTGTGGCTGACAGACATCACAGAGGAGGAAGTGTTTTATCAGATTACTCCAATAAAAAGAAATGTACCTCGTGTCGTCACGACGATTGAAATCTCGCGGACATCTCACAATGACCTATTTTCAGAGGCATCAAATCTCGTTCTAGGATATCAGAAAAAATACAATATCTCATTTTTTGAAAATTAAGGGGGTTTAAGGTCTTGTTTTCAAATTTATTATATTATATGTAAGTATTAAATCATGCATCATCATGATACGTCTCCTTTCAAAGAAATGAACTGAGGAAAAAAAAACATCGATACTAATGTCTACTTTAAGCTCCATGCTGAAAAGAAAAAAAACCTTTACTTTGCCTGTGCATGAAATTCTAAAAGGAATGACTATTTTTGAAGAGTTCAAAGTATCAACTAATTAAAGAATGACACTTCAATAAGCTATGAAGCAATCCTCTAAAACATGTTTATTCTTTCTTTCTGTTTTCTATCTATCAACACTCCGTATCTGAATAAAAAAATCCAATCCATATCTCCTCCAACTGAGTGTCCCCCCTTCTGACATCTGACACTGAGACTTAACCAAGGTCTGTGACGACAACCCGAGGTCCCGCGGAAACTTGAAGACGGTCAAAGTTGAAGTCAAGGTGGTGCCAGTCCACAGCAAACAGACATCTAAATCTAAAGAGCGATGACAGCTTGAAGGAAGCGTCCACGCTTACAGAAACAAGATCCCATGAACTGATACTGGAACTCTGACAACAAGACTGTCCTACAGGAGCGGCTGCTGACTGACATTTCAAGCATCAACTTGGATGAAGAATCCAAACTCATCTTTTCAATGAGGGGAGTACAGACTGTGTTGCTAAATTTCAAAAATACATTATATTGTCCCATTTATTTGATTTGTATGATGATCAATCCAATTTATGTCTTTTCAGTCACGACGGAAAAGGACAGCTTCACCCAGGACCCATACAGAGAAGGAATATTAGATAATATTCAGTTTGCTTACTAGATATGCTAATTATGTCTTCTATAAATCTGAACTATTTTACTTTATTAATTCTACTTTTGAAGAACAAACTACAACGAGACGGTCTGTGTTTTGACATAAAGATTTCATTTGAACGCATTTCCTATGTTATTTTCAAAGTTCTCTTAGAATAATACAAATGTTGTGAAACACAGAGACAATTATTATTGTAATTCTGTAAGTTGAACGAAGAGAAATGACTGTTCTATGTTTTATTAAGATTTACGCACTTGTATGTTATGGTTAATGAATGGTTTTATTGAAGCAGAATCTTTGAGAATACTTCAAAACGCTCTGACTCATTTGAGAGTAAAAAATAGTTTGTTATTTATTTACAGTAGGTAAAGTAAAGTAAAATAATGATAACCATGTTTGATAATCAAACAGAGTTTAACAACTTTGCATGACATAATTTATCAGGAAGTTATATAAACATACCCCAATCTAGTTTTGTCATCGAAAAAGAATTTCAACATTCTACGTATAATACATGATAAGGGGTTTCCATTAAGATGAACAAATACATCAGTAATTGAGAACAATTTTGTCTTTTACAAGATGATACAAAAGTAATTAAAAGTTGTGTCACGATTAACACTAAATGGAGAGGAGTGTTTCGAAGAACCAAGGAGCACTGAGAAGAATACTATCTTTCACTAACAGAATGTTTATGTTTCTGTACTTCTACGTTCCATGGGAAATAAACATGTCAATTGTTTTTAATGTTTGCATCAAAAAAAACATTCATCAAGATTTATGAATATCAATACCCGAGTCTCTACATTTATGTTCATGATGACTGTTCTCATTAACAGCCATGCACAACTTTCTGCCATAGGAAATTCCTCACTTCTAATTTTGAAGATGTTGAGAAACTAAACTGGTCTAGTTTACCCACGGTTAGAGAACATTGTGGAGAGTGTTTAAAAGATGTGATTTCTTGACAGAACCTGTGGTTATCTGTCCACACGCGCAAAGATTTAATTGATCACATTGCGACTCGACGACTGGATCCAAAAAGACTACACTTTACTAATGCCAGCCTTGAATGGAACGGTATTACGACTGGACTTATGACTATATGCACAAAGCCATGATTGTTCTTTGAGAAGGTATTCTGGACTGCTGAATTGCAATATCTGATCTCTATCTCAACGTTGGATACACGTGATATTGGTTGAGATGTCAACGCAATAATCATGAGAATTCGAGCTTTGAGAAGCAACATTTTCTTTGATACATCAACTGTCAAAGATACTGTCAGATACTGTGATACTGTCAAAGACAACTAGAAACTCCTGAACGCAGTGCTTGTGTTCACACAAAAGTATATCTGCAATGTTCAGTATGCCAATTTTATAGAGCTATTGATATTCAACATCTACAAAAAGAATGATAACAGTTAATCGTGAAACAACCAAAACAAGGGGTAAAGATATTTCTGAAATTAAGAGATTAATTAGACCATTTCAAAGAAGTTAATTTAGGTTAGCTGGTTCCTGAGTCTTGCTGTGCTTGTCCTAACTGATCATGATCATAATTAAAGTTATTTTTTCTTTTTAAATTATTCTGAGATCAATCTACTCAGACACTTTTTTACTCTGGTTCCTGCCAGGAATCATCTTCAATTGCCTGTCTGTTCCAAGGATCAAGAACATTCAGAACATTAAGAATCAACATTCTGCAATTAATGTATCACTGATCTACAACCTGGACTGATCGGGCCAACGATGAACTGAACAAAGATGATCGACGAGAAAGAACATTTTAATGAATGATGACACCACATCTTAGTATTTCATTCATGATGTGAAGTTTTCTTCTGTTATTACTATTTTATTTATTTGATTATTTTGGGATTGATCACTCACACAAATAAGTCATACAAATCATTATACATGATACATTCTCAGTTTTCTATTTAGTTCATATTTTATTTTGTTTGGGGACATAGTCAAAATTTCATTTGCAATTTGATTGAATCTATTTTCTTGGACATACAAGATCCATAAAATAGTGTTGTTTCACTTGGAATTCATACACAAACATATTACACAAACTTCCACACACATAATATAGAAAAGTGTGAGGAATAGTGGTAACTATAACTATTCTACGAAGTATCTTGGTCAAGCTTACCATATACTAATTAGAAGCTAATTAAACTTGGATTTAATTTATGTATTTCACCCATGAGAATAGGTGAAGAAAAGATTTATACAAGGGAACAGAACAATGACTTCTTTTAAGATAAGATTAGTTAGCACAAGAGGTCTGTTCTCCTTTCCCAAAGTCAATACATTTAAAGTACATATACTGAAATAAAAGAGGAGAGGTTTTTGGCCCTTGTCAGTAGGTGTACTTGATCTGTGACATTTACCTTTCATTTTGAATGCATATTGTGTTCATATATGAATTGGAAATTCTAAATTTAATATGGCTTCACAATTTATGAGGTGAAACTCATAGATCAGATACTAGCAGGTGAAGGGTGATCACCTGACATAGTGACAACTAATAAATACAAAAAACCACATGGACTAAGAGAAAAAAGGGGACTGATAGCATGAATTTTAAGTCATGTATCATTTCTATTCATGTATCATTTTATTCTTGTATCAATCAGCTTAGTCATGGACCAATTCATGCAACATCTAGGATTATTTTGTCCATACATGAAGTTGTCTGTGTCTGCAACCATGTAAGGAAGGCAACTGTAAGTCTGGCACAGTGGCGTAAAGGAACGAAGTAATAGTACTTAGTTACAGTACTTAAGTATGTTTTGGGAGTATCTATACTTCACTTGAGTTTATATGTTTTTTGCAACTTTCACTTTTACTTCACTACATTAAAAATTAAAAAAATGATACTTTTACTCCGTTACATTTAAATTGTCAACTTCGTTACTCGCTACTTAATAAAATGTGAATATAAATGACATTTATTTTAGAACGCACGGACTGTCCGTGTTCTCGCGTGAATATCCAACTCTCTTGACTCATCTCAGCGAGACCACACACGCAGCCTGCGTATGATCATCAGTGTCGACAGCAACCGACAGCGTGATGGAAGCAGCCTCGTCTACTAGCAATTGTGGGGATACCCCCACACCACCACCTGCTCGGCGTGATTCAGAGTCAGACGAACATCCGTGGATACCTGTCCTGTTCAGCAGATCATATGGACCTACTGAAATCGTTCCCTGCCATCTGCAAGTTGTCTGTCAAGCTGAACACACCTCTGCCTGCCTCTGCAGCCTGTGAACGACTGTTTAGCATTGCAGGACTTGTATTCAGCCCGCGAAGAGCACAACTGAACTTGTGCAATTTTGAAAATCAACTTCTGCTAAAGATGAACCGCAACTTTGTGGATTTTACATAAGGAAGGAATGGAGAGAGGGAGTAAGAGGTGAAGGGAGGTGAGGGAGGGAGGAAGAGTTTAACTTAATAAAGCTTGGGAGAGCAAGTGTGATCCCCTCACAAATATGATTTATCTCCCTGAGACAGGGAACCACCCCACCCGTACCCTACATAGAAATCTGCTGCTGCAAGTTAACGACCTGCCAATAGAACCCCCCCAGAACACACCAGTCACCAGCACACGTGAGTCACACAAGAGAGCCAAGAAACCTCCAGGACCTTCAAAACCCCCAGAGCACACACAGAACCAAGATAGTGACTCTGAAGAAGAGGATGGCGTGTACCACTACTGGCTGCATGGTCCACCCAGCACTGTCCATAGCTCACCAAGGAATGCAGCCCATGCCTCACCAGAAAGTGTGACCTGTTACTCACCAGAAAATGAGCCACAGCAGAGCTTTGAGCAAAGACAAGTCCTTCAGGAAGAGGTAGCTGTCACTGAACCTGAACAAGAGAGAGAAACCATCACAGAAGAGGAGCCAGAAGTACACAGTGAGACAGGACCTGACCCAGATCAGCCCCCAGCCAATGGTGACCAGAAGACACCTGAAGCAGCCGATGTGGAGGGAGACATCGAGGTGCCAAAGCCTCAACGCCAAGCCTCGCTCAGACAGTCCACGAGGCTGAGACGTCCTGGGTATGTGTTCACCTACCTGTCTCTTGGCCAGCCAGCCTACCAGCCTACCAGCCACGTCCCACGGTGAACGCAGTCGGAGTCAATCTGATGCAGTGGCCCCAGCTGTGTGTTGTGTTGTTTGTGAACTGAACTGAGACACTAAAGGTGCCAGTGACTATGTGCACACCAAAGACATACCTACCTCAGAACATGCTTGGTGTGTCCTGTTCTTATTAACATGCACTGTTTGGAGTGAATTTTGAATTTCAGGGTTTTCTATTATTATTCTATTATTATTAAGGTCAAGTGTCAGGAGCCACTTCTTCTCAAATATGATTTATCTTATATTTTGAAAATAGGTTTGCACCTAATTAGCTTTCTTATTTGCACTTTTTGTTGTCAGTGTTAATTGTTTGTCATAAATCCAAAGGTTAAAAACCAGAAAGATAACAGTGAGAGCCACTCTAGCATTTAGAATGAGGGTAGGAACCTTTGGGTGTGGTCGTTGTTCTGGACGCTCCTCTTACGGTGCGAGACCGCCTCTCCATGCTCAGATGAGTTTTGCAGCAGAACGACGCGGTTCAATGTGCCTCATTCTTACGCACTTTTCCCCTGTTTTTCAGGTCAGTAGGCTATGCCACAAAAAAACACAATAACTGATATCCAAAGACTTACTGATGATATGAGCGTGCTGTGTTGTGATTTAAAGATGGTTTTGAGTGTTTTATGACGAGTTTTGGGAGTATAAAAAAGTCCGTGAAATTACCGCTGTTTTGTGACTGTCAGTAATGGCGCCGGCCAGATGCACGGAGTGAAATGTGATGCTATGCCTCGTGTTGCACTACACACTTCAATGTGACAATTTGCAATTAATCCCTGACATTCTTAATGTTGTTTCCTGAGCACTTGAGAGTTAAAGTATTGTTAAAGAGTTTGTTGAGCCAACCTGGTCTCACAGAAATGCGTGAAATGACCACGAAGACCTAGTACCAGATTCCGTGCTCCTTTCACGTAATGTGTTAAAATTACGTGAGTCCTACACGGAAACAGTCTCTATTGGCTTTCAGTGGAGCAAACCGTGTCGTGGTGTATGCACGCATTTTCAGCTTCAAAGACGTCACGCTGTGGGTGGTGTTTCAGATGCAGGAAGTGCAAATGTAGACTAATCGATATTGTTAAGAAAGATCGGACTATTAGCCATAATGCTGTAACCATCCAAGGCAGACTGTGTAATGATGGTATGTGCTTCTGTCGAGTCCAAAAGGCCCGTGTAATATCAACTTTATTTTAAGAAAACACATTTTATTGTCAATGTCATATCACAGAGAAGCACTACATTACCCATAATCGTCATGTTCATCTGTGACCAGCCAGTACAAATAAAACAAATTGAGCTTTCATCATATTTTCTTAGTAACTAAAATGTTTTTTTTTTGTTTTCCACATCGAATTTTCATTTTTAATTCAGTGAGTGAAATTTTCTTTTCTTTTTTTAAATCTGAAAAACACCGGCGTCCCCTGTCGTCTTGGTAACGCCGGCGTATCCCCGAAAGGATAATTTCATCCTCATAAATTCGTGAGTCTTACACGGAAACACGTCCGAATTCCGTGAGATGACAACCGTGTCGTGATGGATGCACGGATACTGATCCAGGAAGTGTAATGTCTTTTTCTTATTTACTTATTTATTTTCCGTCTTTTTAATCTTCCTGTTTCTTTTTTTTTCTTGAGGCTTATCCTGGAAGTTCAGATGTTTTGTTTTTATTTTTCATTTTATCCCCTTTGTTTTTCTTTCTTACCTGAAATGTGCGCCGTTACCTGGGCAACCGAGATTTCCGCTTTGCGCCATCCAGCCTTTTCACCCTCCACTGAGCCACAGTAAGTAATATTATCTCGCCAAATAAGGTGCCTAAGGGTTGTTTATTTGTTCAAAACACACTCATATAAATGTATTTCTTTAGTTTTAGCCACGTTTTTGTAGTGTTTTAACTGTGGAGCTCGTTTGAGTTTGTTGCAAATCTTAGAAGTTTACAGTAACTTCGCCGCCATGTATGGGTTTCATACCATTTATAGATGTAACGCATCGTTGATGAAACGCCGTGACAGAATTTTTAAAGCATCATTTATTTTAATGAACCGTTTATTATATGGACTAGAAGTAAACATTATTCCCGAGTGTCCATGATTGCATCAAGGACCAGTATTCATCTTCTGGTTGATTCATAAAACTTCACATTTGGCCTCTAAACAACAACAGCCTACCAACTGCCCATTACATTAAAAAAGAGAAAATTCCCTGGCGCTTGAGGGGATATTTAAAAAATACAAGTAGCCTATTTTCTACAGCAAGGCATGGATGTGATATTACACTGCAGCAGGAGCAGAGAAGATGGCAGACTTCCCTCAAACGTAATGATGTAGGGTTATTTGCAAAAATGTAGAACTATAACAGTTTAGATGTAGGTGGCCCTAGATTCTTTCCAGTGGATTTGATTAGTTAGCGGGGATTCACCCAATTTTCCATTCATGACACTGAAGAGAGGTTGCTCAAAGTCACAAATAACAAAGAGAAGAGATTACAGTGAGGAAAGAAATAACTACACCTGGCCTACTTGTGTGGGTACCTGCTTTTCTCAGTGTGAATACTGTATGCTGTCTGATGAGTACAGTAAGGATTGTTTTGTTTTTAAAATACATTTGGCCTGGGAATATGATGAATGATCCCTTATTTGCAAACCTCTCTAATACTGTTTTCTCTCTCTCTTTTTTGCAGTTTCATTGCAACATTTCCATTTACAAACACAACATACACACACACGCACGCACACACACCTAAAACCAACGGCACTTTTAAGAGCCTCTCTGTATTGTTTGTATTTTTTGTCTGTATTATTGTGTTTGTGGTTGTATTTGTGTTTGTATTTGTGTCCCATTTGTGTTGTTAGGGAACCATGTTATCTTTCGGTGATCCCAGCAAAGCTCGGCTCACCATGGGAGCATTAATTAGTGATGCATTACTCCAAGAGGCTAAGGTGAGGTTTTTCATGATTAACAACGACCTAAATCTACATTTCTGCTATTGCTTTTCAAAGGTTGTAATGCAAAGGTTCTGCTAGAAACTTTAGTGAAGCTTTCAACTAATGTTTGTTCATTATCGTCTTATGTTATATCTTATAACTTAGTTATTATTATTGTTAAGTTTGATTTCAAACTCTGCAACCATGTAGGAAGCCATGGCCAAAGAAAACCCTGCTGTTCCTGTAAAAAAGAGGAAAAGCAGGAAGAGATCCCTCTCCAGTCCAGCAGCCGAGAAAATGGGAGAGAAACGTGAGCGACGTCGCCCAAGACATTCTGGTTTGTTCTTTGATACCATGATTACTCAGCCATATTTTATGAAAAGTTGTAGTTAAATAAGTTGCTATTTTGCAAAGTACCAGTACCATAACTGATACCAGTAAGACTGTTTAATTTTGTGTTAGATATTGTAAATAGGTACAGTACAAATGAAATGTAGTACTAGAGTCTGGTAGGGGTAGGCTAGATATTGTCACACTATAGAATAGAAAATTCTACAGGTGACTAATAATCCTTGCTGTGATGGGGCAACCAATGTTGCAACCATCAGGGTGTTAGGTCTTGAACGCACCCCGGTGTTCAAGCCTCTCTCAATCAGGAAGCTCGACTGCTTCCTGATTGAGAGAGGGCATTTAAGTCACCTGTGACCTCGTGGCTGCCTCTTTGTCTCTCTCTGGCTGTCGTGTGGGCTTCCTCTGACTCTGAGGTAGGAAATAGAGCCACTAGTTTAAATATTACTTTGAATCAACTTTTTTTATGTACCCTGCCCTTAAAGTGATATTCCGGGATTGAACAAGTTAGGTCCTATCACAAGGGTTAGGGCAGAAATTACCTCTACAGCAGTGTTTCTGTGGAGAAGCAGCCCAGGTCGCTCGGACGTAACTCCCTCTTCATGCTTCGGATGTGCTCGTCTGCTGATTCCGCTGTAGTCAGACGGGGCCATATTTTCCTTGATCAAAAACACAAATAAACGGACTCCCACCGAAAAAGTCTGATATCGGTCTGCATTCACGCTTTGTTTAGAGAATTTTCAGCGCGTTACTTTCACACAAAAACACCGCTAAATAAGGCTCTAGTTCGCATAGCGCCGTGATACGGCCTGAGCGGAAGAGCCAGAGCTGCACAGCCAGAGCTGTGGCTGCAGCGGATACTTTTTTAAATTTAAAGACAGGCAGTATCTGTGCAGATACATTTCAGAGGAGTTTCTTTGGATTTGCTTTTTGCAATTTCAAAGAGGAGGACATGTGTGGGGTCCATCATTTTGACTGTCCAGCATGTTCGCCAGACATGTTGGCAGTGAGCTGTGATGGCAACCGAAAGCTGTATCGCTTCTCCAAGTCCAAAGGGTACATACTGATATTTCATGTGAAATAACATAAGTGTATGCAAATAATCACACATCACAGTTGTTTCTAGCAGTCACAATAGACAAAATGATAGTACATGAAATATTTTTTCATTTCTATCGTGAACCTTTATGTTAACTGAAAATGGACAGGACTGAGGAGCCACCACTTTATGATGGTTTGTTCCTGGCCAAGGACGAGGAAGTCAGTGATTTTGTTGATCATGTCAGAGGCAACATCAGGAGTGTAAGAATTTATTTGTATTTATTTTGATTGTTTTATAAAATTACACTTGATAAAGTGTGTGTAAATTTTGGTGTTGGTATTTCACAGACAAATGAGAGTTCTTTTTGCGGTACTGCCAAGTTCACTGCTAGCAGAGAGACCGCCAAAAAATCAGGGTCCAAAATAGATGAGGAGGGTCTTCAAGTTGCCGTCTGCAGGTATGAGCTGTGTGCCTGCTCGCAAGATTAATGTCTTTGAATAGTAAGCTATTCACACTTTTGATTTTGTGGTATCAGCCATCCTTTGTAACGGCAAGATTTGTATTTTGTTCTTTGCACTCAGATGATAGAGATAGGTGCTTGAGCAAGGCTTTTCTGGATCTGCTGATTAACCACCAGGTTTTTATTCTGTTTAATGCAGGCACGGGGACTTAACCACTTCCGTGGTGAAATATTTGCCTACCCCATGTTCTTACAAAGAGATGTAGCAAAAAAGGCCAATGTGACTTTCTTTTGTATGGATGTGACATGCAGGTAATCCTGTTTTATTTCAAATTCTTTGCCAGTGCCTCATCTTTCCACTGTTTGATTACAGATTCTTATTGTTGTCAGGTCACTTTGAAAAAGTCTTTTCAACACTCACAAAATGCGACAACTTTTTTTTTTTTAGATACTGGCCATACTTGAAAAAAGTTGTGCAGGGGGTACCAGAGCTTCAGTCACTAACAGAAATGCGGCCATTCCTTAGTGTTATGCACGCTAAGGCCCATACTGCGAAATGCGAGGTAAATGATTGTGATTATATTCTGGTATTGCAGTGACTACAGGGAAATGGTCGACAGGCCGATCAAATTAAATGTGCTCAATGTTAACCTCAGTTGCTTTTCAGCTGTTTGTGTGGGGGAATTTTCCCCCTAAGCTTATAATATTAGACCATTTCTAACATTATTTTTCAAATATTAGTGATGATGCATATGTCCTGCAGGTGAGATGGGGTGGCAGAAGCCAGGATGGAGCTGGAAATACTGTAGGAGAAGAAGTGGGGCAGGTATATTAAGATCAAATTGTTTGGCTTGGAATTCTGATGAAAGATAGGCCTGCACATATTTACAGAAAAGCAAAGTATCTGTTTATTGTGATAAATGCAAGGTTTTTCTCTCAAACCATCCAGTCCATCTATTGTATATAAAATAGTTAATGGTGAACATTTCATTGGACTGTAATAAAAATAAAATTCTGCAATAAGGAAAATTGGATTTTAATAAAGTTAAAATGTATGTCTAAAATATCACTCTTATTCTTTGTTACTAAATTGAGATGGCCTTGTGGGGCATCTCATACACAACAGTTTACAGACCAAATCTCGGATTGGTACAGGACCAGATGTTAATTTTAAATGTTTTTCAAAGTATTTTTTTTTTAAATGTGAATTTTGTAATCTTATTTACAAATAATTATCAGGTAACTAAGTACATGACAAAGCCAGGTTAGTACTGTATTGCTCTCTCAACACAGTTGGTGATTAAGGCAGTTGTAGTTTATATATTTGAGAATTTAAAAACACTGTTTCTTTGTTCCATCTCCACAGAAATTAAAATTTTACTCCACTGTAAAAATTAGTTCATCAAATTCAATGTTGAGGAAACAGAGTGCAAAGAACACAACAGAAATAAACATGAACATTTATTGCTGACCTGTGTTGGACACAGTACAACACATTTCATTTGTTCAGCATACTGTACAAACTGGTCTAATTTTGTCAGGTTTCTCATTCACTAAACTTTGCCTTGTGTATGCTTCTGTTTTAATTAGGAAGAGTCAACATGTTGACCCAACAGTCCATGGGTTGGAATAGAAGAAAGAGAGTCAGCCTTCATCAGGCATTAGCACAGAGATATGTCAAAGTAAGGGTAATAACAGTTCTCTCATCTGACAGTGTGTTTATTTGCCTGTATTTTGAGGTTTACCTCACATTTTTACATTTCTTTACCTGATTACGCTTCCTTACCAAACACTAACAGTACTTGCATTGTGGAGCTTTTGTCTGATTCTTTTTTTTTTTCCCTCTCGCTATTAAAAAGACAACAGACAGGGCAAAGGTGGAAGCTGCTGCCCTGAGCAACATCCTAACTGCACACCACATTGACCAGGAGACTGTACAGCAGTGGGTGTGTGATGTGAGACAATGGGCAGTCACGGGTAAAACATAAAATACTTAATCTTTTGATGTTAATGACTGACTTCAATGTACACAACATAAGTTGGCTAAAGCTGTTACTGATCACTTCTCAATGTCTTTCCCCCTATTTAGAGAGGGTCCACACGCCAGGATCCACTGAAGACCTGAGGGCCGAAATAGACCATCTCATTGTAGCCCTTTTAAGGAAGAAGCAGGATCTTTACCGCTTGCATGGTAAGTCAGCAGACAGAGTTATTTCAAAGCATGATTATAAGAATATCACTGATAATACAAAACTCAGTAGTTGTAATGATTTTGATTCTTTTTGTCGTTGCTGTGGAGTGTCTGTGAGCTTTATGTGGACTTCAGTAGAAAATCTCTAGAAACACATCTGGCTCATTTTTCATTTAATTTTACTTTACAAATAGCAGTCAAGCAAGTGTTACAGCACTCTAGTTTTCCTTTTCCAGTTAGGTCTCCCTCTAGTGTTTCTTTTCTTTATTCCTCACCTGTGTGTCAGCACCTGCAGACCATCAGGCTGAGTCTATTTAGGGAAGGCCTCCTGATTAATCTCTCTCTCTCTCCCAGCAGCAGCAGCCGCAGCCGCAGCACCTCCATTGCTGCTCCAGGTAGTTTTTGGTTAAAAGTTTCAATAAAAAGAAACTAAGAACTGTAACCTTTGTGTTGTGTCCAATTATTATGTTCGGTGTTTGAGCCAGCCGTAACATAATAATGGGGGCTCGTCCGGGATTTTTGTAAGGACTGTATGAATTTTGTTGTGTTTAATCTCTAGATGGTTTAGCTTGTTGCTCTTTGACATTGTTGGAATCCTGAGTTTGTAAGCACTGTGTGTGGTAGTATACTGTTTTGATTCTTCCACACAGTGTGAAGGCTGAGTGTTTTTTTGTTTGTTTTTTTTCTTTTTTGAGTCCTTTGACATTTTGACTCTTCAGTGATTCCTCCTGGTTAGTGAGGGAGTGGGCTAGCTGGGCTGAATTATTTCGTCCTTCCGTCAGCCCACTCATTTGTTATTTTGATTTTTTTATTTTCGAGGTAATCCTGGGTGGAGACCTAGTCTCTGTTGGGGGTGGGCAAGTTAGACCTTTTGGTATCAACTCAAGGTTTGATGTTCGCCATTAAAGTTGCCTCGAGCCCGGCACGCCTCAGAAGATAGATAGGTTTAGTTTAAGTAGGCAGGTACCGGGTGGAATTACTGTTTTGTTTTAATGCAGCACTCAGCGGTTTGTTTGCTCCACTCACTTGTGAAAGTTTTTGTGTAGTGGATGAATTGAATTGGTTCTCGTGTTTAAGAGGCTATCTTGTGTCTGTGTGAGTTTAAAGCTAAGTGGTGCAGTGTTTGTGCTGTATACTGATGTAAAGTTCTTTTCTATGTGTAGACTAGATCTTGAGTTTGCTCTAACTCTATGTGGATTACCAGCAGGTTCCATTAATGGTATTTTGTCATGGTAATATTGTGTGCTACGTTTGGTAGTTTGGAGAGTGTTATCTAGTCTTATTTTGGTGTCATTTTTGCTTGCACTAGAGTTTTCTCTGTGTAGTCTGCAGTCTCTTTAGTGTTATAGTGTGCCTTAGCTGTGGAGTTTTCTGTGCCTTGCAGTCACACTATTTGGCAACTTTGAAACCCATATTGGTGTCTCTGTAGAGACTTTTGTAGTTTTGAGACGTTGGCCTTTTGTTTGTGCTTTTGTGTGTTGCTACCATGGCATTTGAGTTAGACAGGTTCGTGGAAGAGCCTGATGCCAAGCAACTTTTGGGTTGCACAAAAAAAGACCTTCACTCAATAGCAGAACATTATGGTTTTGTTATTCCGGGTAATCTGAAAAAAAAGGAGCTGCTTGCAAAAATTGTTAATGAGTTAATTGAAAAAGGCATTCTGTGTGAAAAAGCTGTGCTTCCCTTTGAGCCTGCTGACGCTCATTCTGAGGAAGAGCAGGTAGAGCAAGCTGATCAGATGGCTGCACCAGTTGTTGCCCCAGCCCAGTCTACAGAGGTGAGAGAGCTAGAGCTTAGACTGCAGCTCAAGCGCCTTGAGATGGAGATAGAGGCTAGGGAAAGGGAGCAGATAAGGAAGCATGAACTTGAGCGAGAGAAAATTCGTCTTGCTCATGAAAGAGAACTTCAAGAGATACAGTTGAGGGCTGGCACTGATAAATCAACACCTTCCAGTTTCTCCAAATTCGATGTGAGTAGAAACATAAAGTTAGTCCCTCCTTTTAACGAGAAGGATATTGAAAATTACTTTTCACACTTTGAGAGGGTGGCGTCCACCTTGGAGTGGCCTAAGCACAGTTGGACTTTGCTTCTGCAGTGTGTTCTTGCTGGTAAAGCTCAGGAGGTTTACTCCTCACTAACTTTAAAACAGAGCTCAGATTATGATACTGTTAAAACTGCTATCTTGCGTGCCTATGAGCTTGTGCCAGAGGCATATAGACAGCGTTTTCGTAACTACTCCAAAGGTGAAAAGCAAACTTTTGTAGAATTTGCTCGAGAAAAAGAGATTTTGTTTGATCGTTGGTGTGCTTCTCAGAAGGTGGAGACGAAAGAAGATTTGCGACAGTTGATTCTGCTTGAAGAGCTCAAGAATTGTGTTCCAGAGACTGTAGCACTGTACTTAAGTGAGCAGAAGGCACAAAATGTAAAGAGTGCTGCAGTACTGGCTGATGAGTATGTGCTGTCCCACAAAGTTTCATTTAGCAATAAATCTCACATTGGAACCAAGTCACATACTCCTCCTCAGCGTCAACACTTTGCAAACAAAGCATTTAATAGCAACCCGGCCCCTTGCGTGTCCAGTAGCAAAGCTAATGTTAGTGCTAAGGGCAGTAGCTTAGATAGGGTTTGCTATTATTGCAAAAAGCCTGGGCACATGATAGCTGATTGTCCCATTTTGAATAAAAAGCAAAAATCCAACCCAGTGGCTTTAATCGGTTCTGTTTCTGGTCAGTTTCCTCCTGTGAGCACTGAGCCAGAGCCACACTGCTGTAATGTTCCTAAAAAAGCAGAACCTGAACCATCAGGTTTCGAACCATTCATCATTGATGGCTCTGTGGCGTTATCTGAGTCTGACCAGGCCATACCAATTCGTATTTTATGGATACTGGTGCCTCAAAGTCTATACTTTTGCAAGGAGTGTTGCCTTTGTCTAAAGAGACTTCTCTTGGTGGTGATGCATTGATTTTAGGGTGTGAAATGTCCTATCTCAGAGCCCCTCTCCACACAGTTTATTTAAAATGTGGGTTAGTCACAGGGCTTGTTCATGTTGGGTTGCGTCCCTACATTCCAGTTGAAGGTGTCAGTCTCATTTTAGGTAATGACCTTGCTGGCAGGAAGGTGTTTCCTGTACCTGTTGTGACAGACACCCCTGAGATAGCTGAACAATCTGCCCCCGGTGAGTCACCACTGGAGATCTCTATATATCCTGCTTGTGTCGTGACCCGTGCTCAGGCTCGTAAGGCAGATGCTGTGGATCTTTTTGACACTTTTATGGCTGAATCTGTTGATAAAGCTAAAGATGAGCTGATCACTAGCTCTGCTGCTGAGTCTGACAGTGGAAGCAGTGGGGATAGCTTGTCTACTGCTCCTCAAGTTGCTGAGTTGAGGTTGTGCAGTCTTGGTGCTGCTTCTGGGGGTCCACTGCAGCTAGGTAGATCCCAGCTAGTAATGTTACAGAGAGCAGATCCTTCCCTAGTTAAGTGTTTTGACGCTGTGAAGTCCAAGCAGGAGTTGTTATCTATCCCTGTAGGGTTTTATCTTGAAGATGAGGTTCTCATGCGTAAGTGGACTGCTGTTAATGATGGGTCTGACTGGAGCGCCACCTTCCAAGTTGTTGTCCCTTCTGTTTATCGCAAGCAGATATTGAACTTAGCCCATGATAGTGCTATGTCTGGTCACTTGGGGGTTAAAAAAACTTACAGCCGGATACTGAGACACTTCTTTTGGCCTGGGCTGAAAGCTTCTGTGGTGGAGTACTGTCGCACATGTCATGTTTGCCAATTAGCCGGTAAACCAAACCAAGTGGTCCCCCCGGCACCCCTTCAGCCTATTCCTGTTATAGGGGAACCTTTTGAAAGACTCATTGTTGACTGTGTAGGCCCTCTCCCCAAATCAAAATCTGGCAATCAGTATCTCTTAACAATCATGTGTGCAAACACACGTTACCCTGAAGCAATACCACTTCGTTCTCTCAAAGCTAAAACAGTGGTCAGAGAACTTGTGAAATTCTGTACTACCTTTGGATTGCCTAAAGTAATTCAGAGTGATCAAGGAAGCAATTTCATGTCCAAGGTGTTTAACCAAGTTCTTGAGTTTCTCAGTGTTAAGCATCAAGTTTCTAGTGCTTATCACCCCGAGAGCCAGGGGGCACTAGAGCGTTTTCATCAAACCCTTAAGTATATGCTCCGCACTTACTGTCTTGAACATGGCCCAGAGTGGGATGAAGGCGTTCCCTTACTGTTGTTTGCAATCCGTGAGACTGTGCAAGAGTCTCTGGGGTTCAGCCCTGCAGAGTTAGTTTTTGGCCATACAGTCAGGGGTCCGTTGAAATTGCTCCGTGAGCAGCTAGTGTCAGAGTCCCCCACCAAGGTAAATTTGCTTGATTTTGTAAGTTCTTTTCGGGAGCGTTTACACAAGGCTTGTGAGGCAGCTAAGGAAGCTATGGCGGACTCTCAGCTAAAAATGAAACAACATTTCGACAAAAACACTGTCAAGCGGTCTTTTGATCCAGGGGACTTAGTGTTGGCCTTATTGCCGATACCTGGGTCTGTGTTGCAGGCTCGGTTTTCTGGACCATACGCTGTTGAAAAGAAGCTGAGTGACACTGATTATGTTATCGGTACTCCAGACAGAAGGCGTAAGTCTCGGGTCTGCCATGTAAATATGTTGAAAATGTATGTTGCTCGATCACAAGGGGGACAGGAGCCCCTGAAGGAAGTCAGTTGTGTTGAAGCGGTTTCTGTGGTTACCGTTTGTCCTGATGATGATGGTTTGGCCAAAGAAAACTCTCCAGTACTGGATGCCAGGCTTCAAAACTCTCAGTTTTTACGGAACTTAGAGGCTCGTGTGTCTTATCTCCCTACACCTCAAAGGCTGGATATTTGTCAGCTGATACAAAGCCACCTAGCTCTGTTTTCAGACGTTCCTACTTGCACAAGTATCCTGCAGCATGATATTGATGTAGGGGATAGCACTCCAATCAAACAGCATCCTTACCGGGTGAATCCTTTTAAGAAGGAATTGATGAGGAAAGAGGTTGAGTATTTACTTACCAATGGTCTTGCAGTCCCCAGCAGTAGCTCGTGGAGTTCGCCTTGTTTACTAGTTCCAAAAGCAGACAAAACTCCTAGGTTCTGTACAGACTACAGGAAAGTAAATAGTGTTACCAAGGCTGACTCTTTCCCTCTTCCTCGTGTTGAGGATTGCATTGACAAAGTAGGGATGGCATCCTTTGTGACAAAGCTGGATTTGTTGAAAGGCTACTGGCAGGTTCCACTAACCCAGAGGGCATCTGATATTTCTGCTTTCGTCACCCCTGATAATTTCCTTCAGTATACGGTCATGGCTTTTGGCATGCGCAACGCCCCTGCCACCTTTCAACGACTTATGTGGACAGTTTTGTCTGGGGTGCCTGATTGTGAGGCCTATTTAGATGATGTGGTTGTGTATTCCGCAGACTGGGAGGGGCACATGAACACCTTGCGCACTGTGTTTGACCGTTTTGAAGAGGCTACATTAACTCTTAACTTGAGTAAATGTGAGTTCGCTAAGGCTACCATCACTTATCTCGGCAAAGAAGTAGGCCAAGGACAAGTTCGCCCGGTTACAGCCAAGATAGAAGCACTCACTCTGTACCCAGTGCCCACCACTAAGCGGCAGTTACGGCGTTTTCTTGGTTTGGCGGGGTACTATAGGGCTTTTTGCCGTAACTTTGCCACCATTGTTGCCCCGCTAACTGATCTTGTCAGCCCATCTAGGGAGCTAGTGTGGGATGACAGGTGTGAGCAGGCTTTTGGCGCAGTCAAAGCCATCCTCTGCAACTCACCCGTCCTTGCTGCCCCAAATTTTGCTGCTCCCTTCTCGCTGGAGGTTGATGCGTGTAGTACGGGTGCAGGGGCTGTTTTGATTCAGGAGGGTCCGGATGGCATTGAGCATCCTGTGTGCTATTTTTCTAAGAAGTTCTCTCCGGCTCAGCAGAACTATAGCACTATCGAGAAGGAGGCCCTGGCTCTGCTGTGGGCTCTGCAACATTTTGAGGTATATGTCGGCTCCTCCCTACAGCCTGTTGTGGTTTATACTGACCACAACCCTTTGGTGTTTTTGAACCGAATGTACAACACCAACCAGAGGCTAATGCGATGGGCGAGCATAGCTCAAAGTTATAACCTAGAGATTCACCATAAGAAAGGTAAAGAAAATGTGGTTGCTGATGCGCTTTCACGTACGTTTGAATGATGACACATTAGTCTAAGTGTTGTGGTATTATGTGTCATCTTTAAGGGGGGGAGTGTTACAGCACTCTAGTTTTCCTTTTCCAGTTAGGTCTCCCTCTAGTGTTTCTTTTCTTTATTCCTCACCTGTGTGTCAGCACCTGCAGACCATCAGGCTGAGTCTATTTAGGGAAGGCCTCCTGATTAATCTCTCTCTCTCTCCCAGCAGCAGCAGCCGCAGCCGCAGCACCTCCATTGCTGCTCCAGGTAGTTTTTGGTTAAAAGTTTCAATAAAAAGAAACTAAGAACTGTAACCTTTGTGTTGTGTCCAATTATTATGTTCGGTGTTTGAGCCAGCCGTAACACAAGACTGAGGAAAAGGAAGAAAATGACAGAGCTAAAGAGGAAGCTTCGAGAACAGGTTTTGCAATACAACGCCTTAGTGGAGGAAGGTCGGATTGACGTGGAGTTAGCTTGCAGTCTGACTGATGGCTACATCCTACCATGGCAGGGACAACATGAAGGTATGACAATTTTTACTTCCCATGCCGTGATCCTCCTTTGTATTGCCTTAACAAATCTTGAGAGAAATTTTTTTTTTTGCTGAATATAGAAAATTTCTTCCGTGGGAATTCCAGATTTCACTGATCCCACTTTCCAAAATAACAGACAGTAGCTCTAAACGATATCAGTTTTACTCAATATCTTTTTCAAAACACAACTCGGAGTAAAACATATAGGACAGAAAAGGGTTTGGTGACATCAGCACTGTTAAACTGTTCAAAATTTCACATCTCTGTCCAAATACAATGGCACTGGGTCATGATTCTTCTATTCACTCTTATAAAATATATACAGTATAGTGTGTGTGTGTGTGTGTGTGTGTGTGTGTGTGAACTGTATATGATTATTGGCTTAATGGTCCTTTCCTTTCCTCAACCTTAGGCAACACCTTCACCTTCCGGTTGAAAAGGTCTGTTTTTGACCAGGTAATGCTACTGCATCGCTTGAAGGAGGAGCAGATCATCCTGGTTAAAGAGATGTCTCAGCACATCAGATACCTACTAAAGGAAATCCAAGCGGTTGAAACACTGAGGGCACAGACTTCAGAGTGCATTAAAACTGGAAGTATGTATTGGTTATTTTTTTTCCCTTAACATTGTTGAGAATTTCATTATATGGTCAACAACAATGAATTTCCATCAATTGACTACTTGCTGAGCACCATATCAAACATTAACCAAGTATCACATTTATTTCTAACATAATCATGTTTATGATGCAATTATGCCTTGTAGTGTTTATTTGTTGTTGTAGGGTGTAAATTGCCTTTACTTTTCTTGCACCTTGCTACTGTGTAATTCATTTTTGTTTTCCTCTCATTTTCATACAGATTTTGGTGAACTAACTATGGATGCAGCACAGGGTCTCCATAGTGTCCTCAGTCAGAGGTTGCACACAGTCAAACTAGAACACAAAGAGGCTGTGAATTTGTACAGTGGGGTAGCTGCGATGGAAAGAGATCTCCTCGATTTGCAGGTGGACACTGAGGAGTGGGATGGCTTCACCAGCCCTGAATCAGAGGATGAAGACGAGCAACCAACTGCTATCACAAGTTTGAGAGACTGTATGCAGCCATTGTTCTGACAGAACTGTGAGCACATTCAAACTGTCACCATGTAACTCTGGCAACCAGCACTGGTACCTTACTTGTTACCAGGTCAGCCACTAAAAAATAATTACGGCAAACGAAAATTGTCCTTGAGACCGTCCTGAGTTTTTTTTGTTGTTTTTTTTCTTCCCCTCCATCTCTCAACCCCTGTTTCTTCAACACTGGCAGCTCTAACACTGATGATTCACTATCAATAAATTCATGTAATATCAAAGACAAGATTTCATTTGTCTATATTAATGCAATCTCACATGAGACACGTTTTGTTTATGGCTAAAGTGAAAAATTACCACCAGAATGTAGATTGAATCTTAAAAGACAGATAAATGCAGTGAAAGAGCAGGGACAAGCCTTGCCCCATGTACAATTAACCTATATTACAGCTGTGATCTTCAGATAGTAACAATATGTTGTTGGAGAAGTGTTGTGATAAGACTGTGTAAGAAAATATGTGATTTCAGATTGTTATGGCTTTTTAATTATTTCAGCAAGGCTCAACTCTAAATGTTACATGTCAGTGATGTAAAGACTGCACATGCCAGTGGCCAGGCAAGAGGTTTTGACCCATGCCTGACTATCTTGGCAAGAACTCATGTGTTCAAATGCAATATGTGTTGTAGAAGCCACTCTATGCTCACTTCAGCAAGACCTGAGCCAGGGTCATGATTTGATAAGATAAATATACATTGAGTTTAAAGAACCAATAATACGCTATAATTGGAAGTGTCTTGTCCTGGAAAGAGACGTGACAGTTTACAGCTTCTGCGTGGTCACTGTATTTAGGTCTTGATATTGAAATGTTGACTGTATGACTTTTCGAAAGAATGACTTATGGATTAAATTTAAAAAATGAATAAATACATGAAATTGAAATTAAAATGTTAAAAAAGGTGTTTTTGTGTTCCTTTGTTTTTTTTTCAGTCTGGACCGTGAAAGGAAATTTCACTCTCCCTATTCACCAATAGCTTTTTTTATTGTTCTGATAGCCAAAGGGATTATTTTGGGGGGATAAAGCATGATATAGGGTATAAGGTTTTTATGACAATGTACATGATCCATAACTACAACCAGTCAATACAGCATTTTTTTCAGTATTATGGGTATATAGAATACACTTGTAGATCCACAAGACATGGCAATCCTTTGACAATGTCCAAGCACAGCATGATTGGCATATTGACCTTTTTTTTTTTTTAACTATGAGTATCATTCAAAAAAAAGAAACGTACAAGGCAGAAAAACAAAAACCCCTTCAAAGAAGTATGCCTGATTATGTCAGGCCTTTCACAGAAGGCTCTGCATATGTATACCTTCAAAGTCTTCTCTGAGGAAGTTGGAGAAAAAAATCATAGACAATAATGAAGACATAGCTTGTCGTCACAGATAGATAGATAGATAGATAGATAGATAGATAGATAGATAGATAGATAGATAGATAGATAGATAGATAGATAGATAGATAGATAGATAGATAGATAGATAAAATACTTTATCAATCCCTGAAGGGAAATTCATGTAGTTTGGCAACAAGAATAAAGAATAAAATAAAGATTAAATAACAAAGTAAACAACAAAAGTAAAACAATAACAATACTAATTATATATACAATATTGATAATTCTATGTACAAAAACAATAGTGGGCTCATCTTCCATAGATTAAAGAATTATAAACTCTGATGGCTGCAGGGAGGAACGATCTTCTGTCTCTCTCAGTCCTGCAGCGCAGAGAGGTGAGACGTCCACTACTGCTGTTTCTCTGGTCAAGGATGATGTGAAGTGGGTGATCAGTGTGACGAATGATGGCCTCCACATTCTTCTGTGTATATCTCTCCACCACAGCCTCCAGTGTGTCCAAACAGGATCCAACCACAGAGCTAGCTCTCTTCATCAGTTTTTCCAGTCGCCTCTTGTCCTTCTGCTTTAAACTATTTCCCCAGCAGACTGCACCTTAAAACAAAACACTTGTTACCACAGACTGATAAAACATCTGCAGCAGCTTTCCACAGACATCAATTGATCTGAGCCTCCTTAAGAAAAACAGACGGCTCTGCCCCTTCTTGAAGAGTGCATCTGTATTAAGGGACCAGTCCAACTTGTTGTCCAGATGTACACCAAGATATTTGTAGGTTGGCACCACCTCCATGTCCACCCCATGGATGTTAACTGGCTGATGGCAGAGCCCAGACCTTCAGAAATCAACAATCATTTCCTTTGTTTTTGAGGTGTTCAGTAGGAGACAATTTCTATGACTCCAGTCACAGAAAGCTTTCATCAGATCCCTGTATTCAGATTCCTGTCCATTTTGGATACATGCCACAATAGCAGTGTCATCGGAGTATTTTTGGATGTGACAGGACTCAGAGTTGTATTTGAAGTCTGCAGTATAAAGTGTGAATAGGAATGGAGCCAGAACAGTTCCTTGTGGAGCCCCCGTGCTGCTCATGACTGTTCCAGAGACACAGTTTCCCAACCTGACAAACTGTGGCCTATCTGTGAGATAGTCTGTGATCCAGGAGACAAAGGAGGGGTTCACTCCTATGTCTTTGAGCTTATCTCTCAGTATCATGGGCTGGATGGTGTTAAATGCACTTGAAAAATCAGAGAACATAATTCTTACATAGGTGCCAGGTTCTTCAAGATAGCACGGGGCACGGTGGAGCATGTATATAACTGCATCATCCATTCCAATATGATTTCTATATGCAAACTGCAGAGGTTCTTGTGTGTCTTTGACCTCAAGTCTCAACAGAAGTAGAAGCAGCCTCTCAAAGGTTTTCATAACATGTGAGGTGAGGGCAACTGGTCTGTAGTCGTTAAGTTCTGCTAGGCATTTGAGTTTTGGTACCGGCACAATACAAGATGGAGTAACTTCTCTCAGTGTGAAACCAGTGTGCAGTTCATGCTCCTCAGGTGTGCACTTTTAACCTTGTACCTTGGTCACTTTAGAAGACTGCAGCAACAAAAAAGGGCTAGAAGTAGTCTGTTGGGCAAAGTAATATAGCCTACCCCAATGAATTACAGAACCATTAACCCAACACCGATCTCACAGATATTCATTCTTCTTTGGTTAAATATCGCTCTGAAAGAACTTTCAAAAAAACATAAAGCTTGAGTGTCCAATGAGTATCCAATACTGTTAGCAAACCCCCTGTCAGAAGTCAGGATTTATAGGCTACCTCAAACTTCTATTAAAATTAATAACATGTATTTATATGTCACAAACAGCAACTGTATATCAATTACTGTATGCCAACATATAACCCAGCATAATAAAGTGGCATTGTGCATCTTGATGGCAGCAGGAATGAAGGACTTTCTTAATCTTTCTGTTTTGCAGGTCAGGGAGATGAGCCTGTTACTGCAGCTGCTCCATTGACCGATGAGAGAGTAGAGGGTGTTCGGGGTCACTCATGATGATTATCAGCCCTCACCCAATCCCTCACTTAACCACAGCCTCCACCAGCTCCACTCCCTCTCCCAGCACAGAGCTACATTTCTTGAGGAGCTTGTCTAGTCTGACATAGTCTATAATAGTCTGCTTATCATCACTAGACTTGTGTGTTGTCTTTGTTGTGATTCATTGAACCAACTTCTTAAAATTGTTCTCAAAAAGCTGCAAAATATTTTTAAGGTATGAAAATAGAATTGTTCTTTATGTAGAAAATGAAACTACACATGTTGCGTGCACACAAATGTGCAAACATTGGAGTTAGAACTTAAGGAGCAGTTTACAAACAATTGTATAGCAGTATAAGGTTTTCAGAAATCGTCATAAGATGTGTAATGTAGTAGTGGATACAGTAATTTATTTTTATTGAAGTTGTATCAAATCAGTAGTCGGTGGTCAGGTAAAGTACTCAGCCTGCATGTTGTACCTGAGTAAATGTACGTAATAACCTTGAATGATTTACATAATAAGCATTTAATACATGAACTAAACACAAATCATTGTGTGCTGCAATTGTATGGAAACTTTTTAGTGTGTACTTGGTTATTGTACTGTCTCTGGTGGATACAAAAAAGAAGTAAATCTTGTGCATTTTGACATGTGACATCGCCTCATCCTTACTTTAGAAGCCTGATGATTACTTTATTTGTAACAATATAAACTTAAATGGGAGGCATGTTTGTGTGACTACAAAAGCCTCTGTTTTATTAATTCATTGTTCAAATTCCTGAGGACTAAATTGCACTGTTATTGACTGAGAAGCTTCTATGCAAAGAATAAAACACTCAAAAGACAGCCAAACTCAAAATCTTTATTACAAATCTTGCAAAAAATAAAAACAATCACAAACGCATTGCTGCTTGTTTGTCGGCTGGCTATATCTGGTTTAATCAGGCAGGCCGCCTTGCCAAAAAAACTTGCCTTGCAAAAAAACTGCCTTGCAAAACATCTTTGAAAAAAAAAAAAAATTAAAAAAACATTGCTGATTGTTTGCCGGACGGCTATATCTGGTGGAAATCAGGCAGGCTGCCAGGAGGGAGGCCAGGTCTTCCCACTGAAAAACAAAAAAATAGAGGAAGGAAGAACATGAATTCTTAGTAATGCACTGAGGCTGTTGTGTTAAGCATTATACAGTATGTGCATATATCATATGTTTTAGGACAGTATAGTCCTGCAACATAGAAGTTCGGTTGCACATTTCTGCTGACAAATACACAGACAAAACAAGACAGAGAAACATGGTGAAATGAAAAAATCCCTTCTTTGTGAAATCAACTACTCAAACATGGAAAACATACATGACTCAGTTTGATCGATTATGGGAAATGAGGTTGTGTAAATAAATTATTCCTTCGCCAAATGTGATTTAAAACGTTTTTAAATCGGCTTAATATATTTGAAATAAAGTTATCTCTCAATGCCAAGTGGATTAAAATATGCTTTGGCTGTAAATAATGAAATCAGAGCTCTATTGATGTTATTTTCTTTATTGACAGATTTAACCAGATGAAACCAGTAACTCTACAGTTTTATCTGGGGTTTTTCTGAAGTTCCTTCCTGAAACGGACCCATAAATCCTGACAAAGAAAAAAGATTTTTTTATAGTATGTTTTTTTATAATTTTTATAGTTAATCTCTTCCTTAACAAGTTACTGCACCCAAGATAACAAAATCCCAACAATTTTAAAAATAAATAAAAATTGCAATATAAATTGATGTATATGTACTGTTGATAGCCTAAAGCTAATTAACTTACCATAAGGCGCAGGGCTGCCAATCATATAGGTGTTCTGTCCTCCCCTGTTTCAAGCAAACAAAAACAATGTACAGCTACTGTGACTGGCAATTCATTTTTTTTAATTCACAGGAAATAGGATAATTATTGTGCTTATATAGTTAGTATCATTTGACTAGTGGTCACCAAATAATATAATTTACTGACAATGCAGGCTAAAATTAGTGTGATGTACACAATTGCAATAAGGTTAAATTCTAAATAAATAGATAAATTAGTTAAGAAATGTCTTCCACCAGTTCTATAATGTCATCTAGTGTATTTGGGGGTCTTAAAGGTTAACTGATGGGACCATGTTAACTATTTAATTAGGAGCAATGTCCTACCTTCCTTTTCCTTGTCTTCAGGATTCTTCGGACTGGGAAGTTTTCCAGCTGGTTGTGGGGGCAGTCTGCAATTGAAAGTAATATATAATTTACACAGATGTTCAGAAATATAGTGTTATTTTAACAACAAATGGACTTCCATGCATCTTTCTCACTGTGTGACATCATTTGGCTTTTCCTCTAGAGACTAGACAATCCTGAGTGTGATGGTGTGTAACTGTTTTCTTTTTAAATTTTTGCCCTCTCTGTCATTGCTTCTGGAATGTACTGATTACACCTTATATTGCTTGCTTCCATGAGAATATTCATATCTTTGTAGTTGGGCTTTGCAGTTTTACATTCCTCAAATCTATGATGAGCAGGGAGCAAATTGAAATATCATACATAATTCAAATTATTGTGGCAAGGTGCAGAGGACCTGGGCATACTTCAAACCCTAGAGTCTTGGATTATGGTCATGTGTGCTAACTGTTTTGCCAAAGGGATATCCCCTTGGCAAAGTAAACAAGGCACATGACCAATTGGAGGCATAGTAACAGGAACCCTGTACTGTCACATAAAGATTAACAGACAATGTACAGACAGGTTATTCTGTTGTCTCTTTGGTGTAACAAACGTACAATTGGAATAAGAGAGGGGTACATGAACAAACATGGATATCATCTATTCAACTCATCAGTGCATCAGAGTCAGACTAAATCAACAGTATTTGGAAAGTTAACTAAAATCATACGGACTTTGTGATAATTATGTGGGATAAAAATGTCAGAAGGGTATAAGACAATAAGTCATCATTATTCATTATTATTATTATAATCAAGTCATTAAAGGGGACATATCATGCAAAAATCACTTTTCCAGGTCTTCTACACCAATATTTTCGAATTCGGGGTGCGTACAAATCCCCCCCAGTGTTAAAAACAACAACTGCATGCACCCACTGCGGGCACCCCCCCAGTTGCGGTTTGTCTCCGGGCACGCAAGGAATTTTGACGAAAGGATTTCACAGACATGTTATTAAGGCAGCTGGGAACTGTGTGAACTGGTAAAAAAAATGTATGATATGTCTCCTTTAAACTTGACATACCTTTCATTTTCTTCTTTCTTTTATCTGTTGGTGGGACGGATAGAGTTGTCTGTGGTGGTGGTGGGATGGATGGAGTTGTCTGTGGTGGTGGTGGTGGTATGGATGGAATTATCTGTGGTGGTGGTGGTATGGATGGAGTTGTCTGTGGTGGTGGTGGGATGGATGGAGTTGTCTGTGGTGGTGGTGGTATGGATGGAGTTGTCTGTGGTGGTGGTGGGATGGATGGAATTGTCTGTGGTGGTGGTGGGATGGATGGAGTTGTCTGTGGTGGTGGTGGTGGGATGGATAGAGTTGTCTGTGGTGGTGGTGGTATGGATGGAGTTGTCTGTGGTGGTGGTGGGATGGATGGAGTTGTCTGTGGTGGTGGTGGTGGTATGGATGGAGTTGTCTGTGGTGGTGGTGGGATGGATGGAATAGTCTGTGGTGGTGGTGGTATGGATGGAGTTGTCTGTGGTGGTGGTGGGATGGATGGAGTTGTCTGTGGTGGTGGTGGTATGGATGGAGTTGTCTGTGGTGGTGGTGGGATGGATGGAGTTGTCTGTGGTGCTGGGGGTATGGATGGAGTTGTCTGTGGTGGTGGTGGTATGGATGGAGTTGTCTGTGGTGGTGGTGGGATGGATGGAGTTGTCTGGTGGTGGTGGGATGGATGGAGTTGTCTGTGGTGGTGGTGGGATGGATGGAATTGTCTGTGGTGGTGGTGGTATGGATGGAGTTGTCTGTGGTGGTGGTGGTGGGATGGATGGAGTTGTCTGTGGTGGTGGTGGTGGTGGGATGGATAGAGTTGTCTGTGGTGGTGGTGGGATGGATGGAATTGTCTGTGGTAGTGGTGGGATGGATGGAGTTGTCTGTGGTGGTGGTGGGATGGATGGAGTTGTCTGTGGTGGTGGTGGGATGGATGGAATTGTCTGTGGTGCTGGTGGGATGGATGGAGTTGTCTGTGGTGGTGGTGGGATGGATGGAGTTGTCTGTGGTGGTGGTGGTGGTATGGATGGAGTTGTCTGTGGTGGTGGTGTTGGTATGGATAGAGTTGTCTGTGGTGGTGGTGGTGGTGGTATGGATGGAGTTGTCTGTGGTGGTGGGATGGATGGAGTTGTCTGTGGTGGTGGTGGGATGGATGGAGTTGTCTGTGGTGGTGGTGGGATGGATGGAGTTGTCTGTGGTGGTGGTGGTGGTATGGATGGAGTTGTCTGTGGTGGTGGTGGTATGGATGGAGTTGTCTGTGGTGGTGGTGGTATGGATGGAGTTGTCTGTGGTGGTGGTGGGATGGATGGAGTTGTCTGTGGTGGTGGTGGTATGGATGGAGTTGTCTGTGGTGGTGGTGGGATGGATGGAGTTGTCTGTGGTGGTGGTGGGATGGATGGAGTTGTCTGTGGTGGTGGTGGTGGTATGGATGGAGTTGTCTGTGGTGGTGGTGGGATGGATGGAGTTGTCTGTGGTGGTGGTGGTGGTATGGATGGAGCTGTCTGTGGTGGTGGTGGGATGGATGGAGTTGTCTGTGGTGGTGGTGGTGGGATGGATGGAGTTGTCTGTGGTAGTGGTGGGATGGATGGAGTTGTCTGTGGTGGTGGTGGGATGGATGGAGTTGTCTGTGGTGGTGGTGGTGGAATAGATGGACTTGTCTGTGGTGGTGGTGGGATGGATGGAGTTGTCTGTGGTGGTGGTGGTGGGATGGATGGAGTTGTCTGTGGTGGTGGTGGTGGTATGGATGGAGTTGTCTGTGGTGGTGGTGGGATGGATGGAGTTGTCTGTGGCGGTGGTGGGATGGATGGAGTTGTCTGTGGTGGTGGTGGTGGGATGGATGGAGTTGTCTGTGGTGGTGGTGGTATGGATGGAGTTGTCTGTGGTGGTGGTGGTGGTATGGATGGAGTTGTCTGTGGTGGTGGTGGGATGGATGGAGTTGTCTGTGGTGGTGTTGGTATGGATGGAGTTGTCTGTGGTGGTGGTGGTGGTATGGATGGAGTTGTCTGTGGTGGTGGTGGGATGGATGGAGTTGTCTGTGGTGGTGGTGGTATGGATGGAGTTGTCTGTGGTGGTGGTGGTATGGATGGAGTTGTCTGTGGTGGTGGTGGTATGGAGGGAGTTGTTGGTGGTGGTGGTGGTGGTATGGATGGAGTTGTCTGTGGTGGTGGTGGGATGGATGGAGTTGTCTGTGGTGGTGGTGGGATGGATGGAGTTGTCTGTGGTGGTGGTGGGATGGATGGAGTTGTCTGTGGTGGTGGTGGGATGGATGGAGTTGTCTGTGGTGGTGGTGGGATGGATGGAGTTGTCTGTGGTGGTGGTGGGATGGATGGAGTTGTCTGTGGTGGTGGTGGTGGAATAGATGGACTTGTCTGTGGTGATGTGTGAACGGATGAAGTTGGCTGAGGTGATGGCGGGTCTGCTCTCTCTGTAACTGGGTCACATGGCACAAAGTTCAAGATGAAAACTTCTTCTTGGTCCTGGGGCGTTGACATTGTAGAGGGGTCTTCAGTACTCCAACCTATATGGACATAAAGTAATACATGAAATTTAAGTAAGGTATAATGCATAGTTTGGCGGTTGTCATGGAGAAATAAACCCTGAAAGTATGGATTGAATCCCTACGCGAAGCGAAGGAGCTTTATACATCCTGAAGAGGTTTATTTCTTGATAATAACAGACCAACTATACAATATCCTGCTTGTTACATGGCTTAGGAGTGAAATAATTTGAAATAATGTTCTGAACAATGATCAAAATACAACTTAAAAATACAACATAAACAAGGTATTACAGGGCGTGTTTGTGTCACCGACTAGCAGTATCACCGATACTAGCAGAGAGCTGTGACACCAGGGTCCGAGTATCTGAAAATGCGGGTTTGGTTTTCAGCCATGATGTGGAAGGAGTCTCTCCTATTTTTATAATCATATCCGTCAAAAACAAAGAGTTACGGGTTACAGGGTGTGTCTGTTTGCATGTATGTTTCAGGGTCGCCACCGAGAGTAGCTTTGACACTGGGTCGGAGGCTCTGATCATGCAGGTTTATTTTCCAGCCTAAGTGTGGCAGGAGCCTCTACCCTCCATGTAACAAGTTAAAAGTCATTTACGGTATCAAACCTCACAGTTAGTCCGAGGCTGCTTAAAGATGGATAAAAATAAAGCATATGGTAAATATTCTGCATAATTTCTTGTTCCTCTTCTCCTCTGACCTTAATTGCATCCCTATTACAGGCTTGACAATAGAGCAGCGGAACAGTGGTGTTCTGTTAAGAAATAAACCCATTGGTGATTGACCAATCAGAGTTGAGTATTCAGGAGAGCCGTGTAATAAATACAAATAAATAAATGGAATAATACATGGCATTAATGTAAATACAAATTAAGTTTGACAGCAGAATTAAGCAATATTTCAAGTGACATCAATATGCCCTACCCAATCAATCACAGTTTATCTCAGGTCTCCTGCACTTTTTCATATGAGATGAAAGATCTAAGACAATAAAAAAAATATATAAAATGTTTTTTGTTGTCATTGCTGGTAGGTTACTGGACTGAAACACTCATGAAGGCAGGGGTGTAGCAGCGATTTTAAAAGTGAGGGTGTTCTAAGGGTAGGGCAACCTTCGAGTCAAATTTTTGTTTTTACGATACGCTAATTGAAATTTAAAGTATTTCTGCTTTTCATTACAGTACTATGCAAGTAAAATAGCATTAAGTATTAAAATATACATTGATGTACCACACACTCCACGCTAACATCCTTTTACACTCTTCTCATACCATTATTGTTAAATTATGCTATGATTTAAGTCTTTTTTTATATAATATAGCACTAACCATGCCCATGACTCATATCCAATGATATTTTGGGTGATACTTTAAAGAATACAGCACCTTTTACATTGTGTCATAAAAGTATTCTAAATCAGTCAGCTTAAAATCAGTGTCAGAAAAAGTAAACAATACTTTTAGTAAGCTTATTTCCCAATGAGCTTTATACTGATTCACTTTATACTAAAAAGTGAGGGGGATGATTTTTGTTTCTGTGAAAGTCCGGGTGTCTCAACACCCACAACCCCCGCGGGTGTGACGCCCATGCATGGAGGACATGTAAATTTCTCTAATTCTGTGTCTAGTCGTTTCTAATCTAAATGAAGACAGATCAGCTGCCCCCTGTCTTAAGCAGGGGGAAGGAAAAAACAGTGAGGATATGTTTGAACAATGGACATCTATAATAGTAAACTTGGATTAAAAAAACTCCTTTAGCAAGCTTTAAGTCTGATTCGTATTTTATGTTTTTTGTACTACAGTATCTCTGCCTCTATATATTAAACAGTGATAGTAGCAGGAGTGGAGAGGCAGTAGAGGGGACAGAGGAGGATATGCAGCAAAGGGCCCAGCTTTTTTAAATTATATCCTGGACTTTTATGATCAGGACTGAAATTGATTTATCAGTTGTAATTATTATTTTCATTAATATTATTATTATTATTATTATTATTATTATTGTTATTATTATTTTTACTAACCCTTCCAGTATTGCAAATTACTGCTGCAATGACAAGAACAAGCAACCTTTTTCTCAAATTCATAATAGTTTCTGGGAGGAAATTCACATTTGACATGTTTAAAATCATAAAATAAGACACAGTGGTTTCCTTACTTAAACAGCTATCAATGCATAAAGAGAGCTGTGCTTGAAACTGGTTACAAATCAATTAGTAGAATCAAAAATTTGCAAAAGAGTCTACATCGTGCAAACGTCATTTATTTTCCTGTATTTGCTGTGTAGCTCATGTTATTTTCCCTTGGACCGTTATTATAAGGAATATTTTACTTCTATACGCCTTTCCCACCTACCAGTGTTCAAAAGGATTCCTAGTTCCTACTGCATTATCTGTTGAATTTAACAAGCCACGTGGTAAGAATTTGCATGTATGCCGACAAAAAACTTAAACAACAAATTTGGTTAGTCTTATTTAACCTGTGATGTTCAAACAAAATTAAAGAAATCAGCGCCTGCTCACACACTTAAAACTCTTTTATATATCTTTTTACTATTTTTATACCTTGATATATTTGGTCTCAAGACATTTTTTCTTGTCTGGCAAAGTCTTTAATATATTCTTAAATTTATAATAGGAATTTCAAATGAAAAATTTACTTTCAATACAGATATTGTCAAAAAATTTGTCAACTGAAGTCACTATATATACCCCTCGCATTTCTGCAAGTATTTCATATCTTTTCACGGGACAACTCTAAAGATATGACACTTTTATACAATGTAAAGTAGTCAGTGTACAGCTTTTCTAACAGTGTAAATTTGCTGTCTCGTCCAAAAAAACTCCATACTGCCCAAAGTGTCATTTGTTTGTATGGCTACTATTTTTTTTTTCATCACTGCCTTAACTGTCTTGGGCATGGACTTCACTTGAGTTCCACAGGTTGCCCCTGGAAACCCCATGTCCACATCAAGGAGCTGGTGGAGGTTAGACACCTGGTGCTCTTTCACCTTCCATTTGAGGATGTCCCACAGATGATCAGTAGGGTTTAAGTCTGGAGACATGTAGGACAGTCCATCACCTTCACCCTCAGTGTCTTTAGCAAGGCAGTGGTGGTCTTGGAGGTGTATTTGGGGTTGTTACCTTGTTGGACTACTGCCCTGGGTCCATTTTCTGAGGGGAGGGGAGCATGCTCTCCTTCAGTATGTCACAGTCGGGTTAGGGGACAGGCAGACCTCCCCACCTCTTCAGTCTCTGCAGGTTGAACGGGTGGGGGGGTCTGCCTGTCAACGCTCAGACCATACGCCACACACTGCATCCTTTTGGTCTGCATGGCTGTGGTCCAAGAAGGAAGCCTATTCTAAAGATGATGCACAATGCTGAAGACCAGCAGACTGTGGACATGGACTACTGGAACCATGGCCTGATGAAACCAAGCCAAACTTTTTTGGTTAGGACAGGGACAAGTGTGTCCTGCCTACGGTCAAGCATGGTGGTTTGAGTGTCATGGTTTGGGGCTGCATGAGTTCTGCTGGCACAGGGGAGCTACAGATCACTGAGGAAAGCATGAACGCCAACATGTACTGTGACATACTGAAGGAGAGCATGCTCCCCTCTTCTCAGAAACTGGGCCCAGGGCAGTAGTCCAACAAGGTAACAACCCCAAATACACCTCCAAGACCACCACTGCCTTGCTAAAGACACTGAGGGTGAAGGTGATGGACTGTCCTACATGTCTCCAGACTTAAACCCTACTGATCATCTGTGGGACATCCTCAAATGGAAGGTGAAAGAGCACCAGGTGTCTAACCTCCACCAGCTCCTTGATGTGGTCATGGGGGGGTGGAAGAGGTTTCCAGGGGCAACCTGTGGAACTCAAGTGAACTCCATGCCCAAGACAGTGAAGGCAGTGATGAAAAATAGTAGCCATACAAACAAATGACACTTTGGGCATGATTTGGACATTTTCACTCAGGGGTGTACTCACTTTTGTTGGCAGTGTTTTAGACATTAATGGCTGAGTGTGGAGTTTTGTTGATGGAACAGCAAATTTACACTGTTAGACAAGCTGTACACTGACTACTTTACATCGTATAAAAGTGTCATATCTTTAGAGTTGTCCCATGAAAAGAAATAATGAAATATTTGCAAAAATGCGAGGGGTGTAGTCACTTTTGTGAGATACTGTAAATGGTGTCATTTAATACAATACATGCTGTACAATCTCACCTTCAACCATAAGAGAAAAGATTTCCTCCATATTCCGGAGGCAGGTCTTTGCTGCTGTGCTCAGCCAAACCTTCTGGGGCATCATTACTTTATTTTTTTGGGGGTGCCCAATCAGCAGCATGGGCTTTAAGCCCAGGGTGTGCAACTTCTCAAGCTGGAAAACAATTTGTTGAGAAGAAAAGAGATCAATTAATCAATCCATACCCAAACTGTATTTTACAGATATCTTTCTTTAAATTCTTGTATCTTTTGGTGGATAAATGTGAGATTTTAATCCAAGTCTTGGGCTGAATAGGTCTGCTTGAACAAAATAATAATAACAAAACATTTTCATTATGGTAACGTTAATAGACTGGATGTGAAGCAATGACTACCAGTTCCTTCATTACCCTATGTCAAAGCAATAAAGCAAAGATTTTTACACTATAGGTCAATGAGTATGTTGTGTAAACTACATACCAAAATGGCTGCATCATCGAAGATGTGCGATTTCACATGATTTTTTTTAACTGATGCACACCACTCACTGGCCTTGTGTTGAAACTTTTGAATCTTTTTTTGCCTCCTTAAATTTTGAGGTTGTGTGGCTTTGCATAAATTGCAAACCTTGCAGCCATTGTAAATTTTTTCCCCACAATTAGGGCAGGTCTTTTTTAAGGACCCCCCAGGCATTTTGTAGAGACAAAAACAAGTATCAACAAACAAACAAACAAAAATGAATAAAATACAACACAGACACAAGACAATACAATACAATAATACAAACAATACAGAGAGGCTCTTAAAAGTGCCGTTGGTTTTAGGTGTGTGTGCGTGCGTGTGTGTGTATGTTGTGTTTGTAAATGGAAATGTTGCAATGAAACTGCAAAAAAGAGAGAGAGAAAACAGTATTAGAGAGGTTTGCAAATAAGGGATCATTCATCATATTCCCAGGCCAAATGTATTTTAAAAACAAAACAATCCTTACTGTACTCATCAGACAGCATACAGTATTCACACTGAGAAAAGCAGGTACCCACACAAGTAGGCCAGGTGTAGTTATTTCTTTCCTCACTGTAATCTCTTCTCTTTGTTATTTGTGACTTTGAGCAACCTCTCTTCAGTGTCATGAATGGAAAATTGGGTGAATCCCCGCTAACTAATCAAATCCACTGGAAAGAATCTAGGGCCACCTACAATAAACTGTTATAATTCTACATTTTTGCAAATAACCCTACATCATTACGTTTGAGGGAAGTCTGCCATCTTCTCTGCTCCTGCTGCAGTGTAATATCACATCCATGCCTTGCTGTAGAAAATCGGCTGCTTGTATTTTTTAAATATCCCCTCAAGCGCCAGGGAATTTTCTCTTTTTTAATGTAATGGGCAGTTGGTAGGCTGTTGTTGTTTAGAGGCCAAATGTGAAGTTTTATGAATCAACCAGAAGATGAATACTGGTCCTTGATGCAATCATGGACACTCGGGAATAATGTTTACTTCTAGTCCATATAATAAACGGTTCATTAAAATAAATGATGCTTTAAAAATTCTGTCACGGCGTTTCATCAACGATGCGTTACATCTATAAATGGTATGAAACCCATACATGGCGGCGAAGTTACTGTAAACTTCTAAGATTTGCAACAAACTCAAACGAGCTCCACAGTTAAAACACAACAAAAACGTGGCTAAAACTAAAGAAATACATTTATATGAGTGTGTTTTGAACAAATAAACAACCCTTAGGCACCTTATTTGGCGAGATAATATTACTTACTGTGGCTCAGTGGAGGGAAAAGGCTGGATGGCGCAAAGCGGAAATCTCCGTTGCCCAGGTAATGGCGCACATTTCAGGTAAGAAAGAAAAACAAAGGGAATAAAATGAAAAATAAAAACAAAACATCTGGGGCCTGTTGCACGAAAGTAGGATAAGGGATTAAGCCGGGATACCTTGGTTATCCTGGATCAATTAATCCATGATCTGGTTGTACAAAAGTCGGATAGGGGGAAGTGGGATATGTTTTGATATATGTTACCATGGAGATTTATTCTTTAGCTCTAGCCTGCTCCAGACCAGGCTAAGTTCCAGGATGATTTAATCTCGTCCCTTTTCTCAGTCAGCAGTCCCCACAAACGGAAATCAATTTTTATTCCATCGCTCACCAGACATCGTTGTCACATTAAACAAGACCCACAGTCATTATTTGGACATTTGTCATCATTTATTGCAGTGATTTTAGAGGTCAGCATACAGAGCACAGAATCAAAACATATCAACAAATTTGAATAATTATATCAGTGAAAAAAACACTCTCAGTATAATTAAATTAGAAACTGATTACTATTAACTTTTAAAATAGAAAAGCTCACAATCATTTAAATGTTAATGTTCAGTTATTGCAGAGTGTAAATGTTTCTGTAGTGAGTTATTTTTTATGCTAACTACATGGTCATTTAAAGTATTTGATGTTTATTTCTGTAGTTACAATTTATTACAATGTTTATTATTTGTTCACCTATTTAAAGGGTTTTTATTTGTGGTAATGGTATTTCTTATTTCAGAATTTTTTGTATTAAGGCTATTTATTTGTTGAGCATGTAAATTTGTCGAGTCATTTTCTTATAAATTAAAGACAATGGCAAAAACAATGCTATTAGATTTCTTCTGTAACACATGAAGAGCTCTTTTCAAAAATGCCATAAATCCATTTTAATTTAGAAAGTGTTTACATTATTTACCCAGACCCACCATTTGGGTGTATGTTGAACTGAACTTTGAAATACAGTTTGAACAGGAATATATAGCTTTCTAGCATTAAATACTGATAGGGCAGATGGTACCATCGATATTAAAAAGAATAGGAGTAATATCACTCTAAAAAGTAATTCAAATATCTGTTGACACCACTTGATTTAATACAAATGCAATTTAAAAAATGTAATTAAATGATTTAGATGAACTTTCTTGGTTGCCAACTCTATTTTTTTAAGTTGCGATCAAATAATAGTGTTGGTAATTACATAAACTTAATTTAGCATGTCACACACACTCAAATTTCATTGTGGGTAAGCTGAACACAAAATTCAAGTTGCCATAACCATAAACTCAGCTTAATAACTTAATTTTTCTCAACACTTTTCCATTTTACATTACATCTGTTACCCAAACAACTGAATAAGACAGTGCAGGAGGCTGAAGTAACATTTCATGGTGAGTAAAATGTATTTCTAATTGCTCTACTGAAATAATGGGTTTAAATTTGTTACATGTGACTTTCATTGAGATAATTAGAATTTAGCTTGTTTTACTGTGTGACTGCTAGCTAGACCCTGGGTTAAAATTACACTAGATTTTCCCTTTAAGTATTATGTAAGTGTTTATAGCAATGTAAAGGAAAATATGAACAAATGGTTTAAATTAAAAAGAAAAATGAAGAAAAAGTATATATATGTATATATTTAAATTACTGCTACTTAAAATTTGGGTGCATTGTTATTATAATTAACTAGACAACAAATTAATCTACTTTAAATATCATGGTAAAGTCAGTTTACTTAACATTTTTGTTTGAGTAACCAACTTAAAAACGTGTCTTTATGATGAAAGATATTCAGTAAGCAGTACTCATAATAAGCTTTGACTGAAGAGAACAAAATAATTTGTCCAATGTAATATTGTTTGCTGGTTCAACGCAATTTCAAATTAAGTTGTCATAACTAAGAAAAACTAATGGAAACTGTTGCGTTGATTTTTTTTTTTTTTTTTTTTTTTGAGGTTAAACATTTCTTTGAAGTGTTTTTAATTTTGGCTTTCATAGCATTTTGGAAAATAACTCAACATATAAATCACAGATGGAGGGAGCCATCATGTAAAATCTCGTTTAGAGCCCAAGAGAGAGAGAGGCTCTGCATGCACGCGCAAACTCGTGCACACTTTCACATATAATCTAACAGCAGCATGCAGCATAAGGAGTAAATGTGGATGTTTCAATTTCAGTTTCATGTGCAATTCAACAAATTCATAATAAGAGCACAACTTTGATTTCAGAGACGTTAGTGTAACGTAACTGTTTGAATCGATATTATGATGTTTCAGTGGAGTATGAAGTGTGTATCAGTGCACTATTAAACATCCAGGCGGTCTGAAGAGCTTCTTGTCGTTCTTGTGTTGCTGTGGCGGTGTTTTCTCTTCTTTTAATTCAGTCTTTTACCTCCTAATATGCCTCCATGAGGACTTCCTGCTTCGACAGAGACAGGCACGCCGCTCTTGTTGTCATGGTGAATCCGTGATTCTGTGATTGATCGCGGGGTCTGCTGAAGTAATCGCGTGCGTGCACTGATCCAGGATGGGTTAAGCCTGGCTTGAAGAATCCGTGTGCTCTCATCCTCGCTTGGTCTTTTGTGCAACCAAATAAGCCTGAACCCCCTTGTTTTGGATTCGATGAGCCAGGCTTAATCATTGAGCCCGGATGTCTGAATCCTACTTTCGTGCAACAGGCCCCTGAACTTCCAGGATAAGCCTCAAGAAAAAAAAAGAAACAGGAAGATTAAAAAGACGAAAAAATAAATAAGTAAATAAGAAAAAGATATTACGCTTCCTGGATCAGTATCCGTGCATCCATCACGACACGGTTTGCGTGGTCATCTCACGGAATTCGGACGTGTTTCCGTGTAAGACTCACGAATTTATGAGGATGAAATTATCCTTTCGGGGATACGCTGGCGTTACCAAGACGACAGGCGACGCCGGTGTTTTTCAGATTTAAAAAAAGAAAAGAAAATTTCACTCATTGAATTAAAAATGAAAATTCGATGTGGAAAACAAAAAAAAAAACATTTTAGTTACTAAGAAAATATGATGAAAGCTCAATTTGTTTTATTTGTACTGGCTGGTCACAGATAAACATGATGATTATGGGTAATGTAGTGCTTCTCCGTGATATGACATTGACAATAAAATGTGTTTTCTTAAAATAAAGTTGATATTACACGGGCCTTTTGGACTCGACAGAAGCACATACCATCGTTACACAGTCTGCCTTGAATGGTTACAGCATTATGGCTAATAGTCCGATCTTTCTTAACAATATCGATTAGTCTACATTTGCACTTCCTGCATCTGAAACACCACCCACAGCGTGACGTCTTTGAAGCTGAAAATGCGTGCATACACCACGACACGGTTTGCTCGGAAGGGAGTTGGAGGTGTGGTTTGGAGTTGACGTGAGCGGAAGAGCGAAATTTGAATCTCGGTATCGGCACAACAGGTTTGACAAAGTTACGGATTATTTGGCTCTGATTTTGGATTGCGGACTTTGGCTTTGGTAAATTGTGGGAGGACGAGAAGTAGTTTTACATTGGTTTCGGCCGACGGCCTGTATAGGCCTGGTACGACGGGATCAGTGTGCTGCTTCTCGTATGTTAGAGGGTGGCGGGATGGCGGCAGCGTCAGCTGGAGGGTCCAGTCGGCGTCTGTCGGAAAGGTTCTCACGAACTGAGAACTATGAGGATGAGGATGATTGTGACGAGTGTGAGTGGATCACAGGAGTATTGTGACCATGAAATGGATGTCAGTGAGAAAAGAGGAGGCAGGGAAGAGGGGAGAGGTGCCGATTACCGGATTAAAGGGAAAAAGAGAATCAGACATCTCGTCAGTGACAGGTCATCAGGAAGTGAATCAGAAAGGGTTGAGCAGCCAAGGAGGGAAAAGACAGAGAAGTGTGTCATCATACGGCTGAGTGAGAAGGGACAAGGGCTCATGAAGAAAATCAATCCTTTAGCATTAACAACGACTCTGGCAGACAAGATTGGGCAGATAATGTATGCGAAAGTGCTCAGTGATGGTAACCTGTTCGTGAGATGTATGGATGAAGAACAACTCGAGAAAACGCTCAGGCTCAGAGAGATTGGAAGAATAAAAGTGGAAAGCACTAAAAGGGTTGGAGCACAAAATGGAGCTGGAAGCAAGGGGGTCATAACAGGGGTGCCACTGACTGTAGGGGTGGATGAATTAAAAAAGAACATTAAAGGAGGAAAAGTGAAAAACGTTCAAAGAATGAAAAGGACCAGAGATGGAGAAAAAAGAGACAGTGAGACTGTACTGATCGAGTTTGAAGGGAACATTGTACCAAATAAAGTGTTTCTGGGCTTCATGAGTTACCCTGTGAGACAGTACGTACCCAAGCCACTAAGATGTTATAACTGTCAAAGATTTGGACACATAGCCAAAGTCTGCAAAGAACAGAGGAGGTGTGCAAGATGTGGGGGGGATCATGAGCATGGTAAGTGTGGAGATGGGGTGCAACCTAAGTGCTGTAACTGCGGAGGGGCTCATAGTGTCGCATATGGCGGATGTGAGTTTATGAAAAGAGAAAATGAAATCCAAAAAATAAGAACTGAAAGGAAGGTCTCTTACGCAGAGGCAGTAAGGATGACAAGAACACAAAACGTACAAAGAGCAGGGGGGGAGGCAGAGATTCATGTAAAACCTAATGATGGGGTGTATGTGGACAAAAAGGCCCTAGTGACATTTATTGCAGGAGTCATAAACAGCACAGCAGAGGTAAAATCAAAAAGTGCAAAAATCCAGCTAGTAGTTAAAGCAGCAGTGAACCACTTGGGACTTGAAGGACTGACATGGGAAGAAGTGAGAGATAATCTCACTAATCAGTCGAGTCAGGAAGCACCATGTATTGGTTAACTTTGATAATGGTTTTCATCCTACAATGGAATGCACGGAGCTTACTGGCAAATGGGTTGGAGCTCAAGCATTTTATTAAAGAGATAAAACAAAAACCAGACATTGTATGTATTCAGGAAACATGGTTAAAGTCAAACTTGGATTTCGTGGTGAATGGGTACAGCGTACACAGAAAAGACAGGAGTTATGGGGGAGGAGGGGGCTGTATGACGCTTGTAAGACAAGGAATTCCATATCGAGTAATGGAGAATGGAGATGAGCAGGAGTATGTAGCTGTTGAAGTGTGGGGCAAAACAGAACCATGGATGATAATAAACTACTATAATCCATGTAAGAAATTAAATTTGGACAAGTTGCAGCAGATCCAGGGGCAAAACAAGCAGAAAGTAGTCTGGTGTGCAGATTTTAATGCCCACAGTGAAGTCTGGGGGGGATCACAAACTGATTCAAATGGGAGAGTGGTAGAAGAACTCATGGAGAATAATGATCTCATCTGTATGAATGATGGAAGTGGGACAAGGATTAATGTGAGAACAGGAACAGAGTCGATCTTGGACATAACACTGATGTCCAGTCAGTTAGCAGGCATCAGCAGCTGGAGAGTCTGGACAGAAACAGCGCTAGGCAGCGATCACTATCCAGTGATGTGTTGGATAGGAGAGAAAGTGGAAGGGAGAAAAGGTGAAAGGGCTAAAAAATGGCTGTTTGAAAAGGCAAACTGGGAAGAATTTCAAAAGTTGAATGAGGAATTAATAGAGAATGTGGACTTGGCAGATGACGTAGATATGGTAAACAGAGAAATAACTGCAACATTCATAAGGGCAGCAGAGAGATCAATACCCAGGAGCAAAGGAACAGGGAAAAAGAAGTTGGTGCCATGGTGGACAAAAGAGTGTCATCAGACTGTCAGGGAAAGGAATAGGGCGTTCAGAGTTTTGAAGAGAACCCACACAATGGAAAATTTAATTAAATATAAAAGGGCACAGGCAGAAGTGAGGAGAACAGTGAGGCGGGCAAAGAGAGAAAGCTGGAGAAACTTCTGTAACACAATAGGGAGAACAACACCGGTTGGGCAGATCTGGGGAATGGTAAAGAGGATGAGAGGGGATAGAAGAGATTGGGAGTATCCTGTGATGGTGGATGAAGACAAAACAGCTGTAACAGATAAAGAAAAGGCAGAAATAATGGCTCAAGTTTTTGTAAAGGTGCACAGCTCTGATAATTTAACTGAGGAAGGAAGGAGAAGAAGAGGAGAAATGATGAGAAAGTACGCAAAAGAGATAAACAGGGGAAAGAACAACAACGAGGAATTAGAAGAACCTTTTACACTTGAGGAAATGGTGAAGGCAATTAGAAAATCAAGGCCAACTTCTCCAGGGAAAGATCAAGTATGCTATATAATGATGAAGCATTTAGGAGAAAAAGCATTGAATAAACTATTAGGTTTGTACAACAAAGTGTGGGAGGAAGGCAAGCTACCAGGGGCATGGAAAGAAGCAGTGGTGATACCAATAAGAAAACCGGGAAAGGATCCTGCTAAACCAACAAGCTATAGACCTATAGCATTGACATCAAACCTTTGTAAGGTAATGGAGAGAATGGTTACAGATAGGCTGTCTTTTCAGCTTGAGAAGTCAGGAAAAATAGCAAGTTGCCAGAGTGGTTTTAGAAAGGGAAGAAACACAATGGATGCAGTAATACAGCTTGAAACTGAAATAAGAAAAGCCCAAACAAATAAGGAGTCAGTGATGGCAGTATTCTTTGACATAGAAAAGGCCTATGACATGATGTGGAAAGAGGGGTTAATGATCAAATTGTCAAGAATGGGTATCTCTGGAAAAATGATTAACTGGATTAAAGACTTTCTTTTTGGCAGGAAAATTGAAGTAAGAGTAGGGAATGAGGTCTCAAAGCAATATGAGGTTGGGAATGGTACGCCACAGGGGAGTGTTATAAGTCCGTTACTGTTCACAGTAAGCATTAATGATGTATTCTCAGATATCCCACCGGATATAGGTCGAGCACTCTTTGCAGATGATGGGGCTGTGTGGAAGAGAGGAAGGAATATGGATCATATATTGAGTAAAATGCAAAAGGTGATTGATGCGGTGACAGAGTGGGGATATGAATGGGGTTATAAGTTTTCAACAGAAAAAACAAAAACAGTCTGTTTCCCCAGGAGAAGAGTCAGCCAGGAACCCAAATTAAGTATGTATGGAGAGTAGAGTTGTGACGTTCACGAACGAACCGAATCTTTTGAACGGCTCATTAACATGAACGATGGGAGCCGAGTCGCGATTGGTTGGGAGCCGTTCTTTTTCTCTCTCTCCTTGAGTTCACACCTATGGTCCACACACAAGCTCACACAAACTCCCCATGCTCCTACACCGAGTGAGACGGAGAGAGAGAGCATAGGGAGGGGCGCAGCGCTTATGGCATGCAAATGTCGCATGAGTTGTGCGCGCTCCCTTCAGGTTAGTGCCTCAGTAAAAAAAAAAAAAAACAACTAGGTGCGTCGGAATTGGGAGACAGAGAGAGCACGGGGAGGAGGGTTAGTAAGATGTGCACATAAGTTGTGCACGCTCCCTTCACGTGAGTGCCTCAGTGTCGGCAGTGCAGCCTGAACGAGGGGGAGGAGTCCGTCGTCGTTATTATTTTGGGAAGGTCATTTATTTTGTTTCCACTTGATTTTGTTATTGGGGTTATGGTTCAGAGTAAAGGGACTGGTCTTCTGTTTTTGTGGGTCAGGTATAGGCTACTAGTCACCCAATCACTCAGTTCAGGAGTCCTCCTCAGGGTTAAGCTCTATTTTCATTTATTTATTTGTTTGTTTGTTTTAAAAAGGCAACTATATCAATCAATCAAAAATTATTTATAAAGCACTTTTCATACAAAAAAAAAAAAGTAGCACAAAGTGCTTTACAAACAGACAAATGAATTAAATGCGCCTCAGGACAGTTCAGTAGTCCACTGTAAAGTTTTATTAGTAATACTAGAGGGATGCACATTTTTTCCTCTAATTTATTGCAATTTTATTTACTTTAAAAATATTTTGTGTGGAAGTTTTTTCACTAAAAGCTTTTGCATGGAACTTCATTGTAGCCTGCTTTGTTTTTTATTGTTTATTTATAAGTATTTAGGTGTTGCATGAATAACATAAGTCAAAGTAGTTTTACACACATACACACACTTTATACAAAGGGTAAATAGTGATCTCACTGTCAACTCAGAGGGATATGTCAGGGGAATATATACAATGAATCCATATAAAACTTTAAAATCTTGTCCGCACATGTCAAATGAAGGTAGAATCAATATTTCAGAAGAATTCAAACTCAAATATTGGTGGGAAATCTAAGTTTGAAATTATTCTGATCCAAACCTCAGCCCATCATTCCTCTCTGTGATTATTTCCAGGATAAAATGAACTAAACCCAGGCTGGCCTCTTAAAAGTGAATAAATATAAAAATGAGCCAAATGAGCCAGTCTTTTGAACGGCTCTTTGAGACGAACGGATCTCAAAGAGCCGGCTCCCTCCAAAGAGCCATAAATCCCATCTCTAATGGAGAGGAATTAGAGAGAGTCCGAAATTTCAAATACTTAGGGGTGGTATTTGACTCGAAGCTAACCTGGGTGGATCATATTAACAGAGTGGAAGAAAAAAGCAAAAAAGTGATAAATGTAATGCGATGTCTAGCAGGTCAAACATGGGGAGCAAGCTGTTTTTCATTAAAAAAGTTATATGTTGCATTAGTGAGATCAGTGTTGGACTATGGAAGTGTAGCGTATGGATCAGCAGCAAAAAGCCATCTAAAAAAGCTCGACATAATACAGGCACAAGCAATGAGAGTTTGTTATGGAGCATTTAGGTCAACACCAGTAGCAGCATTGCAGGTGCAAGCAGGAGAACTGCCATTGGAGCTGAGAAGGAAGCAGCTAATGGGTAATTACGGGGTAAGTTTGAAGGGTCAGCAGAGTAGTCATCCAACAAAACAGATGCTGCAGGAGGTATGGGAAAATAAGAAGAGCACTGTGGAACATTTTGCAAAAATAGGGAACAAAATAGCAAAAGAGTTACAAGTCGAAAGGATTCAAATAAGTCAAACAGTGTCATATCCGACAACAGTACCGTGGAAACTAAAAAGCCCTGAGGTAGACTGGACCCTTCTTGAGCTAAGGGGGGGAAGACAGAAAACATTGAATTTATTGGAAGCAGTCAGCGCACAAATAAATGAAAAGTATACAGGGTATGTGCAGGTATATACAGATGGAGCCAAAAAGCCAGAGATAGGGGTAACAGGAATTGGAGTCTCAATTCCAGAAAGAGGAGTCGGGATAAGCAGGAGAACAACAGATGGGTTAGGGGTGTATACAGTGGAAATGGTGGCAGTATTGGTAGCACTAAAATGGGTGGAAGTAACATCTCAACATAAGACAGTGATATGTTCAGATTCAGCATCAGTACTAGCAAGCATTAGATCATCTATCTCTGATAATCGACAGGATATATTGTATGAAATTTTTAAGTCAGTCACAAAAATACATCACAAGGGGGGGCAGGTAACATTTCTTTGGGTTCCAGCACATGTGGGATTGAGAGGGAATGAAAGAGCAGACAAGTTGGCGAAAGAAGCGTTGAAAAAAAGACAGGTGGAGATGAATATATGTTTGTCTAAAACAGAGGTAAAGAACATAATCAAAGGAAATATCTATCAAATGTGGCAAAAAAGATGGGATTCAGAGAGAACAGGAAGGCATTTTTATCAACTGCAAAAGAGTGTAAAAGGATCAAGTGAAGGAGGAAGAAAAAGAAGAGATGAAGTGGTAATTGTCAGGCTGAGATTGGGGCATTGTTCACTGAATAGTACGTTGAAGTTAGTTGGAAAACATGATACTGGGCTTTGTGAAGGATGTCAAGAAGAGGAAACAATAGAACATGTAATAATGTGGTGCCAGAGGTATGAGGAGCAAAGAGGGGTGATGAGGGACAGGCTGAGGAAATGTGGGGTGAAGGAGGTTACTCTGAAAGGATTATCAAGCAAGGGAGGAAGGGGGCAGGGGAAAATACTGCTTAAGTATCTAAGGGAAACGGGCATCTATAACAGGATTTAAGGAATAGAAGAGGTCGAGATGTGGGTCAAGGTACAGGTTTTCTTTTTTTTTTTTTTTTTTTTTTGATGAGACGCAGCTGAAGTAAACAGAACCAAGAACTCTGTAAACAGAAGGTGGCGGTAATGCACCGAAGAAACGGATGCCAACCGCCTTTAAACAAGAAGAAGAAGAAGAAGAAGACACGGTTTGCTCCACTGAAAGCCAATGGAGACTGTTTCCGTGTAGGACTCACGTAATTTTAACACATTACGTGAAAGGAGCACGGAATCTGGTACTAGGTCTTCGCGGTCATTTCACGCATTTCTGTGAGACCAGGTTGAAAAAAACATAGGCTCGGCTCAAATCCTCCTTGCCGACAGTAGACCGACTCCAACAAATTGCGCGGCAAGGCTCATGCTGTAAAACAAAAAAAAATGCTCGGCTCAAATCCTCCTTGCCGACAGTAGACCGACTCCAACGGACTGCGCGGCAAATTTAAAATAATGAACCAATCGGGTTATTGTTGCAGTGACGTGTCATCATTTTGGATGAGAGCACTCATCGTTTTAATCAGATCCTGCGCCACTGAGTTGATGGTAAGTGTCTCGTTTTCCATTTCTTTAAAAGGTATTAAAGTTCTACGCCATCACACATATTTTATTAAGTTGAAGACAATGAAATAGCTAAAGAATCCGACCTTTATGGCGCTAAGCAGGGCAGCTACGGCTGAGAAAGAGCTTGTTAGGGGGTTATACCTATCAATGCTTCTTCCCGCTCGGACTTCTTTATTTTACAAACCCCAGTGAGTCAACAAACCATTGATCGCACTGGCATCTCATCTTCATTTCTCCTCTATTTTTAATCCCTCTCATGTTCATTTCTTTCTCCTCTCTTTATTTTTAATCCCTCTCATAAATGTCTATTTTAGCCCCGTCTCTCTGTGACTTTCCTTAATGTTAGCCTAGCAATGACCACAAGCAAGGTTAGTTTCTGAAACACAAAGAGTTGCAGGTATGAATGTGGATTAATTTAAACTAAATTAGCTTCATAATGGGTATTAAATTGGGGGTTACGTTTGCAGTCTAATGTGTTTTCTAAGTCACTTCTCACACTGTTACGGGATTAATGCTGCATGTTTCACTTTTTGACCCTCGCCGACTGCCGTTGCCATGTCGCTATGGTGACAGCGTGGCGTTCCGGGGGGGCACATATACTTGATGCACACAGCTACATTGACGTAGCGTTAGTATTAAGCTCAGTACATCTCGACGAGCACAGAGAGACGGGCGTAACTTTAAAAGGTATTTAGAGAGTTGATAAATCTTTAAACTAACAGCACTGTGCCTCGATAGTGTGTAGGCAAGTTATGGAGACAGAGCGATGTTTACACTGAACAGACAGCCGTTCAACCGGAGCAGAATTCAAATGTGAAGTAGTCGTTAAGCAGTGTTGAGTTCACGTTGTCAACCAAATTAGCACCACGGCTCCTCAAAACTCAGTCAGAGTCTGTGTGTTTCCTTCTGCTGGGCTAATGTTAAAGTTCAAACAGTTTTTCACAATTATTTTAAGTTAAACCACGAGTCTTCAATTCAAAGTCTTAATGTAAATACACAGCACGTATGTAATATCTGTGTGTCAACATGCTGATTATCTATTTTGCCAAGCTGACGTTAGTTTTTTTTTTACCTTGACTGAATCTTAAAGTGCTAACAAATCAAATATTCTATGTTTCTGTCATTTACTTATACAGTAGGATCTATGAAAATGTGAAGACCAAAATGAGATGAATTACGAAGGTATGTCAATTTTAACAGAACACTTTGGATACATGAATGCTGGCTCTCATAATTTAAAATAAAAAGTATGTTTGAAATTGTTTTGCAGGACATGTACCTAACAGCATTGGCCATCAACTGTATCTTCTGATGTTTTGTTGACATTCTGTTTGTCTCTCACAGCTGGATCTTTATTAAACCATTGAATGGCTACTTGATCTACCTGCAGCCTATTCCATTTAATTTCATAAAGGTATGTCAATAGACCATAATTCAACACTGTATAGACCCAAGTTGAGATGGTTGAATTCTTTCCCTCAGATCAAGGATGAGTTCCGTAACCACTGTTCCCTGGAAAAGACATTAATGCTGAATCCACACCACGTCCTGCAGCTGATGCGTGCTAAAGGAGCTGCTGCTACAAGGAATTAGCCTCTCCTCAGTAATGTAAATTAGGTAGGTGTTGACATTTTTCTTGAATTGCAGACACACAAAAACTGTTTGTAGACATGAGTAGTGACTTCGATGCATGTCATTACAGTTCATCAGTATTTAAAAAAAGGGATGTGGTTGTGAGTTTCCTCATCAAGTACCTTGGAGAACAAAAGGAAGATCTGTTCCACGACTGCCAGGTATTGTATTAATCAATATTTAACTGTGACACAGTTCTTACATTTTCAACAACTTAATTTTAATAAATGGATTGAGTATGGCTGTATACCTGTTTTTAATTTAAGGATATCCATATTCAAAGACCTGCTCTGAGAGCTTCTTATTCCACTGTTCTAATTGTTAGAAAAAACAAGGTCCTCATATATCATTGTCTAAACCCAAAATGCTCCAAAAAGTGTAAATTTAATGTTAGAATAGTTATAATTCCTTCAGACTTTTTTTTTACACTTTTTTTAACTTCCTGAAAGTTTTATATGAGCACCTGTTGCACTAGTTACAGTATAAAGGCATGCAATTCACTTGACTGTGGATCAAAATTGTGAAAAAGAGGCAAGCTTATATCTGTCAGCCCACATCTAAAGCTTTAAAAAATAAAAAAACAATGCAAGTTTTACACCTAAAGTAGAAAACACCTATTTTGTTTTCTACATTGGTAAAAGTCTGTCTTTTATTTGCTTTAATCCCTGAATAAACTAGTGAATATCAAATTCAAAAGTGCTTCTTTGTTTTTCTTTTGTTTGTTTTAATTCAAGAGGACAGCCATGAGGACCACGCAGACCAAACCATAAAGGTGCTTGTGATTCAGAACGTCATCGCTGAGGTGGATTCAGCAGATGTTTCCATCTTAATAGAGGGAAACAAGGTACTGAATAGATGTGGAAATCAAACCAAGGCATGTCTGCTGTGATGGGATTGATTTAAACTCTCAACCTTGAGTATCCCAGGAGTCTTCACAATCTCAAAATCTTGTAGAGTAAAATTTTGTTCATGTGAACTGTATTCATCCTGAAGACCCTTTTTTGTGTAAATATTTTTTGGAATTTAATGTACCTGATTCAGGTGTCTTGAAAAAGATACATGTGTATGCACAAGTTTTTCATTGATCAGTTAAAACTACTTAAACTCATACTTGGAGGAAAAAAACAGTTTAACTTTGGTTACATGTTGCATATTTTTGACAGTGATACTTGTCAGATTTATACTTTGGTAAACAATTGGTCAATTAAAAAGAACAGTTGTAAAGATCAATATTGTGTCTTCTGTGTCTGACTTTTAACTTTTGGGTTAAACATCCCTTCTCTGAAAAAGTGATAACTGATTAATAATTTTAGTATTAAAAAACATTAGGTAAATCAAATATCCCCTACTAAAAATACACTACAATCATGACTAAATATCACTCATTTGCAGTAAGTATGTAATGGGTAAAATCTATTTCAAAAGGTTAAGTAGACTTTACCCAAATTATCTGAGCATATTGTTGTTGATCGAGTTAGGTAATATGTGCTCAAAAAATGGGGTAAAATTTACACAAAGAATGTGAGTGCAAATTGTTACCCCAATTTTATTGAGTAGACTCTATAGGTTTTTATGGTGTTGATTTCAATGAAATAAAGATTAAACTTGCAAAAACTACCTGTTTACCTGGTAGTTTCTTTTTGTTGTATAAAATAATGGAGTTAAACTTGGATCTAATATTATAGGCTTAACTGTGATTTAAGTTAACTTTAACTTAGTGGTGTTAGAGTGTAAAATTCAACCAATACATACATGCTTGAGGGTGTGCATAGCCTATAGGACACAAAATTAAAGAGGTCCTGCTGATCCTGGAGACTGAGGTCAAGCTGCCTCTCTCACTCAGGCTTCCGCAGCTGGACCGAGTGCCAGGAAAGCGCTCGCACAGCAACCGGACCTGAGATCCACGCCGCGTCTCTCACTCGGGCTTCCGCAGTCAGGCCGAGTGAAAGCCGAGCTCTCGCACAGCAATCGGACCTAGATTCAAACCGAGTCTCGGCCGATTGTTTTTGCAGCAATCGCACCGCTTTCGGCCCGCACATTTTTTGCTGACTGGGATCGTTTTAAAATACGGTACTAAAAGTTCTAAAGTGGCCAAATTTTATTCTATTTATTTAGCAACATTAACTGACTTTATCTACAATTAGACAAAGTTGAAGGAGACCAATGCTGAAAACGTTCAAACAGCGTTAGCACGTGCTCACAAAGCTCTTACCTTTAGCACAGGTGTGTCAGACAACTCCAGACTGGAGGGATGGAAATTCAGCCATCTTTATAACCTGCTGTTCTTTGGCTTAAATTAATCAATTTCTTTTAAGTACTTGCAGGTCAGGCTTCTGCTCCTAAACCAAGTCTGTTATTAACTAACTAAACTAACTCCGCTGCTGCCCTCCGAGCCAAATGTCTGATCCTCTTCTTACGTCCTCTTCACCAAAATGGTGGAAATGTTTCTACAGCCATTTATTTATTGAGGCCCATGACCTACACCAGATGGATCTCCCCTGCAGGTGTGGCTGGGCATAAACCATTGAGCTCACCTCTGCAGCATCCTTGATTTAGTAGAAATAAGCCTTGGTGAATGTAGTTTTGGTTAATTATGGCCTCCAGTACGGTGGCCCTGAAGGTAAATGCGAATTAACATTTCAAAATACGCAAAAACATTTATGAATGCGCAAAAACATTTCACAATCTGAAAAAAACATTTCACAATCTGAAAAAAACATTAAAGAATGCACAAAAACATTTAACAATCTGAAAAAACATTTCTGAATGCGCAAGAACATTTCAGAATACGCAAAAACATTTATGAATGCACAAAACATTTCACAATCTGCAAAGACATTTATGAATGCACAAAACATTTCACAATCTGCAAAGACATTTATGAATGCGCAAATACATTTCAGAATACGCAAAAACATTTATGAATGCGCAAAAATATTTCACAATCTGCAAATACATTTCACAATCTGCAAAAACATTTATGAATGCGCAAAAATATTTCACAATCTGCAAAAACATTTCACAATCTGCAAAGACATTTATGAATGCACAAAACATTTCACAATCTGCAAAGACATTTATGAATGCACAAAACATTTCACAATCTGCAAAGACATTTATGAATGCGCAAATACATTTCAGAATACGCAAAAACATTTATGAATGCGCAAAAATATTTCACAATCTGCAAATACATTTCACAATCTGCAAAAACATTTATGAATGCGCAAAAATATTTCACAATCTGCAAATACATTTCACAATCTGCAAAAACATTTATGAATGCGCAAAAATATTTCACAATCTGCAAAAACATTTCACAATCTGCAAAAACATTTCACAATCTGCAAAAACATTTCACAATCTGCAAAAACATTTAACAATCTGCAAAAACATTTCACAATACGCAAAAACATTTCACAATACGCAAAAACATTTCACAGTTCGCAAAAACATTTCACAATATGCAAAAAGATTTCACGATATGCAAAAACGTTTTACAATCTGAAAAAACATTTCACAATCTGAAAAAACCCTTCAGGGATCATGAAAAACATTTATGAATGCACAAATACATTTCAGTATACGCTAAAACATTTATGAATGCACAAATACATTTCAGAATACGCTAAAACATTAAAGAATGCACAAATACATTTCACAATACGTAAAAACATTTTACAATTTGCAAAAACATTTCACAATTTGCAAAAACATTTCGCAATCTGCAAAAACATTTCACAATCTGCAACAACATTTATGAATGCGCAAATACATTTCACAATACGCAAAAACATTTCACAATATGCAAAAACATTAAAGAATGCACAAAAACATTTAACAATCTGCAAAAACATTTCACAATCTGCAACAACATTTATGAATGTGCAAATACATTTCACAATACGCAAAAACAATTCACAATACGCAAAAACATTAAAGAATGCACAAAAACATTTAACAATCTGCAAAAACATTTCAGAATACGCAAAAACATTTTAGAATGCGCAAAAACATTTCAAAATACACAAAAACATTTCACAATCTGCAAAAACATTTATGAATGCACAAAAACATTTCACAATCTGCAAAAACATTTATGAATGCTCAAATACATTGCAGAATACGCAAAAACATTTATGAATGCGCAAAAACATTTCACAATCTGCAAAAACATTTCACAATCTGCAAAAACATTTCACAATCTGCAAAAACATTTCACAATCTGCAAAAACATTTATGAATGCGCAAATACATTTCACAATCTGCAAAAACATTTATGAATGCGCAAATACATTTCACAATACACAAAAACATTTCACAATTCGCAAAAACATTTCACAATTTGCAAAACATTTCAGAATTCGCAAAAACATTTCACAATCTGAAAAAACATTTCACAATCTGAAAAAACATTTCAGGGATAATGAAAAACATTTCCAAAAACCAGAAAGGGTAGGTCCATGCTACTTGTCTCTGATTGGCTGAACTGAAACACATCAGGCATCACTCTAACATCATTTCCTGTTTTCACTGGATAGCTGCTACAGCACAGCCGGCTAATAAATTCAAGCGTTTTCCAGGATGGAAGAGGAGCTTGTTTTATTAGAGCCAGTGTCTCTTTCTACCGATGTCTGGAAGCAGCAGCCTCTGTTCTTTTTGGTTAACGGCAGACGGAGTCACACCAGCCTGCCGACGGAGCCACACTGAGCTCCGGAGGCAGCTGCGTCTCTCCGGTTAACTGCTGACGGAGCCACAGCGGCCTGCCGGTGATATTCACTTTATACCGAGCTCCGGAGGCAGCAGCCTCTATGTGGCTAGCCGCTGATGACCAGGCTCTGTTTGCAGTGTTTGACTGTGGTTAAACCAGCTGTGGTTCGTCTTTGCTTGGTCAAATCAACCGCACATCTTTTTCTAATACGCAAATCTACAGATACTTACGGTAATCGCTGCTCTGAAGAGCTGGGGGGCGTGAGTGAGGGTCGGACCAAAGTCTCACAATCAGACCCATGATGAAAATAATACTTTAACAGTAATTAGTCACGTACTTTCTAGACTACCTGTACAATATGAAGTACTTTTACTATGTACTTTTCGAGTAATCCATTGTCAAAATCCCAAACTGTTAAATTAAGAATACTGCACCCAGATTTGTTGTGGCATAAAAAACTAGTTTCTCATAAGCAGTCCATGATTCACATACATTTGAACTTAGTACCTCCCAGTCTTCCACTATTCATAGTATGAAGTACTTTTACTATGTACTTTTCGAGTAATCCATTGTCAAAATCCCAAACTGTTAAATTAAGAATACTGCACCCAGATTTGTTGTGGCATAAAAAACTAGTTTCTCATAAGCAGTCCATGATTCACATACATTTGAACTTAGTACCTCCCAGTCTACCACTATTCATAGTATGAAGCACTTTTACTATGTACTTTTCAAGTAATCCTTTGTCAAAATTCTAAACAGAGGACAAGATTAAATATTTCTCCCAACTTTGATGTGAAATAAAAATCTTGTTTCTTATAAGTAGTCCATGATTCACATATACTGTTGGACTAAGTACTTTCCAGGCTACCATGCATTTTATGAAGTACTTTTACCGTGTATTTATCTATAATTTGGGGCTCGGGCTTTGCAACGAGCCACTCTCCCCATAGCAAAGCTATGGAAAGTGGCTTCGTAAGCTGGCTCCACCTCCAGCGTTTATTGTCTTTGCTTCATCTTGCAACCAGAAATTTCGATGTGTATCTAGTCCTAGGGCTTTGAGAAAACCCCAACAAATTATATATCAAAACGTGCGGCTCGGTCGATCGATTGTGCTATGACTTTTATAAGAATTTCGCGAAAATATGACCGAGTTATTCGCGAAAAACTGCGAAAAAGTCCCATTGAAAATGAATAGGATTACTCCTCGAACACACCAAAAAATCACTGTTTTTCTAAGCCACGGCGCAAAGCCGTCGTGTCACTACAGAAACTCATTCAAAGCGTCAAAAGCGAAGCTCTATGTCTCCTCTGTTCAGGACTGAAAAGCGGTGCGCCCGTAGGGCGTACCGTTTCAGTCAGCCTCAAATCTCCCTTGTGCTAGCCCAAAATGATGTGTTAGAGTGAAGTTTCAAAGCGAGATTTGAAAACTCAGAGTGTGAGCAGCCAGTCACCACTCGAAAAAATCCCGAACAACTTGCGATAGCGGCAAAGCGGTACATCGGACCTGAATAATTTTTTCAGAAAAACGGATCTGAGACTCTTGTGCCTCATATAAAAGAAAAAGTGAAGCCCTAACTCATTCTTAAATTAAATGAGAGACATCTGTTCGGTAGAAAGTCCATTACTCGCTCTCATCTACTTCCATTATAACTTGACATGTAGTCCTCATGAGGGACAACTTGTTTGTAAATTGCAATAACTCTGTCATTTCTCACACTATGTACATAAAAATTACATATTCATGATCCCAAGACTTGCCGGACGCTCACGATATGCTCAGAAATCCCATATCATCTACGGTTTTTGAAATATAAGCAGCTGTTCGACACTGTCAGAAGTCATCATATTGTGATCCTTTAAGACAGGCAAAGTGTTGCATCTCCTCACAGCTGACCCTGTTTCCATGACAACGGAGCCTTAATGATCACTTGGCCTGCTGCCAGGTGCTTCCAGCAGCTCAGCTAATCAAGCCACACAGGACCAAGTCAAATACAGAACTGTATGTGACTTGCCCTGTAAACTGTAAGCCTGCAGGGCTTACAGTTTACAGGGCAAGTAAGCCTCCAAAGACTATGCATATTAGTCAAGGATTAGTAAATACTGAATTCATCGTTTATAAACCTTTTTCTGACGTGAATAATCAGTAATAACACATTTAAGGACACACTAAGAAATGTGTTACTCATCATTAATAATCATATAAGAAAAGGATTAGTAAATCTTTTACTTATCATTAATAAAGCATATTAAATGTTTTACTCATCATTAATAAGCATATTAGAAAAGGATTAGTTAATGTTTTACTCATAAATAAGCAGATTCGGGAAGGATTAGTAAATATCAAATTCATCAATCATTTATAAGCATATTAGTAAGGGATCAGTATCATTAATCAGCATTTGAGTAAAGGATAAGTAAATGCTTTACTCATCATAAATAAGTATAAAAGCAAAAGATTAGTAAATGTTTTACTTATCATCAATAAGCATGTTAGTAAAGGCTTAGTGAATGTTTTACCCATCACTAATAAACATATTAGTAAAGGGCTAGTAAATGTTTAACTCATCATTAATAAGCATTTTAGTTAAGGATTAGTCAATGTTTTACTCATCATTAGATAGCGTATCAGTCAAGGATTAATGAATATTTTACTCATCATTAATAAGCATATAAGAAAAGGATTATTTAATACTAAATTCATCATTAATAAAGCATTAGTAAAGGATTAGTAAATGTTTTACTAATCATTAATAAGCATATTAGTAAAGGATGAGTAAATACTGAATTCATCATTTATAAAGCATTTTCTGACATGAACAATCAGTAATAACCAAATTATAGACACACCTATAATGTTATTGAATGAATTTTTCTTGATTTGCTACTAGTCATAGGGTTTTGAGAAAACCCACAAATCATATATCAGTCAGCAAGTCCTCAAATTTCTCCTGCATCGACCCAAAGTCTCTGGATCAGAGTGAAGGATTCAAACAAATTCAAACGATTTCTGCCTGGCAGACCTGATTTTTTATCTACAAAAAGGTGCTGACACTTAGCTAATCAGCCACACAGGACCAAAACACATGAATAAAGTCAATTGCCATCTTTACAGTGTTACCTAACTATTTCACAGTATCACTGTGCCAGCTGCATAGTGTAGCCAGAATTTGACTTCAGTTAGGCCAGGATGAGGTTAGGCTGAAGCACAGATATGTGCATGTGTGTATTTTGGATTAAAAGGAAATAATCTTCACACAGAATCTCCACCAATAAACACAAAGTGTGTGTTTATGTGTTTAGCTGCACGCCTTGAGCGTTCATGTCTTTGTGTGTTTGTATGTTTATAAAGACCATTGGAGATCAGTTTAAACAAGACCCCCACTCAAACACTGCTTGGTGACATCAGTCTGTTAGGGAGGGCAAACACCTACAGGAATTTCTTGAACAAAGCTCAAGGTCAGGTGCCAGGTGATGATCATCAGCTAATCAGGCCACATATGACTTAAACACATGAATGAAGTCTCCTGCCATCGTCAGAACTATTCCAGCATGTCATCCAGCTGAAATGCTGCTTGAGGCTGGCCTGTATTAAAAAGATAAATCCCGGCAGCGGCCCGAGCCCCACTCACGATTCCCGCGGGAATTGTCTAGTTGTATTTTTCTTTTTCTTCATCTTGCAACCAGAAATTTCGATGTGTATCTAGTCCTAGGGCTTTGGGAAAACCCCAACAAATGTTCACAGTGAAAGTACTTAATGCTGTTTCGTATGCCACTTCAAAGTTAATTGAAATATCCTAATCTTATCCTCTGTTCAGGGTTTTAACATATTACTCGAAAAGTACACTAAAAAAGTACTTCATTATTTGCATGCTGGTAGTCTGGGAAGTACTATGTTCAGTAGTATACTAATAATGGACTACTTATGGGAAACAATTTTGTAGTGCCACATCAAGATTGGGTAAAACAAATACTTTATTTTGTCCTCTGGTAAGGGTTTCAAATGAGATTTGAAAAAGCAGAGGGTGAGAGCAGGCAGTCACCACTCGAAAAAATCCCCGAACAACTTGCGATAACGGCAAAACGGTACCTCTGACCTGGATAATTTTTTCAGAAAAATGGATCTGAGACTCTTGTGCCTCATATAAAAGAAAAAGTGAAGCCCTAACTCATTCTGAATTTAATTGAGAACCAGCTGTTTGGTCCAAAGTCGGGCTACTTCTCCCATTGAGGTCCATTCAACCTCCATATCTCTTGCCCAATCTGGACACGCTGTTTGTAAATCGCAATAACTCTGTCATTTCTCAAACTACCTTCATAAAAATTACATATTCACGATCCCAAGACTTGCCCGACGCTCACGATATGCTCAGAAATCCCATATCATCTACGGTTTTTGAAATATAAGCATCTGTTCGACACTGTCAGAAGTCATCATATTGCGATCATTTAAGACAGGCAAAGTGTTGCTTCTCTAGCTGTCCCTGTTACCATGACAACGGAGCCTTAATCATCACTTGGCCTGCTGCCAGGTGCTTCCAGAGGCTCAGCTAATCAAGCCACACAGGACCAAGTCATTTACAGAACTGTATGTGACTTGCCCTGTAAACTGGAAGCCCAAAGGGCTTCCAGTTTACAGGGCAAGTAAGCTTCCAAAGACTATGCATGTTAGTCAAGGATCAGTAAATACCGAATTCGTCATTTATAAACCTTTGTACTGACATGAATAATCAGTAATAACACATTGAAGGACACACTAAGAAATGTGTTACTCATCATGAATAGTCATATAAGAAAAGGATTAGTAAATCTTTTACTTATCATTAATAAGCATATTAGTAAAGGATTAGTTAATGTTTTACTCATTATTAAGAAGCATATTAGTGAAGGATTCGTAAAAATTTTACTCATCATTTATAAGCATATTAGTAAGGGATCAGTAATTGTTTCACTCATCATTAAAAATCATATTAGTTAAGGATTATTAAAAGTGTTACTCATCATTAATAAGAATATTAGAAAAGGATTAGTTAATGTTTTACTCATAAATAAGCATATTAGTGAAGTATTAGTAAAATAACAAACATGAATAATCAGTAATAACTCATTTATAGACACACTTATCAAAGTGTTACTCATCATTAATCAGCATATGAGTAAAGGATAAGTAAATGTTTTACTCATCATAAATAAGTATATAAGCAAAAGATTAGTAAATGTTTTACTTATCATTAATAAACATGTTAGTAAAGGCTTAGTGAATGTTTACCCATCGCTAATTAGCATATTAGTAAAGGGTTTAGTAAAATGAAATTTTTTTGATTTGCTACTAGTCATATGATTTTGAGAAAAGCCCCACAAATCATATATCATCAGTAAGTCCTCAAATTTCCCCTGCGTCGACCCAAAGTCTCTGATCAGAGTGAAGGATTCAATCGAAATTCAAACGATTTCTGCCTGGTAGACCTCATTTTTTAACTATAAAAGGTGCTGTCACTTAGCTAATCAAGCCACACAGGACCAAAACACATGAATAAAGTCAATTGCCATCTTTACAGTGTTAGCTAACTATTTCACAGTGTCACTGTCCCAGCTGCATAATGTAGCTAAAATTTGACTTCAGTTAGCCCAGAATGAGATTCGGCCCATGAAGCACAAATATGTGCATGTGTGTGTTTTGAGTTAATAGGAAATAATCTTCACACAGAATCTCCACCAATAAGCACATAGTGTGTGTTTATGTGTTTAACTGCACGCGAAGCGTGCATGTCTTTGTGTGTTTGTATGTTTATAAAGACCATTTGAGCTCAGTTTAAACAAGACCCCCACTCATAAAGTGCTTGGTGACTTCAGTCTGTTACGGAGGGCAAACACCTACAGGAATTTCTTGAACACAGCTCAAGGTCAGGTGCCTGATGATGATCATCAAGTAATCCGGCCACACATGACTTAAACACATGAATGAAGTCTCCTGCCATCTTCAGAACTATTCCAGCATGTCATCCAGCTGAAATGCTGCTTGAGGCTGGCCTGTATTAAAAAGATAAATCCCGGCAGCAGCCCGAGCCCCACTCACGATTCCCGCGGGAATTGTCTAGTTACTATGTCAAAATCCTTATTTCAAATCAAATTTGGATGAAATATTCTTAATCTTGTCCTCTGTTAAGGATTTTGACTATGACATTTTAAATGTTCACAGTAAAAGTACTTAATGCTGTTTCTTATGCCACTTCAAAGTTAATTGAAATATCCTAATCTTATCCTCTGTTCAGGGTTTTGACATATTACTCGAAAAGTACACTATAAAAGTACTTCATTATTTGCATGCTGGTAGTCTGGGAAGTACTATGTTCAGTAGTATACTAATAATGGACTACTTATGGGAAACAATTTTGTAGTGCCACATCAAGATTGGGTAAAACAAATACTTTATTTTGTCCTCTGGTAAGGGTTTCAACGTTGTAGTACTCGAGAAGTAAAGGGTTGAAGTACTTCATACAATACATGAAGGTAGAATGTGAAGCACTTAGTTTAACAGTATATGAAGCATGGACTACATATTGGAAACAAGTTCTTTATTCCACATCAATATTGGATTAAATTATTTCAAACTCTGTTGGTTTCACTGTTTCTTTTACTTTCATTTCTCTTTACCTTGGGCACCTACCCAATGGACTCAGTAAAGTGACACCTATCTCCTAAAGATTTTGTTAGCATCCAGTAAAAAAGCCATTACAAAATGTTGGCTTCAGAAGAAATGTCCCACAGCAGGTATTTTATTAGTATTGTGAAACAATTACATCTTCTGGAACAAATGACCTTCTCTATAAGACTTCAAGAAGAACTGGGGGAAAAACAATGGGAGAAATGGTGTATTTATTTAGCCAGGGATAAATAAAAATGTATTGCTTAGATTGTACGAACAGGCATGCACATTGGGTATAATCTCATTTTAAATATTGCTTACTTGTATAGACTGACCTCTCTTTCTGCTGTTCTTGTATGTATGTAGCCTTTATGTTTGTGTGTATGTATATGCATCTGTATGTTCGAAAAGAAAAAAGGTGCAAAATAAAAGGTTAAAAAAATATTGGATTAAATATCCATTATCTTATCCTCTGTTAAGGATTTTGTCATAGTAAGACTTGATAAGTACACAGTAAAAGTACTTCATAAAATGCATGGTAGCCTGGAAAGTACTTAGTCCAACAGTATATGTGAATCATGGACTACTTATAAGAAACAAGATTTTTATTTCACATCAAAGTTGGGAGAAATATTTAATCTTGTCCTCTGTTTAGAATTTTGACAAAGGATTACTTGAAAAGTACATAGTAAAAGTACTTCATACTATGAATAGTGGTAGACTGGGAGGTACTAAGTTCAAATGTATGTGAATCATGGACTGCTTATGAGAAACTAGTTTTTTATGCCACAACAAATCTGGGTGCAGTATTCTTAATTTAACAGTTTGGGATTTTGACAATGGATTACTCGAAAAGTACATAGTAAAAGTACTTCATACTATGAATAGTGGTAGACTGGAAGGTACTAAGTTCAAATGTATGTGAATCATGGACTGCTTATGAGAAACTAGTTTTTTATGCCACAACAAATCTGGGTGCAGTATTCTTAATTTAACAGTTTGGGATTTTGACAATGGATTACTCGAAAAGTACATAGTAAAAGTACTTCATATTGTACAGGTAGTCTAGAAAGTACGTGACTAATTACTGTTAAAGTATTATTTTCATCATGGGTCTGATTGTGAGACTTTGGTCCGACCCTCACTCACGCCCCCCAGCTCTTCAGAGCAGCGATTACCGTAAGTATCTGTAGATTTGCGTATTAGAAAAAGATGTGCGGTTGATTTGACCAAGCAAAGACGAACCACAGCTGGTTTAACCACAGTCAAACACTGCAAACAGAGCCTGGTCATCAGCGGCTAGCCACATAGAGGCTGCTGCCTCCGGAGCTCGGTATAAAGTGAATATCACCGGCAGGCCGCTGTGGCTCCGTCAGCAGTTAACCGGAGAGACGCAGCTGCCTCCGGAGCTCGGTGTGGCTCCATCGGCAGGCTGGTGTGACTCCGTCTGCCGTTAACCAAAAAGAACAGAGGCTGCTGCTTCCAGACATCGGTAGAAAGAGACACTGGCTCTAATAAAACAAGCTCCTCTTCCATCCTGGAAAACGCTTGAATTTATTAGCCGGCTGTGCTGTAGCAGCTATCCAGTGAAAACAGGAAATGATGTTAGAGTGATGCCTGATGTGTTTCAGTTCAGCCAATCAGAGACAAGTAGCATGGACCTACCCTTTCTGGTTTTTGGAAATGTTTTTCATTATCCCTGAAATGTTTTTTCAGATTGTGAAATGTTTTTTTCAGATTGTGAAATGTTTTTGCGAATTGTGAAATGTTTTTGTGTATTGTGAAATGTTTTTGCGCATTCATAAATGTTTTTTGCAAATTGTGAAATGTTTTTGCAGATTGATCAGCCCTAATCATGTAGTGTTTATTTAATATTTTAATCTTTATATACCATATGCAGCATTAAATACTTTTTTTTCGGATGGTAAAATGACTGGCCCTAAAATAAAATTAACATATTATGCTTAAGTTCAAAAATATTTCTTCACTTGCGATGGGCCCAAATATATTTTTTTAGATAAATTCAACATGATACTGCAATACATTAAACTGTTGGCCATGTAAACCCACTTAAATGAAGCTTAGCTAAAGTTCAGTCAGGAAGGCCTGTATGCTAATTCAGTCTCCTCTGTCATGCTCAATCTGCCTACCTGCTCAGGTAATCCATATCTCAGCTGATGAGGGGTGTGCTCTCACTCAAGCACTGAGCCAACCAGATCCTGCCACACACAACTGCTTGGCCAATCATTCTGGAGCAGCCTTATTTTAATCCATGTCTTTGCTCCTTCACAGTCAGTGCGGTGGCGTCGTGCTGATGATCTCGGCAACCCTCCTCCACCCCAGGCACCTCCATTTATCTCACCAGTGCCCAGGTCCACTCCTCAGGATGGTGGCTCTTTCACCTCAGCAGCAAACGAGATCGCATCAGGGTCCCAGCAGCAGAAGTCTACAACTCACCCTTTATCATCACCAACACCACCAGTGTCTAGACTCCATGGGGGGGTTATCCTATCTGTCATTCGCCCTCAGCACCCCTGAAGTACACCAAGACAGCACGATGGAGTCTAAGCGCCAAAAGAGATTCTATCAGAGACTTTGCACATTTTCATTCATATCTAACTGTAAAATAAATAAATAAATAAATACTTGTTCATTCAATTTTGGTCTCTCCTGATTGAACTAATTTAATCCAAATAAGTGATCGTAAAATGTAGTTAATAAATCAGTTCTGAATTGTCAGTGCTGCCTCTTCTGATTTTCGTTTGTTTAGTCATGTTTTTTCTTAAAAATGAGTCAATAAGAGGGTTAGTTTGTCAGTTAAAGATTAAAATAATGAGTTTTTGTGTGTGACGGTACACATTTGGTCTCTCGTACAGGATTTTTTGCAAAATGTTCAAATAAATTAACCCATAAATATTTATCTCTTGTGACTGTTTTTCAATTTTACTCCCTAAATGTGAAAGGGATTTCAAGGTAAACTGATAAGGGATAAAATATCAGTGTTACTGTGATACTACTGTAAGTGTCAGCAATGCTAATAATAATAACCATAAGACATTTGAAAATTGACAGATGTTAACTAAACTACCATCATTGTGTAGCTTATTTTTTAAGGTATTTTACATTTTACAAACTTCTGCTACAAATGTCCAACAGGGGGCTCCAGGTCCCCATGAAATGTAGCTTAGCACATGTCCAGCATGGAGGTAATAAACAGTTTTAATGGCAATAAAACAATTAAGGCATGAACAACACAGTCAAACATTTACAGAGTTATAAACAACTTTTCTGTATCAGTAATAATTAATGGCAGACCGAGTACAAAGAGCTCTTTCATACAGGGAAGTAAGTCATTAAAAGCAGATAATCTGCTGTATTATATGGCATCAACCTTGTGCAGACAACAGAAACAACAAACTTTCAGATAACAGGGTGTAATACCTTGAACTAGAGACCTTAAAGATAACATTTAAAGGTGTCGTCAGCGATGTAGGATAAAATGAGTGGAGTGCTTGGTGATAAACGAATTTAGACCCGCCTTTCCCTTCATACCTCACCCCTGGCTCCAGCCCTGAAAGTTGATGGACGTGCATCGTCATATAACGGCCGTAGAAACTGCGTAGCTGACCAACGTAGCTAAGGTAACACTGACTCATCAGACAATAGTAGCCACAACTCGACTTCCGTTATTGATATCATCACAACAACAGTACATTCTGGCAGATTAGACAATAAGATGAATGTCTGACGGCTGTTACTGTTATGTCAAGCACCACAAAGCTAATGTTGCTTACCTATCCAGCAGAAAGACGTTGACATCTGCGCCCATTTTAAGGTATTTCAATAAGCTGAGTTCCCTCCACCGTTGGAAAGCAACACCAATGTTGACCCGGGTCTCCGCTCTTTCATGGTCATAGCTCTTCTTTTTCACTTTTCACTCCTCTGACCTTTTTCTTTTGGGGCTGTTTTTCAGCCATTGCTACTGCACCTATTGTATCTCTCTTACGCTAACTGCGCATTCTACGCAACCTACTACTCCCCCTCCCCCCTCTGTCTGATCTGCGCAGGTGTATGATTGTCCCCTGGATGTGTGTGTGGGGGGGATGTACACTGTTTTGGTGGCTCGGCACAGTATTTACCTGCTGAAATTCAGAGCCAAGGCTGTGTATTGAAACCAGACTTTTTTTTCAACATGCTGTCAGTGGGGACATCTTGTGGATGGAGAGGAGAAATACAGGGATTTTGACAAATAGTGCATTAGATTAAAATATTAGAAGATCGCTGACTACACCTTTAAGACAACTGAAAACACATAACTCAAAGTTTCACAGATGCAAAACTTCCAGAAAAAGTCTGATGGTGATCATGGCTGTGTGTCAGAACCAATAATGCTTTATTAATGCCCAAGGGGAAATTTGGTTGCTCCAGTTGCACTAATACAGAGTATAACAGAAAGACTATCAAATGAGAAGTTAGAATGGAAAACAGGCCACAAGCAAAGAAAAAATAAAAGTAAGGTTACTGCAGAATGCAGAATCTCTAAGCTATTTCAACATAATAAGTAAAAGTGTGACCATGATCAAGGCCAAGGAATTAACACTATCAACATTTACAGTATTTACAATAAGAATATAATAAGACAGCAGTGTTTGATAGGAGGCCATATTTGATGGAAAGGCAAAGTTTGTCAGTTCGGATATTCTACTGAGTGTTGATTTTTTTTTTAAATTAGATTATTAACAATCATCAGAGGTAAAACAGCTAAAACCATGTGAAAAATGTTCTCCAATACTTGATGGAGCAGTGATATGGAGGGAGGAGGACTTTTAAATTAGTTGTAATTATCAGTGGTCAACTGGAGCTTGTGGAGTGCACATGCTCAGTGATGCCACAGTTCTCTGGGTGCACTTGTCGACAATACCTCAAAAGCCCTCCAGGTTGTCAGAGCAGGGTAATTTGCACACTATCCTAATAAAACACAAGTGTACATTATACATTTTAGGACATCCTCAGTCTCAGGAAAACCTCTGTCATTTCTTATACCAAACGGCCTCAGAAAAACCTCCATCATACCAAATGGCCTCAGACCAAACGGCATCAGAAAAATCTCCCTCAGACCATACAGACTCAGACCAAACGGCATCAGAAAAACCTCCCTCAATAAAACCTCCGTCAGATAATACGGCCTCAGGCTTCAAAATGAAAGTCATCAGACAAAATACTTGAAAAACGGACTCAAATAAAAAACAGCGTCAGGTCGTGACAATATCATAATCATCGTAATATCATAAACGTTAAATCGTCTTGAGACGGCATTCAGCTTAGAATCAGCCACTAGCAAACTTCTTATTTTCAAATAAAAGCCTTCTTCATTATCTCCTTTTAGTTCTTTAACGCTTTTGTAAATGAGCTCTTGTTTTGGAGCCGACCAGAAGTTTCTTCGATAGCATAATTGAGCACCTAACGGAATGTCCGAAATGTCCAAATAAAATGTGTATCTGTGCGTTTTATGGCTCAAATGACCACAATTTGGTATTCTACGTAGTGACTTTCTCGACTGAAATGCTCTCTGAACTTTCAAATGTGGCGAATCAACAGATATATTTGATAGCCTGGTGTGCTTCCGGTTTTGTCGTCGGAGGTTTAAAATGCATCATGGGAAACTTAGTAGTATACTACAGTGTCAACGTTGGCATTCTAATCATACTTATAGTATGTAGTATACAGTATAACACATGAGTATGTAGTATGTAGTACGTCAGCATGCCATTTCGGACATATATAATATAATAATGTCTATGGTACTGATTTTTGATGCCACGCGCACTTCCAGTCTCTTAAAAATAATGTTAAAAAATTAGATGTTACGATTTTTTTTGTTTGAGTCCGTTTTTCCAGTATTTTGTCTGATGGCTTTCATTCTGAGGCCATTTTATCTGACATCGTTTTGGTTGAGGAAGTTTAATTTGATGCCGTTATGTCTGATGACTTTTATTTTGAAACCTGAGGCTGTATTATCTGACGGAGGTTTTTCTGATGCCGTTTGGTCTGAGGCCGTTTGGTCTGAGGCCGTTTGGTCTGAGGGAGATTTTTCTGAGGCAGTTTGATATGACAGAGGTTTTTCTGAGTCCGTTTGGTATGACGGAGTTTTATCTGAGGCCGTTTGGTCTGAGGGAGGTTTTTCTGAGGCAGTTTGATATGACGGAGGTTTATCAGAGTCCGTTTGGTCTGAGAAATGACAGAGGTTTTCCTGAGACTGAGGATGTCCTAAAATGTACACCGTACAAGTGGCAGAAGTTTTGACGCATCCCACGCCATTAATCCACAATGAAAAATGCAGTTCCATACCATAGTATTCCCCTTTCCAGTATTCCCCTTTGTAAACAGGACATTGAGTCTTTTTGGTAGTGTTTGGTTTTGACAGAGTGGCCTCAAAGCTTTTAAAAACAAACATCTCTCTCTGGACCAAACAAAGTTTCTCCCATTTCACTCATTGAGGCTCTGTCTAGAGAACAGGAGACAGGAGAACAGTAATTTGAGTTAGCTTCATTTGCATATTCTTTTTAATTTTGTGGTATGGCTCTGATTGGGCTCTCCATGTCTTTCCACACACTGAGAGTGGATGCCCTAACGGCTCACAGTCCTGCCTGACCTGCAGCCCACAAGAACAGCATGAGGCAGGTAGAGAAGCAACAATGTCAGCTGATACTGAGTCAGAAAACAGCAGGAGGAGTTGGGGTGGAGGAGGGGTGTAAATCAGCTTGCAGTGGGAGCAGTGAAGAGTAAGCAGGCTGGAGCAGCTCAAGTGAGTTGGTCTGTGTGCATTTGGGCTCCACTACCTCTGCCAAGTTAAACAAACTGAGCTCAGCTCTGCTGAGTTTGATAAGCCACAGAAAACCAAGAAATCCCTCCTGCAGTGTGTCAAATATCCCCCTGTTCTCACTCCTCCTCTGGATTGATATGTACCAGAGGGACGGGGCGTCTAGGCAAAAACATTGCACTGCGTCACTTGTGGACAGTTAGGATGCTCTCTTATGACATAATGTACTAAGCCTGATCTTTGCTGCTGATGTTTCCGTAGCATGCAGTTGGGACACAGTGTAACGGGGTGATAACAGGGATTTTGTGTTTGTGTTTACAGGGATGTAAACACAAACATGTAACCATGTAACCATGTCTTATGTATGTTTGCCATGCAGTTTATCTGTGCCGTCATGTGACATATTTTTACAGCATTTTTTGTGGATGCATGAAAGTTGAAAAATTTCAAACTTCTTTCTGGAAGGTGCAGTGTCCCGACAGTCATTAATGTCCCCTTTTAGCCAAAGAAAACTTGAAGAAGGATGAAAACAAGCAAAAAAGAGAATTTCTTTTAAAGGAGACATATCATGCTTGTTTCTCCTTTTCTCTCTGCTAGACTAGGATGCCTGTAAAGCATTCCTGCCCTCAGTACAAGTCATTTAGTTCCTTCAATGCCCCACAAAAGCATTCTCAAAATCCTCATTTTAGGCCATTATCAAGCTCTCGTTGCAACGCTCGGTTCTCAGGCTGACCCAAAGGTACCTCGCAACGTCACAGCCCTTTGTGCTCTGATTGGTCAGTTCTATCAGAGCTGCCGAGAGGGTTGAGCCAGCCTGTCCTTCTTCTTCTACTGTATTTTCCAGTAGGCTCAAAGCAGCGAGTCCCCCTACGGGCCAGAGCTGGTAATGAGTGTGAGCTAGGGATCTATATACTCCTGGTTGGTGGATGTGTTCCTTGGTGACGGTTTTGTGGCTAACGGATATCACCGAGGAGGAAGTGTTTTATCAGATTACTCCAATAAAAGAAATGTACCTCGTGTCGTCACGACGATTTAAATCTCGCGGTCATCTCACAATGACCTATTTTTAGAGGCATCAAATCTCATTCTAGGATATCGGAAAAAAATTTACCACAATTTTCAAAAGTTTTCCTTTTTCGATCTTTTTCTGACCTTCCTGCACTTCTTATTAAGACTCTTTTTTACTTATATATCCTATGGATATCTTTTTCAACCATCATTGCTGCCAGGAGGCATTTCTGAGGATACCAGCAGAGTGTTCTTTTTTGAAAGATGCAACCAACTGCCAGTTTCATTTCATCAGCTACCAAGAGCCAGTTTCATCAGATATCCAAGGACACATCCAGGATTGAAAAACTGATCAGGAGGCTGGCTCTGTGGTTGGCATGAAGCTGGACTCTTTGGTGACGGTGGCAGAGAAGAGCACACTGGACCAACTGCTGGACATTCTGGATGAAGCCAATCACCCTCTACACATGGTCATCAACAACCAGATGAGCCTGTTCAGCACAAGACTGCTCCTCCCCAAGTGCAGGACCAACAGACTGAGTAACTCCTCAATTGGGAGGATGAGGAGTAACAGGAAGGCAGAGGATGTGAAGGCCCAGCAGCAGTAGCCTACAAGTATTATTGTTTATTTATAATATAATGCAACTGGAATCATAATTTCCCTGAGGGAGTTCTCCCAAAGGGATTAATAAAGTATAATCTATCTATCTATCTATCTATCTATCTATCTATCTATCTATCTATCTATCTATCTATCTATCTAAATACGTCTCATGTCTTCTCCCGCTTATCCATGGTTGGGTCGGGGGGGCAGCAGCCTAAGCAGGGAAGCCCAGACTTCCCTCTCCCCAGCCACCTCGTCCAGCTCTTCCCGGGGGATCCCGAGGCGTTCCCAGGCCAGCTGAGAGACATAGTCTCTCCAACGTGTCCTGGGTCTACCCCGGGGCCGCCTTCCAGTGGGACGTGCCCGGAACACCTCACCAGGGAGGCGTCCAGGAGGCATCCGGACCAGATGCCCGAGCCACCTCAACTGGCTCCTCTCAACGCGTAGGAGCAGTGGCTCTGCTCTGAGCTCCTCCCGAATGACTGAACTTCTCACCCTATCTCTAAGGGAGAGCCCAGCCACCCTGCGAAGGAAGCCCATTTCGGCCGCTTGTACTCGCGATCTCGTTTTCTCGGTCACAACCCAGAGCTCGCGACCATATATGAGGATAGGGGTGAAGATCGACCGGTAAATTGAGAGCTTTGCCTTATGGCTCAGTGCCCTTTTTACCACGACAGACCGGGGCAGAGCCCGCATTACTGCTGACGCTGCACCGATCCGCCTATCGATCTCCCGAGCCACCCTTCCTCCGCTTCCTCCCTTCCTCCAAGACCCCGAGGTACTTAAACTCCTCCACTTGGGACAGAATCTCTTCCCCAACCCGGAGAGAGCACTCCACCCTCTTCTGGGTGAGGACCATGGACTCGGATTTGGAGGTGCTGATTCTCATCCCAGCCACTTCACACTCAGCTGCGAACCGATCCAGTGAGAGCTGGAGGTCATGGTTCGACGAAACCAACAGGACCACATCATCTGCAAAAAGCAGTGACCCGATCCTGAGGTCACCAAACCGGAACCCCTCAACACCCTGGCTGCGCCTAGAAATTCTGTCCATAAAAGTAATGAACAGAATCGGTGACAAAGGGCAGCCCTGCGGAGTCCAACCCCCACCGGAAATGACTCAGATGTACTGTCGGCAATGCGAACCAGTCTTTGACACCGGTCATACAGAGAATGGACGGCCCGTAACAGGGAGCCCGCTACCCCATACTCTCGGAGCACCCCCCACAAGACCCCACGAGGAACACGGTCAAATGCCTTCTCCAAGTCCACAAAGCACATGTGGACTGGTTGGGCGAACTCCCATGCTCCATAGGACCCTATGGAGAGTATAAAGCTGGTCCACAGTTCCACGACCAGGACGAAAACCACATTGCTCCTCCTGGATCCGAGGTTCGACAATCCGATGGACCCTCCTCTCCAGTACCCCTGAATAAACCTTCCCGGGGAGGCTGAGGAGTGTGATCCCCCTGTAGTTGGAACACACCCTCCGGTCCCCCTTCTTGAAACGAGGAACCACCACCTCAGTCTGCCAATCCAGTGGCACTGTCCCCGATGTCCACGCGATGTTGCAAAGATGTGTCAACCAAGACAGCCCTACAACATCCAGGGCCTTAAGGAACTCTGGGCAGATCTCATCCACCCCCGGAGCCCTGCCACCGAGGAGCTTCTTGACCACCTCGGCAACCTCAACTCCAGAGATAGAGGAGCCCACCACAAAGTCCCCCAGGTCTGCTTCCGCACTGGAAGACGTGCTGGTGGGATTGAGGAGGTCTTCGAAGTATTCTTTCCGCCAATCCAAAACATCCCGAGTCGAGGTCAACAGCACACCATCTCCACCATAGACAGTGTTGACAGCGCACTGCTTCCCCCTCCTGAGACGCCTTCTGGGCAAGACCCGAGCCGCCGCCACAAGCACCCAGCTAGCTGACACGGCCCCATGCTCCTCTAACTCTGAGTCCCATCCCACCTTATCCTGCCCTGGTAAGGATCCAGATCAACAGCGCTGGATTCAACAAAGGGCTAGACCTAGATCCAAGGGTCCAAGCAGCTCCACTCCAGTGTCTGACCCATGAATTGCCGTCAAGGGTCGAAAGTGCAATCGCTATAGGACGCGGGGTAGCAGGTTGTCCTGCTCCCCTGGAGTCATAGAGCTGGGGAAATAATTCAACATCCTGGACCTCGAGGAGTTTCCCCCACTGGCAGCGGGTCCATCCATCCTGCCGCCTCAGTGCCGTGGCTCTGGTGTCAGAAATCGTACCGGGCAGCTGCACTTCACTCCGGCTCCAAAACCTAAGGGGGGGCGGGGTTCCTGGTGGCTACGGATCTCCACCACCTCTGAGGCTACTGCAGGAGATGGAGCTAGGGTCGCTACGCCAACCACCAACTGCAGCACCAGCCGGAGTCTCCGCTGCTCCCCTCCGTATGCCTGGTTGGACCAACGGGCGTGCGCCGGGGGGCTCCGCTGCCGGCCCCGCTCCCACCTCTGCCGTTCTCTCCCTCTCCATGCCATGCTTGCCAGCCCGTCGAGAGGTGGGAGACCCCGCTGGTGCACCCTTCAGCAGGAGCGCACAAGGTAAGCACAGAGGTGCCTCAGCTCCTGTGAACGGTGTGGCGTATCCCAGTCCGTCTCGGTCTGCGCAGAGCCGTCCTTCGGCAGCCAGGCCTGAGCCAACCGTGCTGGTCCTCGGCACGTTGATGGTACGGCACGTGCGAGTAAACAAAGGTCACACCTCCTGTCACCCAGGTGCACTCGTCAGAGACCTCACAGACTCCGCCCCAACATCCTCCGTCATCACCCCTCCATATCAACAGTTGTGATTCAGCCTGTTCACCTGTGGGATGTTCCGAATAAGTGTTTCATGAGCATGCCTCAACTTTCTCAGTCTTTTTTACCACTTGTGCCAGCTTTTTTGAAACATGTTGCAGGCATCAAATTCCAAATTAGTTAATATTTGCAAAAAAATAAAGTTTACCAGTTCGAATGTTAAGTATCTTGTCTTTGCTGTGTATTCAATTGAATATAGGTTGAAAGGGATTTGCAAATCGTTGTATTCTGTTTTTATTTACAATTTACACAACGTGCCAACTTCACTGGTTTTGGGTTTTGTAGAAAAATACCCTCCAATTGTTCTGCCTGCCCCCTGTGATTTTATTGTGGATAATTTTAACAGTAAACTTGAATGTGCTCTCAACTCAGTTGCTCCAATTAAAGTAAAAAAGGCTCACTCTAAGCCTGCAACCCCATGGATGAATGAGGTTAAGAAACTGAAAAGAAAATGCAGGGTGGCAGAAAGAAAATGGAGGAAAAATAAAATCACAATTCATCTTCAAATATACAGAGAACATCTCAAATCTTACAACCTTGCTGTTAAAAATTCAAGAAAATCATATTTTGCTCAAATAATCATGAACAATAAAAACAACCCAAAAGTACTTTTTTCTACCATTGATCATCTTTTTAACCCTGATTTCAATAAATTTCACATAACTGCTACAAACAGTCTCTGTGAGGAGTTTGCAGCCCACTTCAGGGGTAAGACTGACACATCAGAAGTGACATTTTATCCCTTCAAACTACTGCTTTGAATCCATCTGAGTGACTGTCTTCGCCTGAGGAAACACTGGACAGTTTTGTCGTGGTTAATGATGAGATGCTTTATGAAGTTTTCTCCTCGATGAAGCCCACCTAATGTCTTTTAGATCCAATTCCAACCACATTTTTTAAGTCATTTCATGGATCTTTTAGAGACGAGCTTTTAACTATGATGAATTGCTCTCTTCGGATGGGGGTCTTTAAGGCTGCGTTTAAGGCAGCAGTGGTGAGGCCCCTGTTGAAGAAGAGCAATTTAAATTTTAATGATTTTAATAATTACAGATCAGTGTCTCACTTGCCATTTTTAAGTAAAGTTTTAGAGGAACTGATTTTTAACCAGCTCAATTCCTTTTAAATTCTCATGATATTCATGAGGAATGTCAGTCTGGTTTTAGGGTAAACCACAGTACAGAGACTGCCTTAACAACGATTTTAAATGATTTTAGATTAAATTATGATTCACAGAAAGTGACAGTGTTGGTTCTACTGGATCTTAGCGCTGCCTTTGATACAGTAGATCACACGATTCTTTTAAACAGACTGAAACACTTTGTTGGCCTCTCTGGTACTGTGTACAAATGGTTTACTTCCTACCTCACGGACAGAACATTCATGGTAAATGTAGACACATGCTCCTCTCTAGTCCATTGTTACAAACCCAGCTCGTTGGGGAAAAGGGAAGTAACATAAATAACCAGATTTTAAATGGTTTAAATAAAAGTTATTTATTTATAAAGCAAAGGAGGTAAGAATAACAAACTGAGGTCGAAAAGGGCAAACTAAGTTATACTATTAGAACTAAAATACACAACCAAAATCCAAAACCAAGGACCACAATAGAAAATTCAAACAAAGAATAAACAGGTCCAAAAAGGTTTAAACTGAAATACACACAACGAATAATAATTAAACTAATGCCCTTGAAAACACGGGACCTCCGAATTTCACACACAAAAATACAGCACAATACTCTCTGTCTAACAAAGTTTTCTCTAGGTGTAGGCTCTGTTGAGAAGCTCCCGTCCACGTCAGCTGGAGCTTCTTTATAGTGAGGGACGACCTTCCTCCGGCAGGGCGATTGGTTGCCGCCTCCTCCACAGCTGCTCCAAATCGCCCGACGATCTTTGATCTCTCACTCACGCACACACACACACACACACAAGCACTGACAGAGAGGTTAGCGAGAGAGGAGGGGGCGTGGCGGCGGCCATAACACCATAAAATCACATGTGGTGTGCCCCAGGGTTTTGTTTTAGGTCCTGTACTTTTTAACCTGTACATGCTCCCTCTTGGCGGTGTCATCGGGAGACATGGAATTAACTTTCACAGTTATGCTGATGATACACAGCTTTACATCTCCATGTCTCCTGATGACACCAGGCCAATGGATGCTCTTTTTAACTGCATTTTTAGAAATTAAATCATGGATGGCAGAAAACTTTCTCCAGCTTAACCAGGACAAAACTGAGGTTTTAGTCATCGGTCCTGAGGCCCAGAGAGAGAAGCTTTTACCCAAACTACAGGCACTGTCTTTTAATCCTTCATTACAAGTAAGAAACCTGGGCGTAATATTTGACTCTGAGCTGACTTTTATTCCTCATTTTAAGAACATAACGAAAATAGGTTTATATCATTTAAAGAATATCGCCAGAGTCCGCCCCATTCTCTCTCGGGCTAACAGGGAGACGCTAATGCATGCTTTTATCACCAGTCGTATCGACTACTGTAATGCCCTGCTCTCTGGTCTTCCAAAAAAAGAACATCTGAGGTTTACAATTACTTCAAAATTCAGCAGCACGTGTCCTGACTAAGACCAGGGGGCGGGCCCACATTACTCCGGCTTTAGAATCACTGCATTGGCTCCCCGTGTGTTTCAGGATTGATTTTAAAGTTCTTTTATTGGTTTCTAAATGTCTTAATGGTCTTGGGCCTTCCTATCTTTCAAAACTTCTTTTACCTTACGAACCCTCGCGGACCCTGCGCTCCTCCGGCAGTCGGCTCCTAGTCATCCCAAAAGCCAGGACACACACACACATGGCGAGGCTTCTTTCCAGTTTTACGGCCCCCGACTATGGAACAGCCTGCCGGAGGACCTCAGGGCCGCGGAGAATGTTCATGTATTTAAGAGCAGGCTCAAGACGCACCTTTTTAGCTTATATTTTAATTAAGGTTTTATTTATTGTATTTATTTATTTTAGGTTCCCAATTTGTTTTTATTTATAGATTTTTACTCATTTCTTATCTTAATGTTTTAGTTGTACTATCTTCGGATCTGGTTCTTAGTTTTTATTGATATCTTAGTTTTTACTCTTATTATTTTACCATTAGGATTATGGAATCACAGGAGTGCCAATATTAAAAGGAAATACATGTGGATATAAAAACAGAATCAATAAAAGAAGTTTGGAAATAAAAACAGAATCAATAATAGAAGTTTGGAAATAAAAACAGAATCAATAAAAGAAGTTTGGAAATAAAAACAGAATCAATAAAGGAGAATCAATAAAAAACATTTGTAAATAAAAACAGAATCAATAAAAGACATTTGGAAAAAAAAACAGAATCAATAAAAGACATTTGTAAATAAAAACAGAATTAATAAAAGAAATTTGTAAATAAAAACAGAATCAATAAAAGAATCAATAATAAAAAATATATACAAACGCAGTCATATCATTGCTTTTGCTTATTCCATTTTGACATTGTCTTTTCCATGTGCGTTTTGTCATTGCCTTTTCCATGTGCCTATTGTCATTGCTTTTACCAGATGGCTCAAGCTGTCAATCAAATGACTGTGGGCGGGTCTTTCTGTCCAGGATAACTAGTAGATACCTGATCGGACGATTCCTGCTTGACAGTGTGTGTCCCAAATCGCAAACTTCCATACTGAATTACTCAAAATTTTGAGTATAGTGCGTCGAAGTGAAAAAACAGTATGCTTAGTTTGCGAAAAATGAGTATGCAAAAGTACCCGGATGATGTACTCAAATCGGCCCGGATTTTGAGTATGCAGATGTGGACACTCAACATACTCTTTTCCTCCAGCGACGATGGCAGCGGTGAGCTGTGGCTCTGCACTGACTACAGTGGATGTGACTGCGCTGTTCAATGTAAGTTCTAACACGTGTTTTTTACACCAAGCACCTTAAGTCGTTGTCCCTTTGAGTGCATTTGTTGTGTACGTTGTTTTTTTTGTTTGTTTTGTACCACGAATGGTCGGCTATCAGTTATGCTAACGCTAGTTGGACTAGCAGCTATCTCGAATGCTAACGCTAGTTGGGCTAACAGCTGCCGGGGTCCGAGCATTGCCCTGAATAATCCGATAAATAAAATTAACCAGCGGGCTATATCCTGCACAGGAACGATAAGACCAGAAGCACCACTCGGACACTTCTGTTTATTGGTGTATTTTAATTGTCGCGGCGCCCCTCGTAGCTCTCGGTTGCCTCAGTCAGCTGCATCCATACCTGTAACTCTACACCGCTGTTTGTGATGTTGTTAATATGGGATTAATGTTCACCTTCGCTGTAGATGATACTGATGTTAGAAGTGTGGGGAGGGCTTTATCAGTCATAAATACTCGTTAGATACGGCAGCTATTAGCTACCTTTAGCTTGGCAGATAGCCTGTGAATAAAGCCAGTATCCGCTACGGAGGTTTATCTGCAGCATGTCATGTCATTACTGTCATGTTTCCCCTTCGATGTCTGTAAGGTTAAATGTTTTGCTCTTTCTAGGGACTGATGAGTAAATCAGGGGCCTGATAGCCTGGAGGGTTGCTGCCTGTTCACGGGGGGGCATAACGCCACAGATACCCACTATGAGTGAGTGAAAGCTCAGGTTATAATACAACACTATTGTTATGGTTTGCATTTAGCTTTTTGAATAAAATCCTGTAGGGGTTTCATTGCAGAAAGGGGGCTGGAGGGGAAATTCACCCCAGCCCTTGTCAGTAAAAAACATGGAAAAACTTTGGTTTGCTGTGATGTGATCAACAAGTAGATTCTGTATGATGTGAGTGTACAGTCATAATTACATAATTCTGTTTTTCTGTATTGTGTTGTCCTTCCTGCACAGGACCTGAAGTACCCAAAAACTGAAGATGGACCTCCACCTGATCTTTGGGGTACCAAAAGCCCTCTCCACCACACATCTGGCTCTGGACAGGTGACCATTAAATCACACCTGGAGCTGGTTTTGGAGAGGCTGTCAGTAGGGGGTGATGAGGGCAGTGGGCTGCCTGAAGCAGGGGTAGCCCCCATCACCAAGGATGCAGAAGCCCAGCTGAGGATACTTCTGCTGCAGGTAAATGGGGCTGTGCTTCAGCACCCTCGTGTTGTGTGCTGATTTGGGAAGCCCACAAAAATGTTCAGAAATTTTGTGATCACACAGCCTGAAACTGAACTGAATACAAAAATGTCATGTGCAGGTAACATGCTGCATACTGGGCTGATGGCTTCACCCACACATGGCAGCCATCAATGCTGCCAACAACCCCTCTGAAGGCTGCTGATCCAGCCAACCAGGTGAAACCTGCACCCAGGTGAAGACGGTCCTCTGCTGATGGTCCCCTTGTGTGCCGAGGGCAGCCATCAGACCCCCAAAGGACTCCCTGGTGAGGTGAAGTCTGGCCGCAGGTCACTCTCCCATCGAAGAACATCAGCAGGAGTGTCACTGTGGCATTAAGCTTACAGTGCAGCCTGGGGTTTGGAGGCTGGGGAAATGCAGCACTAATGTCTTTGAATAAAATTAAATTAATATTAATGGTGGTGTGTTTTTGTTATATTCTTTGTGGTACATTTAACATGCTGATCTAACACTGATGTTTTAATATTAACCCTTTACTTCCAGCTCAACTGCAGAATATAAGACATAAGCTATCTATATCTATATATTTCATATATATATATATGTGTGTGTGTGTGTGTGTGTGTGTGTGTGTGTGCATTTTTATGATAACTTTTTGCATATTAAATCCTACACAAAGAAATATTTTTTTTGGTTTGTTTGAAATTCTGTCTGTATCCTCAGACATCGATAGAAACAAATGTTTTTTTTAACACATTAAATATTTTTGAATATATCGACGTCTGCCAGACAGTTGAGCATGGAACTGGAGGTTGTGATGTCATGGGTACAAATAATATACCTGTCGAACTACGGTAATACTTTAACTTAACTCATAATACTTTTTGCATATTAACTTATACAGAGTTATCTGTAGAGCGGGAGTGGAGAGAAGAAGAAAGAAGGAACACAGACAGAATTGACTTTCTTTATTTGTCTATTAAAGATGTATTTAACAAGTTTGAGCATCTTCTCATCTCTGAATGCATCATCAAGGTGGTCACTCATTAAGCACAGACCTCTGATTAATAAAATGTATTATTGGTTGAGAGCACATGGTTCAGAATATACAAATGGGGGAGTTTTCAGTTGAAATTGTATGTGTGAGCTTTACTAATTCTTACTGGTGGTTGGAAGAACACAGCTGCCCTGAAGAAAAGACGCCCATGGTTTTCACCTACACCAGGCAGAACTACCTGATGGTTTTGGAAATTATCATTGTTAATGAGAAGAATGTAGTCGGGAAATTATGTATTTGCCAAGGAATAACCTAACAAGGTCATAATAATTCTGTTGTGTGTTGGTCATTTTAGAGCCTAATGCTGCTCATCACACGCTCAGCAGGTGGTGTATAGCCTTATCACCATGGATACACAGGCGTTTGTGTTAATTTTTTTCATCCACTGCCGCTCGGTTTGTGTCATGCAGCTGTTGATAATGAAAACACTTCGCAATAACTTGGAAACGTGAAGGGGGGGCAGCTGCTGCCCGGTGTTTGCGGTACGAAACACCCACCAAGCGGACGCTTCAGTCCCCGAAAACGGCGAGACAAATTAAAAACAGTCACGATTTCAAACAACTGCGCTGCTTCCCGGCCGGCACGAAATGCATTCTGGGGTATTAAGTATACATCTGTGTGTAAATGCTCGGGCAGCCGCGGCATACTCAGATCATCTTTGAGTATTCAGTATGCAGTATGTACTGATTGAGTAGGTAATAGACAGGCAGTACGCCATTTCGAACATAGCTACTGCATAGCCACTGTCAAGCAGGAATCGTCCGATCAGGTATCTACTAGTTATCCTGGACAGAAAGACCCGCCCACAGTCATTTGATTGACAGCTTGAGCCATCTGGTAAAAGCAATGACAATAGGCACATGGAAAAGGCAATGACAAAACGCACATGGAAAAGACAATGTCAAAATGGAATAAGCAAAAGCAATGATATGACTGCGTTTGTATATATTTTTTATTATTGATTCTTTTATTGATTCTCTTTTTATTTACAAATTTCTTTTATTAATTCTGTTTTTATTTACAAATGTCTTTTATTGATTCTGTTTTTTTTTTCCAAATGTCCTTTATTGATTCTGTTTTTATTTCCAAACTTCTTTTATTGATTCTGTTTTTATTTCCAAACTTCTATTATTGATTCTGTTTTTATTTCCAAACTTCTTTTATTGATTCTGTTTTTATATCCACATGTATTTCCTTTTAATATTGGCACTCCTGTGATTCCATATAGGATCTCCAGTGTTTCCTCTCTGGCAGCCCTCTGCACTGGGAGCTGTGGTTGGCTATAGCTGCAGGACTCTGTCTCGTAGGTTCCTGGAGGAGTTTTGAAGTCCATCATCTCTCCTCTGGGTCCTGCGTCGGTGTCCTGTGGCTGTGGACGACTCTCAGCTCCTGGTGCAGACGGCTCCTCCAATGATGCTCTCTCACCTGGTTCATCTGTACTCAGCCTTTGTTGTTGTTCTTAGTTTCTTGCACTATTTTAGTCTGTGTGTGTGTATGTGTGTGTGGGAATGAGTGTGCATGTGTGTGTCTGTTAGTGGGTGCGTGCATGAGGGAAGCTTTGTGTCCATGCATGTGGTGTGGGTAATTTATGTAAAACAGGGGTGGGAAGGTGGGTTTAAGGGAATGGTTTTAATTTTCTCTATGTAAAGCACTTTGAGTTGCATTCAATGTATGAAAAGCGCTTTATAAATAAAGTTTGATTGATTGATAGATTCTAAATCCTAGTGAACATTTGTGAAAATATGCAGTTTGGAGAAGAAACCCTTCAAACCTGAGACAGCTGAAGCAACCTGCTTATGAGGAGTGGGCCAAAATACCTTTGGACAGGTGCAGAAGTCTCACTGAGAGCTACAGAAATGACCTGACTGCAGTAATGCCTCAAGATGTTGTATAATATTAACAATATAATATTAGGTTTGTAATATTAGGTTTAGGGTACCATCATTTTTTTCCAAGCCTGTGTCATTATTTTGTTTTTTAAGATAATTCTTTCGAACCATGATTTAAAAGTGATGTCTGGTTTTAATTTGTTAATTTTCAGTAAATTCTTATTTACTTTTGTCAGTTTCAACTTCTTTTAATGACCATTGTGTTTTGTTTTTTTTTATAATGGAAGGGTGCCAACAATTTTGTCCACGTGTACCTCTGATCCCTTTCACAGTCACACCGAGATAACCCATAACCCACACAAACTTCACACAAATAGGCCCTGTCAAACCACTGACCGAGCTGTCAGGCATGTGCACAATCTGCTGTACCACCATCCTGCCAGGTCCTGATTAATGATTTAAGTGTTTAATATAATATAAGTGTTAAATATAATTTAATACTTCTACAGGTATTGGTGACACATTTCAATCTGGCTTTAGAAAAAATCACAGTGAAGAGACAGCACTGGTCAAAATTGTAAGTGACATCAGGTCCAACATGAATAAGAAATTAATTTCTGTTGTAGTTCTGCTGGACATGAGTGCAACCTTTGACTCAGTTGATCATACGATTCTTTTAAAGAGACTCCACAGCCTCATTGGCATCTCTGGTACTGCTTTAACTGGTCCAAAACATATTGTAATGGCAGGAAATTTAATGTTAACATGGGGGAATGCCAGTCAGGACCCCACAATGTTAAGTGTGGTGTCCCTCAGGGTTCAATTTTAGGTCCAACACTTTTTAATATTTATATGTTGCCTTTAGGCGACGTCATCAGGAGACACAGCATCAGCTTTCACAGCTATGCTGACGACACGCAGCTTTACATCGCCGTGTCTCCTGGTGACACAGGGCCCATTGATGCCCTTTTTAACTGTATTTTAGATGTCAGGTCTTGGATGGCAGACAACTTTCTTCAGCTCAACCAGGACAAAACTCAGGTTTTAGTCATTGGTTCATGTCCAGAGAGAGAGAAAAAGGAGAACAAACTCAAAGCACTGTCTTTTAATCCGTGTTAATCTTGGTGTTTTATTTGATTCAGACCTCAGCTTTGAAGTGCATATCAGAGACATTACCAAAAAATCATTTTATCATTTAAAGAACATCTCCAGAGTGTGCCAGTGTCTCTATCAAGCCAGTGCAGAGACTCTTATTCATGCTTTAATTACCTGCAGAATTGATTACTGCAATGCTCTCCTCTCTGGTCTTCTTAAAGGATAAGTTTGGTTTCTACAGCTTTCACATTGTTTATAGAATGAAGTAGAACAATATACTCACCCAGAAGGCTTTCCTGATCCAAACAGTGCTTCAGGAGATATTTAGATCCAAAATCGAACAGTGGACATCCATATAATGGTAGCACATAGGGCATACAGCGCCGCTCCTAAAACTGCATTAATCGTCCAAAAAGTCATTAGTTTCACCAAAATTTCATGATGGACTGTTCGGGCTACTCCTCCATTACAGTCTGTGTCGCTCCAGACATGCTGTGTGACTGTACTGACCTCTGAACTGAAGAAGAAGAACGTATGTCTCTGCACATGCGCAGTACTCTCTGGAGTGCTGCATCTGCGTCCTCCTTTCGATGAGCTCCTCATCTGTAAACTCTGGCTTGAAACTGTAAGGACACCCATCATATTCAAAGTTCTCCTCCACAACATCTTCATCCAATAGATATTCATCCATTTTGCACAAAACTGGAAGAAGAAAGTCGTGTAGCCGACTGTCTTCCGCTGAAACAATGAGCCGTACTGCGCAGGCGTGGAGTAAGCGCTCTTCTTCGTCAGCTCAGAGGTCAGTACAGCCACAAAAACATGTCTGGAGTGACACAGACTCAGTGGCGTAGTTTACGTGGGGTTGGTGGGTTATGAAAACCCACGGGCCCTCTTCACCTCACTTCCGAGGATTTTTTGCTTGTTTTTTTGTTTAAATTCGAGGCGGAATGAGCGCAGCAGCTGCCTTCTCTGCAGCAGCAGGTTAGTGCAGAGTGTAACGTGACGTCAGACCGGGTCACTGTATTATGTTGCATATTAAGGGGGGGAGACCCCTGCCGAATTGAGCTGATCCATTGGCCCATTGAAATGTGATTGGCTCAGCCGCGTATTGAGCCAGACCGAAAACGAGAGATGAAAAAAAGATGAAGAAAAGACAGATGCCGCCAGAAAAAAATGCTAGTGGAGCGGAAAAACGTATTGCTTGAAAAAATAAAATTTAAGAGAAGATGCATCCAAATGCGCCAAACTTCCAGATCTTTTCCGCCACAGTGGGGTCCTCACTGGGCCGGAAAAGATCCGGGTGGTGGCCCAGGCCTGTGACGATGCGGGACCGAGCACCGCTACAGCAGGTAGACATGCAGGTAAACATGCACTGTCTACTGCAGCAACATGGTGCTACATCATCTCAACCACACAAACGCAGCGATTTCACCCGTATAAATGGAGATTAACAGCTATTTTTAAATCTATAAAAAGTGGTTGTAAACAATAATGGTCCACATGTAACGGGCTATATGCTTGCACTTAAAGAGTGTTTCCCATTTGTTAACTCGTGATTATTATTTATTTTTATTATTATTTAGTTTCAAATCTGCATTTGCTTCTTCTGGACCATTTGACTGTGCTTGCTGATAATGCTCTTCTGTGCTATTTTAAATTTTTCTGAACTCCACCACCGCCTGAGCATGACATTTCAGGCCTCAGAGCCATTCTGTATGAACAGAGATAATTCTGTGGTGTGGACAGAATTGTCTCTGACAAAAATATCCACTAAATACATCCATAAAATAATCCATATATGCGTAGTCCAGATAATTGTCCAGGGCACAGAGAGAAAAGCCATACGTTATAAATCATTAATTTTCTTTGTCAATAAAAATGAAATCCAGAGGCTTTATTATAACATTTATTATTATGGATATATTGAGGGAGAGCATGAAAGTGAGGCAGCATTAGGTACACAGGCAGAGCGCAGTTTCAGTCACCTTCAACTGATCAAGACTTATCTGCACTCAAAAATGAGCGAGTCTCGCCTCTCAAGCCTGACATTACTTTTCATTGAGAGAGATGTCTAGGAAGACTAACTTGGACAAGGTTGTTGATACATTTGCAAGAATGTAAAAAAGAAAAACACATCTCAAATAGTTGCAGTAATGAGAGGTTGTATCCAGTATTTTACTTTTTTTTTTAATTTTACTTTTTTTCTGTCCCCTATTCTTGTGTGCAATGCGGCATGCCAAACATGCGGGCCCCTTTGACACATATGAAAACCCATGTGGAATACATCCCAGCTACGCCACTGCACTGACTGTAATGGAGGAGTAGCCCGAACAGTCCATCATGAAATTTTGGTGAAACTAATGACTTTTTGGACGATTAATGCAGTTTTAGGAGCGGCGCTGTATGCCCTATGTGCTACCATTATATGGATGTCCACTGTTCGATTTTGAATCTAAATATCTCCTGAAGCACTGTTTGGATCAGGAAAGCCTTCTGGGTGAGTATATTGTTCTACTTCATTCTATAAACAATGTAAAAGCTGCAGGAACCGAACTTGTCCTTTAAAGGTCCAGTGTGTAGTTTTTAGCGACATCTAAAGGTGAGGTTTGAGATTGCAGCACTCCGGCGCTCCCCCTCCCTTTCGGAAAACCCCTGAGCTACGGTGGTCTTCCAAAGACAAAAAGCATTTTTTCAACATGGCGTCATCAATGAACGTTTCCAGCTACTAGGCTATCAAATTTCTCTGTTGATTCACCACATTTGAAAGTTCAGAGAGCATTTTAGGTGAGAAAGTCACCACGTAGAACACCAACATGTGGTCATTTGAGCCATAAAACGCACAGATACAAATTTCATTGCGGTATTTTGGACATTCTGCTAAAGTGCGCTATTATGCTATCGAAGAAACTTCCGGTCGGCTCCAAAACAAGAGCCTAATTTACAAAAGCGTTAAAGAACTAATAGGAGATACTGAAGAATGCTTTTATTTTGAAAATGGGAAGTTTGCTAGTGGCTGATCTTAAGCTGAATGCCGTCTCAAGACGATTTAACGTTTATGATATTACAATGATTATGATATTGTCACGACCTGACGCTGTTTTTCATTTGAGTCCGTTTTTCAAGTATTTTGTCTGATGACTTTCATTTTGAAGCCTGAGGCAGTATTATCTGACGGAGGGTTTATTGAGGGGGGGTTTCTGATGCCGTTTGGTCTTAGAAATGACACAGAGGTTTTCCTGAGACCGAAGTATCCTAAAAAGTACACCTTACCAATGTGTACACGTGCTACTAAATGACAAATTAGGAGCAAACAATAAAATTAAGGAGTACGGTGAAAATCTTTATCTTTGTCTCATCAACAGCGCTATATAGCTTAGTTATCAGCCAATGTTTTCTGTCCACAGAAAAATGCTTGTGGCCGTGAAATAAGCCTCTCATAGCAGATACATTCTCTGCATCTTACTCCGACTTCTCCCGAAAGTAAATAAATAAATTCGGCTCCATATAAGAGTACAATTCGACACTTAGTCTTGACTGTCCAGCAAAAAACAGGCAACTTCTGCGTCTGTCTGCAAACTTATCCTTCAGGGACTTCCATCTGGGAAAGGCAGCGCCGATGTTGACCCTGTCCCGATTGCATTTGGCTTCATCCCGTTTTCGTTTCTTTGACAATGATTCATGCTCCACTGATGGTAAATTGTACGTGTGGTCCTCCATGTTTGTTTGTATTAGCACAGCTGCTTGGTAATCACTCTCTTCTTCTTCGTCTATTTCACAACTGTGCATTTCCGGCAGGCGTAGAAAAAAACACGAAAGCGTATTTTTGTCTGTTCTGGGTTACGGTAGAAAAGATGGGGACGTAAGATGTAGGCCTTTATAAATGGGCGAGCCGCTCCAAGATTGATATAATTGACTTTTTCTAAGGTAAAGAAAACAAAGCATTCATTATTTAAGGCTGATTAGAAACTACTTTTAATATAATTTTAAATAATATATTCAATTTTTACCAAGTCTGTTATTTTATATTTTTTTTCGTTTAGCATTTAATAATACACACTGGACCTTTAAAAGAACATTTCACAGATACAACTCCTTCAGAACTCAGCTGCTGGATGAAGACCAGAAGAAGAGCCCACATCAGCCCAATTTTAAAGTCTCTGCATTGGCTGCCAGTATCTTTTAGAATAGATTTTAAGGTTCTTTTATTGTTTTCTAAAAAATCTCTTAATGGTCTTGGTCCCTCTTATTTATGTGATTTGCTTTTACCATATGAGCCCAGTAGAGCCCTCAGGTCTTCAGGTAGTGATCTTTTAATATTCCCCCAAGTAAGATCTAGAAGCCTTCTTTCATTATTACGGCCCCCATCTGTGGAACAGTCTACCTGAAGACCTGAGAGCAGCACCTGCTGCTCATATTTATAAAGCAAACTCAAGACCTACCTTTGTAATCTGGCTGTAAGCTGAATTTTGTTTAACTCTTTTAATCTGCATCATATGGGGTTTACTCCATTTTAGTTTCAGAGTTACCATTTAATGTTTCACCACTTTTATGTATTTATTGTTTGGTTCTAAAAGAGTTCTATCTTGATCAACCTTTAGCATTTTATTACCTTTGTCATATCTTATCATGGTTTTATTTATTTATTTAGTCAGTTGTGTTTTAGCTCTTATGTGTCCTGATTTCAGTTCAAGATAGCGTTTCCTTGGTCCTCTGTGGATTTTCCTGGCTTTGAGTCTTTGTGTGTGTGTTTCTTCTTGTTGGTGTGTGTGTGTGAGTGTGTGTGTGAGTGGCTGTCTGTGTTAAATGTGGGCTGGTAGTGTGGGTGGGGTTCTCTATTTTATTCTGTATCCCCTTACTCTACACTGTAAAGAATTGACTGTAGAATTTACAGTAAATAACTGGCAAAAGAGTTGCCAGCTAAGTATTGTAAAATCAAAGTTAATAATTGAAAAAAACTATTACATCAAATTACCGTACATTTTTTTTTTACAAGATTTTACTATATATAAATTACAGGTATTTACTGTATTATCTCTTAGAAAACAGCAATTAAATGTAATCCAGTTTACAACTGTTTCTTGTATTCTAATAAATAACAGTAATTACCTGGCAACTAAAGTTGCCAGGTAATTACTGTAAATAAATAATACAGTACGTTGTTGTAAAATGTTTTTACAGTTAATGTTTTTTTTTACATTAGCTGCTTTGCAAACTATGCAGATTGTGAATGAAACAAATAATACAGTGTCACTTTTATTAAAACTTAGGGCATTCTTTTTTTTTTTTGAACAGATGTGAAAAAGATACATGTACAGTAACATGAAGAAAAATGAAAGGGACAGTTCAACATTTTGTCAAATTGGCCCATTGCCATTGCAATAGGTTAATTGCCTTTATTCATCAGTGCATGGTGTTTGAAGATCTGTGGAGCAGATGAGAGCTAATAATCTACCATTATGGACTAATGGAATTTCTTGGTTTCTCTCATGAAACTCATCAAAAACACAATCCAACAACTCCACAACGCTCTGGTGGACAAGTTGTGACCTGCACATTCACTGCGCTGTGAGGTCATAACACAACATTAACACACTGAGTTGTTTTAGAGGTAAATTCATGGAAAACTGCTGATGTGCTTCCCCATCTGTGTCAGGTTTAGAACCAGAATTGTCCGTTGGACCCAAAAGCTCAAGAAGAGAGGAAGCCAAAGAAGGTTTAACAGGTTTAATGAATACAAAAAAACACAGGAACAAATGTACAAGGTGGCGGGGGCTTGTGGCAGGCACCTGGAAGGAGAGCAGAGGGAAACAGTCCACAAAAACAAAAAGCAGCAAAGACCACAAAAAACATGAGAACGCCCCTGCATGGGACAAGGCTTAGAGCTGAAATACAAAGAGCAGGAATGACTCAGACAGGCGCAAACCGAGGTAAGTAACTCAATACTCCCGCGCTGAATCCTCCACCGGAGCCATCTTTAATAGGCAGAGTAATCAGGTGAACAGGTTGCAGGTGTGCCAGGAGCAGAGCAGGAGACTCCGCCCCCTAGATAGGAGCAGGAAGGGAAAGTGAGGGAGACCCTATTTACTTAAAACTTAACCGAAAACAACTTTCTCTGCCGACATCAACATTACCCCAATCCCTGGTCTGAAGCCGACTGCCTAAATGCATGTTACCTTAGCTGTAATGTTGCGTGTATATCGGTGAAATGCGACGTGAAAACGATGCAGACTGCTAAATGCTACATAATGTCTCTAGCTAAAGTTATAGAAAAATACCGTCACTGAAACAAATGCTACTCACCTATCCACTGAATCCTTAGCCTTGCTCTGGTGACTTTACAGGCTCTGCCATTGCTTCCTCTCCTCTGGAAAGTTCTAACCACTAAAATCCTAATATCAACAGTATTTACCTGTAATACACATAATCTGCATGCCAGAACACAGTTGCTGTTAAGTTTTACAATATTTAACCGGGAAGTTAAGCAGCAGGTTACTGTAATTTGTTTTCACCCATAATGCTTTGCAGTACACAGTTAAACATTGTTAAATGAAAAACAAGAAAAAACGGTAAAATTTTACTGTAGAAACTACAGCAATTTGTTACAGTGCAATCTACTTGTTTATTTTAATGTATAGCGCTTTGTGATACATTTTATGTTTGAAAAGTGCTGTATAAATAAAGTTTGATTGATGGATATGAAAACATTTAAGGTAAATGTTTTTTAAAAAAATTCTCAAAATGCAAAGCTACAGCACTCTCATTTAAATCTCAACATAAATAAGTCAGCACAAACATTCCAACAAATGCCAAAATACTTCGTGAAATGATCAAATTTTTCATCTTCTGCATAAAAAATATTACACAGCAGAAAACTCCACGGTCACTTCAGGAGGTACATCAGTTCCATGACTTGGTCATACAAATAGGTCATCTGGCAATTACATTTTATGATCATTCAGTTCAAAGGGCAATCAACACTTGCTTCTACCTTGGCATTTTTAATGATTTATTAGCTTTTATTGGTGTTTTATTGACAAGGAGTTCAATATTGATTTCAGGAAGAACCGTCCAGAGTCCAGAGCCAACGCCATTCATGGAAAAAATGCGGAACTTTGACTCACACAAATATCTTTGATTAGTTTGATTCTGAATTTGTTAGGAACAGTAATCAAACTAATAATTAAACATGCGCAATAAAAAAAATCATTTGTAGAAGAAGCTGAAATCCTGTAATATTTTCAAGATGATTAAATGTAGTTTTTTCACGTTACAATCTTTGTAACATGAAAAGTCTGAATTATATTGTGAAAACTTGTTCCAAGATTTTTTGATGAAAGTGGTTGTATTTACAATTTCTTACTATTATTATTTATTTGTGTATTTACAGGATTTTTTTTCGTGGTGAGGGCATTTATATTTTATTTCAGAGTTTTGGGATTTATTTTTAATTTATTAAGCATGTAAACTAGGTAACATTTTATCTTATTAATTAGAGACAAAAGTAAAAACAATGCTATTTGAATTGTATATCGCTGATGGAGGAGCTGCTATGTTAGGTAATCATCAGAATCAGAAATCAGAAATACTTTATTAATCCCCAAGAGGAAATTTGGTTGTTTCAGTTTCTCTTATACAAAGAATAGCAGCTGGAATTATGAAATGAAAGTATTACAATAGGTAGTAGCATTAATTTAACTAAAATAAAATAAAAGTAAAAAAGTAAAGGCCAGTTCTGAGGCAAAGGCAGGGAACCGGGAGTCTACAAGACCTGAGGTGCAGATCCACAGGTCTGCAGGGCTGCAGGGAGTCTACCAGTCCAGACGGGAGCACAGGGAGCCAGAAGTCTACACTTTAAAAAGTAATTGCCATATTTATAGTTTATTTATACTTACTTTCCAGAAAAAAGAAGTTGAAATACTAATGAATTTACTCATTAATTAATGTAATTAGTTACCAGTAAAAGTAATTGTTGAGTTACTTTTTTGAAATAAGCTTTGCTGCTTCTTCTCCATGTCCTTCCTTGTTAGATAGATAGAGATAGATTATACTTTATTAATCCCTTTGGGAGAACTCCCTCAGGGAAATTATGATTCCAGTTGCATTATATTATAAATAAACAACAATACTTGAAGGCTACTGCTGCTGGGCCTTCACATCCTCTGTCTTCCTGTTGTTGTTACCTGGCCTGCTACCACCCCGGCATCACCAACAACGTTTTGTGTTTTGGTCACCAGCTTCAGGAGTTACTCACAACAAACACTTTTCTCTGGGACATAATGTTCCCTTCATTTGTCTGCTCTTGCCTTTTACATCAATGATGTTGAAGTAGTGCCTGAAAACCCCAGCTAAAACTCAACAGACCACTCCGACTCGCCATTGTTGCCTCTAGCAGTGTTGCCAGATTTTCTACTGAAATAAGCACAAGGTCAAAAAAACATTCCCAAACAAGCAATTTCCATCTATTTTCTTCTAATGTGATATTATATTACTTTTTTTCCAAAGAGAAATCTAAATGAAGTCTGTTTTAACTTTCATCTACATTACATTTCAATTTCACACTGACATTTTTTTCTTATTTGCATCTTAATTTACTTCTTCAGTATCTTTTTGTTTGGAGGTGAAACATTGTTGTTTTTTTATACAGAATTGACGGGTGGGGCTGTTGTTATTTCTAACTCTGTTATCACCAAACAGTCTGTCTAACCTAGATTTTTGTGACCAAACAGACAAAGTCAGACTTTAAGTTTTATATTAAACCCTATCAGCTTTATTATGGTAAAAACAGTAATGACCTTAGAAATAAATTTAATTCTGGCTGTGAGGATTAATTTTTCGTCCCTCTTTTTACACTAAAATTTTTGGGAGGGTGGGAGAAAACAGTTTGTCTTATTTCTAAATTGAGTTTATATTGGTAGGAGTGAACATCAGATCCCTCCTAGTTTGGGGGCACAACAAGCCCAAATGAGCCACTGCACTACTGGTACAAGCTCAAAAAATGCAAGTGCATGTAGTGCTGCAAGACGGGAGTTGGAGGCGGAGAAAACAAGTTTAGCTGCTTGTGATTTATCAACAAACTTCTCTCTCTCTGTCTCCATGTAACCTTCCAGTCTGTGTGTAACACTAACAACAGTCCTTGTGGAACACTTAAACAACCCTCCAAGGTTCCATGGGTGATTTATGAAGAGCCCCACAACACAAGCAACTTTTCAGAAAAAGAAGCAGAAAGTCGCTTATAATAGGCAGACCTGGCAACCTCGGCATCTGGTTCTGTTGTGTGGCTGTTTGCGGCGCAGCTCCTCTCCTGTTCCTGGCTAAGTGAGGCAGGATGGGTAGCAGCTGTTAGACATTGGTGCATAATAAGGCGCCACATTTCACTGTCCAAAATGGTAACAGCGGTGTAATGTCTGAATTAGTAAGACATACTTTATTAATCCCTCATGGGAAATTCAGTTCTTTACACTCTGTTGTTGAGACATGCTTTTTACATACATAGGTTGAAATACACATGCACATGCACAAACAGGTCCTATGATCATGCACTCAAGGGGAGATGTCAGATTGATGGCTTGCTGCTCCTGAAAAAGCACTTCTGAGCAGTTTCAGGGTTCAGTGCCTTGCTCAAGGGCACTTCGGAAGTGCTCAAGAAGACTGCTGGCACTTCTCCATCTACCAAACCAACTTCCAACCATGGTTTAGTCGGGATTCAAGGGGAGCCACCCTTTGGTCCCCAAACCAAGTCCTTGTGAGCTACTGCTGCCCCATAATTGGTAAGATTATCTGTTACTGTAAAACATTACGAAAGTCACACCATTATTTTTTAATGCTGTCACTCCCAACACTGCTCATAGCATAAAGACAGTCAGTGAGGAAGCAACATAATTCATAGCAGTTATAACATTAATGTGGCAGGATAAAGTTTATTACAACATGAATCATATAATTTTAAAGCTGCGTTCATTCAGTCAAGTCCAGACTGAGTCTTACAGGACCTGCGGTAGTCATCTCCAAAGTTGATGATGTTGCTCAGTGCGCTCAGGATCAGTGAATTGATGTCATTGTTGAGTTTGATTTCTTCAGAGTAGTTCTTCACGGGGAAGATGTAGTTCATTGGGATTCCCACCTCTACGCTTAACTTCTCCATCTATGTGAAAAGTTAAAAACAAACAAAATTGTGACAGAAACTCTGCATGATTTAGATCAGTTGGTGTGATTTAGAGGTCGGCCTTCATCAGCCCCAATGATCCATGTGTCTTATTGGCAGATCTTTGGTGCATCAGCCTGACAGGCTACATGTTTGGACCAGACTACAACCCACAACCAGCAATATGGTTAGAAAGAAGGGTTTCAATTTAATGGTTCACAGTCTCACTGTCATTTATTAAAGGTTGGGTATTCACATGAAACTGCTGAAAGTTTACAATAAGTAAGTTAGTAAGTCTTAAGTTCACAGCAGCCCAATTTTTTTTGTACATTAAGTAAACTGAAGTGCTTGGGGAACACTGCATGTCACATGATTGTGTGTTTGAGTGGTATACAAGATTATTTGTATCATGGCACACCAGATGGACTGTTCTATATGTTTCACTAGTCAATGTGGAAAAGAGCCAATAGAAAGTGTTTAGGGAGGGATGAACCAGTCAGACGTGAATACAGCAGGTGATTGGACGATTGTTCTGTCAATCAACATTTATCACAGGCCAATTAGATAATGTCCTTAGCTGGAGTGTTACAGAGCGTGTGCAACTCTGTGAAGCAAAATCTGATCAAAACATGTCAGACGTGGAGCAAAAATATCCTTAACATAGAGAAGTTTGTAGGGTTAATACTTGTTTTTATTCAATAAAGAAATGTGGTCACAATCTCATTAAAATTCTACTGAAGCTGTTAGCATCTATGCTAATCCCTGTACCAACAGTCTCTCCCTGCTGTCATCTTGCAGTACCTCGATCCTCTTCCTGCCTTTAGGGTCTCTGATTGGACCACGCCTCTTTAGACGACATTGAACCAGGCAGATCCAGTTGCTGTGTAAGGCTGGAGAGGAATCCCAAGACAATAAAGGTCCTGGATGCTCATGCACATCAAAAACTTCTGACAGCTTTAAAAAATCAAACTGATCATTTGAAATGATTGATGACTCAGTATAACTGTTAAAAATTATAAATGCTTTTTAAAGGACTCAGAGACACTTTTAGATGAGGGAAAAATGAATTTAAACTAAAAGAAAACAAAAATCACAAGTAACTTAAACTACTTATTAAGATATCTCATATTTTAGTATTTTCTGTTTCAGATTTTTGTCTAATTAATGCAAATAAGTAGATAAATATTCTGAAGAGTTTGAATCATATTGGTATTCGAAGAGGGACATTTGTAGGCTTCTATTAGTATGATAAATGGTATGCTATAGTAGCATTAACATGATTATACACGTCAAACAAAGTTGAAAAGGTGTCTTCAATCAATGAGTCATGAATTTTATACAAGCAGATCAGTTTCCCTCCACACAATAACACACCCTTTCCTAGAATAGACAATATACTTTACTTGATAAGTTATTTTCTCTAAGTTCGAAACAGTCTGGGGGCATTTTTTTTGGCATTGTTAGTTTTATTTGTGCTGTTTATTTCATTCAAACAAAGGAATTCAAAAAGTCAAATCTTACATGAAAAGGAGCAAAAACAATACAAACCAAAAAACAACAATATGATCTGCCCCTATTTTGCATTAATAAAGAGACGTACATTTTGAAATGTCCTCACTTCCCCCTATATGAAAACAAGATTTACACTTTAACAGTCAAGGAAGATTACAAACTAATGAACTTGACACCACTATACAAAAAAGAACAAAAACTTGTGCTCATATTTCATCATGTCCACTTAACCTGATGGCTTTTAGTTAATATTATGTTATTATCATGTATTACTTAACAAATCTTTAAATGTATAATGTAGCTTTGGGTCTCTTTTCTCTTATTTTTTTTAAATTAATGCATCTTTTACCTCTGTTAACACTCATAAATTAACAATTATCTTAAAAATGGTCCTTCTGAAGATCTGTTGGAGAATATCAGTGTAATTCATGTTTTTGTTTTACCAAACACAATTTTAAGATATTCTGCAATTTAGAAGAAAACAGGTTACACAGTAAGAAAAATGTATTATCTTCAAAAGTTTTAAATTTTTAGACTGATATGATACACACATATTTTAAATGCTAAAATGGTCCAAATGCTACAACGTTTATTTTAGTCTGTAGTTTGATGACCATTTATTCTCTAATCTTATCTAGAGTGTTCTCTCAACTTACTTATGTCTTTGAACAACATAAATGAACTGTAATGATCAAAAGTGGAGTTTTAAAAAAAAATATTTTACACTCCAGATCAAAATCTTAAGACCAGTTGAAAAAATGCTAGAATTGACCTTTTGCACTTTTACATCAATGAGGTTTTAAATTGAGCTACAATATGCAAAAGCAAGAAGGGGGATTGTGACAAAAAACACTTTGAAAAAGTAATTTATTGAAAACAACAAATAAACTGAAATAGGCAGTTTATCAGCTGATCAAAAGTTTCAGACCATCTCTCAAAAAATTACAAAAAACTCTCCAAACCAGAACAAAAATGTTTCTCAGTAGGACTCAGTAATGAGTAGCTCCACTGTTCTTGTGAATCACTTCAAAAATTCGTTTGGGCATGCTTGATGAGAGTGTTTCCAGGAAGCTTTTGGGAACTTTGCTCCAAGTGGTGAAGCTGGCTTCATGAAGGGCATCAACTGTCTGGAACTGATGGTCATTTTTATAAAGTTCCCTTGCCATCCATCCCCAAATGTTCTCTATGGGATTTAAATCAGGGGAACATGCGGAATGGTCCAAAAGAGTGATGTTATTCTCCTTGAAGAAGTCCTTGGTCAAGCGAGCATTGTGAACTGCAGTGTTGTCCTGTTGAAAAACCCAGCTGTTACCACACAGACGAGGGCCCTCAGTCATGAGGGATGCCCTCTGCAACATCTGCACGTAACCAGCCGCCGTTTGACGACCCTGCACCACCTGAAGCTCCAGTGTTCACTGAATGAAAAAGCACCCAGATCATGATGGACCCCCCTCCACTGTGCAAGAACACATCTCAGGTGGGATCTCCTTGTCATGCCGGTAACGTTGAAGCCATCTGGACCGTCAAGGTTACATTTTTTCTCATCAGAGAATACAACTTTTTTCCACCTTTCAATGTCCCATGTTTGATGCTCCAAAGTCTAAACGGGCAGTTTCGTGGCGTTGAAGGAGACGAGGTCTTTGAATTTGTTTTTTGTGTTTTGAAACCCTTTTCCTGCAGATGCCGTCTGATGGTTATTGCGCTGCAGTCGGCACCAGTAAGGGTCTCAATTTGGGTCGAGGACCGCCCTGTGTCTTGACAGAAAGCCAATCGGATCCTCCGGCTCAGCGCAGGTGTAATTTTTTTGGGTCTACCACTTGACTTTTTTGTTCCATAATGCTCAGGATCTTTCAAAAAATTTAGAATTACTGTCTTACTGCGTCCAACCTCAGCAGCAATGGCACGCTGCGAGAGGCCTAGCTTATGCAGCTCGACGATCCGACCACGTTGAAGAAGAGAAAGCTTCTTAGCTTTAGCCATCAGGAGGGCATGACCGTGTGAATGCCTGACAGAAAATGAAAATTTCGAGCAGATTTTGGCTTTAATAGCCTGTGGTCTTAAACTTTTGATCAGCTGATAAACAGCCTATTTCAGTTTATTTGTTGTTTTCAATAAATTACCTTTTCAAAGTGCTTTTTGTCACACTCCCCTTTCTTGCTTTTGCATATTGTAGCTCAATTTAAAACCTCATTAAGGTCCAAATGTGCAAAAGGTCAATTCTAGCATTTTTCAACTGGTTTTAAGATTTTGATCAGGACTGTATACTGTTGTATATATTTTACAATTTGTAATTTGTGCCAAAGATGCTTGAGCTGACAAATTGGGCAGCGCTGGATTAGAATAGGGCTCAATCAGATGAGGCCCTCATTTCTAGCACTGCCTCTGTAGATATAGTATTGGAAGAGTTAGATAGAGAGAAACTCCTAACACATAATAATTAGGATGCATTCTTTCTCAGTACAAAATGTAATTAATTGTAATGCTTTTTTTTCTGACCAAGCTGATCCTTCTCAGCCTTGATTGACCTTCATGAAACACATTATACCAGCGTGTGCAGAAGGGACTTGGTCAAGCCTGGCTTTAGTTGGTTATCCTGGATGTCTTAATTCCACTTTGGTAAAATACACCTCTGGAGCAGCTAGATCCACAGAATAAATCTCCATGCTAAGTCATGTCAAAACATGTCCCACTTTCCCCAATCCTGCTTATTATGTGCAACCAGTTCGCAGGTAAGTAGGTCATGGATAACAAAGCTGTCCCAACTTAATCCCTTATATTGGTATTGTGCAACAGGCCGAAGGACTCATTCCTCTGTAATGAGAGAACATCGTGTTTACAGTGGCTTTTTAACCATTTAGGACCATCGCACACAGCAGCAGTTTTAAAAGCTCTGCTGAAAAGTCCACAAGTGTTACTCAGTCCCACTCGCTACAGCAGTGGGACGCAGGTTTGTGTAAACAGGCAAACTTGTGATCTGTTTCACAACAGTCTCTCCATCCCTTCTTTTCACTTGGAAGCCTTGCACAGCAGATGGACCTGCCTGACTCATTGTCTGAAATCATAAAGATCCATCTTGCCAAACTCCAATCATCTAAAGGATGGTTTAAGTGCCATCCTTTTCACTTGTGCTCAGGTTTTTTCCTGATTTTCCTAATACCCGCATGTTTTATGTTCTATCATGTACTGGTGTGCTGATGCCTGCTGCTGAGAAATTTGCTCCCACAAAGATAAAGTTAAAGTTGAGGAGGCAGGAGCTGTAGATGTGATGATAGAAGTGACTACACGTTTGAAAACAATGGCGGCTTCTGAAGTTTTATCAGAAGTGGACTCAATTTCTTCTTTAAAACAGGAGCAAAGACTGTCACAAAGCCTCTCTTATGAAAATCATGTTTTTGCTCTTCTAATGAACAGGGATCACTGCTGGGAAACAGGGAGAGATGATGCTGGTTAGACTGGGGGAGTCTCGGTTACTGCAAGATGCCAGGCAAAATACTGTAAAACCCCATATGTCCCAAAGCACTAAAGTTCCATAAGCTGAGGCATTTTAAGGTAAAGGTAAATGCTGTAAGGGTGCTTACTGTTGAGTCTGTTGTGTCCAGTCAAATGCTGTTTTTATGTAACATTAATGTAAATTTTCAGTAGCTGTGAGGCTCTCAGTGGCACCAATGACTGTTTCATAACCCCTATAGTGTCCCACGAGGGACAAAACTGGTCATGTTTTTTTCGTGGAAATTATATTAATAAACGCCACAGGCCTCAAGCAACCCCAACATAAAAACCTGAACTAACCCTTTCAAAAACGTACCTGTTTTTTCAGTTTAGTAACCTTGTAGACATTTTTTAGATCTTCTTTGATTTCAGGATGGGCTTCCTCGATCTTGGTCAGAATCACAACTTGAGGAATATCTAACAGGTGAACAAGCACAGAACTGAGAAGCTGTTTGGAGCTTCAGAAACAGCACAAAAAAAAATCACCTGAGATTTCTGTTCTTACCAAGATCACTTGCTTCCTCTCTAATGTCCTTAATCTTCTGCAGAGTCTCTGGTGGGGCCCCAAAACATACAGCAGCAGGAATCACACAAACCAGGACGTGAACTCTGTCGTTGTCAGTTGGAGACTTGATGTAGTCTGGATCTTTCCCTGACAGTTTAGATACAGGATTAAACTGGAAAACAACATTGTAATTAATTACCATGACGCATGTTAGATGTATGAATGTAAATGTTATTCAATATAACAAAATAAACTTTTCAGTTTAGATTCTCTACCTTGTATCCTTCCTTCACGTGTCCTTTCAGAGCCAGTTTGACATCGTCCTTGTGGACTCCCCCCTCCTCGCTCAGACCCATGATGTCGTTGAAGACAAAAGGGTAAAAGGTCTTCCTGTCTTCTTTTAGAATCTTGTAGGTTGTGTACTGAGACAGACAAATGAAGAACAGACCAGGTCATGCAGCTTGATAAAATACTTGATCCACTTCTCCTCATGATACTGAGCACAGAAATCCACCTAAAGGACTGAGACTCAGTCCAGAACCCTGCTCAGGAGCTGGACTTTGTCCTGGTGTAGGTACCAGATGTGCTCAGAGTCCTGAACTTTGTGATGACTTAATGCAAACTTATTGGCTGAACTTAAACACAGTGATGTAGCAGGTTATGTCTGAATGAACATCAGGAGTTTAATTAGTTTGATGATAAATGACGAAGATGTGAAAGACTCCTTGAAACTTACACAGTGTAATGATTTAAAAAAAAAAATGATTAAAAAACATAATTTATAAAATGATAATTTTTTTCAGAGATGCATTGATTGAAAATTAGGAATTATATCAAAATTGATCAAGTATTAATCAAATATTAACCCTCTCATGCATGTGTCCACTACAGTAAACCGATATTTGGAATAAATTTTACACCCTTTACATTGTGGTACTTTCCAACTACCAGTTGGTGAACTCCCAAACCCTTGTCTTGAGTATCATATGAATTTTGTCTTTGCACTTATTTTACAATATTGAAATATTGTAGAGACAAAGGGCAAATTTGGTATTCAGATATCACATAATTTTGTATTTTTTATTTTCAATTTTGGTGTAATCTACTAGTTAACTGTTTGATATGAAGCTATAGCGTAAGTTCAATCAGGAAGACTGTCTGGGTGTTCCTGTCATTCATTCACTCTCTCATCAGCTGTCTAGGAGGGAGGCATGCCAGTTCTTTCTACAACTTCCCTGCTTCATTGGTTGGCCGATCATCACTTAGCTGTCAAACCTTAAATTCTGCCTCGTCTGCTGTCAGTTGTCTTTCAGGCTCTCTGCTCGTATAGCAAAACTTATACTCACTATCGTATTGATCCTTTCGTCAGTCAAATCCATGGATCTTGAGCACGATCAGCTCCCGGGCGATCCGGATTTTGGCGGGGATTTCCTGGTTGAAACGGCTTCCACCTCCTCTGGCTCTCGACGCAGGAGCGCTCACCTCTCGCTCCGTGACACATCCACTCATGACGAAGCGGCGTTAAGGTCTCATCTCAGAGATCTTGGCATTAATCCAGATCCAGATCTGCCTTTTTCTCAACTCCGTCAGCTGGCGGACATTACAGCCCGCAATAGCCCAATGGGAATCGCTATGAGTTCGAATCCCGTGGTGCCAACTCCCCCAGCTGCTCCATCACGCGGACGGAAGAGAACCAGGAAGGCCAATAACATTATCAATAAAGGGTGCTCCTCCGCCAGTGTCATCATGCCTTTCATGAGGAGCGTCACATGGTCTGCTGTTACTCACAACTTTATCATTTCTGCTCGTCATGCCCCAGGTCATTCCAACAACCTGGCTGATTCTCTCTCCCATTTTAAATTCCAGACTTTCCGGAGCATCCGTCCAGAGGCCAGCTCCGTCCCAACTCACATTCCCCCTCTAAAAAAGATAGCTCTCTTTGAGCACATGCTTCCCTGTCAAGATACATGGAGGCTGCTAAAAGTTATACGAGAAAGGGTTTAGCAGCTTCTACTTTAAAATCTTATGATTTTGCTTAGAAGACTTTTGCTTTGTTTTGCTTCTCCATCCATGTACCACTTAAACCAGTCTTACTTAATACAAGTTGTGCATTCATTTGTTATTGTGTGGATGTTTGCCATTTTAATTTTTTTAATACAAGTTGTCATTTCATTTGTTATTTGTTTTCTGTTTGCCATTTTAAACCTCAGTATATATATCCAAAGTTTAAGAGTATTTCTTGCATGGAGTTCACATCCCTGCTTATCTTTGTTTTCTTTTTTTCTAATTTTTGCATTGCTCGAGAATCATTTATTTATTTTTATTCTTCTTGCCCCTGCTTTCAAAGTTTGTCCATAACTCTGCCCGGTTGCTTCGCCCTTAGCCAGTTCTTAGGAAAGGCGCTTAGCTTGCACCAGCATTGAGTATGGACCTGCTCCAGTGTTCATTGTATTCCTGCTTCAGCTGACATATCTCCTGCAGAGTCATTGTCTTCGTTGTTTGTTTCAGGTCAGCTGTGCTAGACTTGATTTTATACTGGTGATGGATGAAATATAACCGAAATGAGCGATTTTGCCTCATTGAGCTTCAGCGTGACATAATCTCTGCAAAATCGCCATTTCAGCTATATTTTTTCATCCATCGCCAGTGTTATCATAAAGTCAGCTCGCCTACCGCCTTCAGGTGGGTCAGCTGACCTGGTAAACAAACTTTTGATGACGCCATAGCCGGCTCACACAAAGGTACAGCTGACCTACTTTTAGCCGGCATTGCTGAGCAACATGGCAGAATATTTATCTGATGCCGAAGAGTCAGACTACGACGAGCGCTTTGAGTCTAAGTACACGGACGAGGAGCTCCATGAAAGAAGAATGCGGAGGGAGAAAGACGAACAGCTGGCTCAAGAACAACAAACAGGAGCACGTCCACGACTCAATGCTAACTGGTGGTGCGCTTGTGGACAGTGTTCGCCTATAGCAACAGAAGAGGAGTGTGTTAGCTGCTCAGAGTGGGACTTGAAACCGGCTGACACGCGTATGGATCTATCCAGGAATATATGTCTGACTACTCTGGAGGATTTCTCTGCAATGACAAACTGGGCTGTGGTAGAGATGAGCAATTTTGCAGAGAGCGCTAAGCAAGCAATCGGTTGGATCTAAATAACTTCTGAAGGACTCCGAGCTGCACGATGTTTGTCTGAGTGAGTATATGAGCATGCACACAAATATAAATAAGGTCCAGGTGTCAAAAAAACGGAGTTTCCCTTTAAGCTCAGACCAAACTCTGGCCCCTTTTCACCCCACTTCTGCCTTTCAGGGAACCTACCTCTCTCAAAAGCTTGGTTTAATATCCATTTAGAGAAGGTGCTTATTAAAAGTAATCTATCACCTAAGCTTTACACAGGGCATTCTTTTAGGATAGGAGCTGCTACTTCTGCTGCTATTCATGGTTTTTCAGCTTCTACTCTGCAACAACTGGGGCGCTGGTCTTCATCGGCTTACGCATCATACATCCGCCCAGATGTTGAAAAGATCATCCCAAATCAAAGATCTTTGCAACCTCATCCCTGGTAAGCATATAACTGGTGGTGGTTCATCACCATTATTTAAAAAAAAAAAAAAAAAATAGTCGTCGGGCCTCAGTTCATCATCATCATTAAAAAAAAAAAAAAAAATAGTCGTCGGACCTCAGTTCATCATCATCATTAAAAAAAAAAATAAAATAAAAAATAGTCGTCGGACCTCAGTTCATCATCATCATTAAAAAAAAAAAAAAAAATAGTCGTCGGACCTCAGTTCATCATCATCATTAAAAAAAAAAAAAAAAATAGTCGTCGGACCTCAGTTCATCATCATCATTAAAAAAAAAAAAAAAATAGTCGTCGGACCTCAGTTCATCATCATCATTAAAAAAAAAAAAAAAATAAAAAATAGTCGTCGGACCTCAGTTCATCATCATCATTAAAAAAATAAAAAAATAAATAAAAAAGGTCGTCAGACCTCAGTTCATCATCATGACCACTCCATCTTGGGGGGGTGGGGGGGTGGGGGGGAAGCAGCAGGTTACAATAGCCTATATGCGATCTTTTCAGCGGTTACCCTATGCTTTCATGCTTTAACTTTATGTCCTGTCATCTCTCTGCATTTTCTAGAATCTCCAGTTGCTCCGGGGATAAGATTGCAAATATAGGTCTTATCTTGTGTCTTAAGTGCGTCATTTCTTTGCATGATTTAGGATCATCGGTTCCGCTGGTAAGTATTCAATTCTTTTGGGGGATATTCATAATTTTTCACGAGTTCTGCTCCCCTGTTCATTTATCATTCACATGCTTGATGGGGTCTAACTGCCAAATCTGTTTTACATTATATCATTAAATCTGTTCATTATCCTTTCTGGTGTAAGTCTCTCCTGATTGAAATGAAGCGATAGCATAAGTTCAATCAGGAAGACTGTCTGGGTGTTCCTGCCATTCATTCACTCTCTCATCAGCTGTCTAAGAGGGAGGCGTGCCAGTTCTTTCTATCCAATCACAACTTCCCTGCTTCATTGGTTAGCCAATCATCACTCAGCTGTCAAACTTTAAATTCTGCCTCGTCTGCTGTCAGTTGTCTTTCAGACTCTCTGCGCGTCCTCCCCATGCACCTCCAGGTCATGTCCCTCCTCCTTCCGATGCACCTTCAGGATCTTCCTCCCGGGTCAGCTCACAGCTCTACAGTCTTCATCGACTCTCCAAGTTTCATTCTCTCAAGACTTTAGTACCACCACCAGTCTGTAGGCCCCATGGGGGGATATTCATAATTTTTCACGAGTTCTGCTCCCCTGTTCATTTATCATTCACATGCTTCATGGGGTCTAACCGCCAAATCTGTTATGCATTATATCATTAGATCTGTTCATTATCCTTTCTGGTGTAAGTCTCTCCTGATTGAAATAACAAAAATATGTGCATACTTTGCATCTAGCTTTTTCTTTTATTTACTCTTAATGAATGCTTGTCAAAGACTTTTAAGTTCCACTAAATTCCAACATTGATGCCCACTGAAGTGGACAGGTGTTAAACCACTTTAAAATACAACATTAAAAAATGAGTGATATTTTACTTGTTTGAAAGTCAGAAGAAGCAGTGGAAAAAGTATTCCTTTGCGATTTATTAACTCATGCATAAAAGTGTTAAATAAACATGTATGCTCGATATTTTACTGTGTATAACTTTAAATACCATATTTCATTTAGATGATTCAATTCCAAGTATTACAATTAATCCAATATGTTAATATTGGATTAGTCCAAAGAACATATAAAGCATAAACTTCTAGATGATTTATGAAGTACTGAGTTCATATATTAAAGAATTTTGATTATACTTTTTATTAAGTAGAAAACATTAACATTGTGATATCTATAGATATTTATAAAGATTTAAATTTGTTAAAAAATAAATTATCACATTTTAAATATATCTTCGTGAAAAATAAGACAACTGAATCAAGTAACTCATTCAATAAAACTTGAAAAAATTGTGTGTTTATCTACCAAATATGATAATTTATCATAACATAATTTATGCTAGTTTATCAAATTTTGATTTGAAATTGCAGTTCAAATTAAGTTAAGTTATTCAGTTAAAACCATCAAAAAAACATTTAAGAGAATACACGCTTTGTGTTATCAACTATGCAATGTATGGGAAATATTTCTTTAATGTTCAATGTACCAAGAACATCACATAAGTTGATGTATCATACTTAAGAGATTATGGTCAATAGAATCTAAAAAATATTTCAAAGATTAAATATACAATGCCACATAATTTCAGATTTTTTTTTTTTGAAAAGTTAAAAAACATCTCTCTGTCAGAAAATATAATTTAAAAAATCTATGTAAAAAATCTGTGGTCTATAACGATCATACATATTTAAAAAAGTTTATGGTTTGATGAAGGATTTTATAGGAAAACATCAATTATTTTAGCATATCTATAAACCATAACACAGAATGAGTTATTAAATATTGTATTAATCTGTTTTGCTAAAATTGTCAGAATGAGACTTTTTCACCCCCCCACCCCCACAAAAAAAAAACAAACAAAAAAAAAAAAAAACAAAAAACAAAAAACAAAGACAAAAGAACAATAAAAGAAAATCATATGTCTTTGTACCTTTTTGGTAAAAGAGCCTCCAAAGGTGGTTGCTGTCAGTGCCTGTGCGCTCATCCTGCCACGAAGGATACTTTCGACAGAGTTGATGAAACTGGATTTTCCTGCTCCTTCTGGACCGTGAAGCAGAATCCTGATGATTTGGCCCTCAGTCAGAGGTTTGTATTCCTTCACAGACTGCAGGACATTCTGGTTGTCACTATTTAAGAGATCATAAAATAAATCCTCAAGTCATTCATCATAGAGAATCGGAAAAGGTGAATATTATCTGGAACACTTACGCCCATTCTATTTCCCTCCAAGGCTCTGGGAGAATTGACAGGTGTTAAGAGAGTACATAACAAACTTACGCTGCAAATCTGGATTAAAGTCAGTGAATCAGAATTTAAAATTGAATGAGAAAAAAAGGTGTTAAGAGAGTACATAACAAACTTACGCTGCAAATCTGGATTAAAGTCAGCTGAAAACCAGAGAATATTTTGACAAATAACTCAATATCTTGTGACAGGAAATGAAATGGTCTGAAGCAGATATCAATAAAAAATTTAAATTAAAGATCTACTCTACATGCAGTAGTTTCTGAGATAACTTCAGTCAAGGTCTGGTTATTTATCATTCAAATCTTAGGCTGGTAATGTGCAAGGGTCCCAACAAAACGTGTTCTGAAAGAAAGAAAGAAACAAACAGAAAACAAACTTACGCCGTGGTGGCTGGTGACTGGATCTTCGCTGCTCACTTTTGTCTGGTGAGTAATTTCAGTAAAATTAGCCAAAAAACAGAGGAAACTTTGACAAAGAAATCAAAATCCTGTGACAGGAAATGAAACACCTCTGACCTGAAATGGTCTGAAGCAGATATCAATAAAATATCATTCAAATCTTCATTTTTCAGTTAGACCCTTAGATAAAGGTCTGAGGGTCCTTACAATATGTGCTCTGACAGAAACAAACAGAAAACAAACTTACGCTGTGGTAGCTGGTGACTGGATCTTCGTTGCTCACTTTTACCTGGTGAATAATTTCAGTAAAATCAGCCAAAAAACAGAGGAAACTTTGACCAAGAAATTAATATCCTGTGACAGGAAATGAAACACCTCTGACCTGAAATGGTCTGAAGCAGATATCAATAAAATATCATTCAAGTCTTAATTTTTCAGTTAGACCCTTAGATAAAGGTCTGAGGGTCCCAACAATATGTGCTCTGACAGAAACAAACAGAAAACAAACTTACGCCTGAGTAGCTGGTGACTGGATCTCAGTTGCTCACTTGTATCTGGTGAATAATTTCAGTAAAATCAGCCAAAAAACAGAGGAAACTTTGACAAAAAACTTAATATCCTCTGACAGGAAATGAAACACCTCTGACCTGAAATGGTCTAAGCAGATATTAATGAAAAAATAAAATAAAGATCTACTTAACATAGTTTCTGAGGTAACTTCAGTTTAGGGGGCCTTTATTTATCATTCAAATCTTCATTTTTTCAGTTAGACCCTTAGATAAAGGTCTGAGGGTCCTTACAATATGTGCTCTGACAGAAACAAACAGAAAACAAACTCACCCTGTTGTTGCTGCTGACTGGATCTCAGTTGCTCACTTGTATCTGGTGAATAATTTCAGTAAAATCAGCCAAAAACCACTGGAAACTTTGACAAAAAACTTAATATCCTCTGACAGGAAATGAAACACCTCTGACCTGAAATGGTCTGCAGTAGATATTAATGAAAAAATTAAAATAAAAGATCTACTTAACATAGTTATTGAGGTAACTTCAGTTTAGGGGGCCTTTATCTATCATTCAAATCTTCATTTTTCAGTTAGACCCTTAGATAAAGGTCTGAGTGTCCCAACAATATTTGTGCTCTGACAGAAACAAACAGAAAACAAACTTACGCTGTAGTTGCTGGAGACTGGCTGTCAGTTGCTCGATTGTTTCTGGTGAATAATTTTAGTAAAATCAGCCAAAAACCACTGAAAACTTTGACAAAAAACTCAAAATCCTGTGACAGGAAATTAAACACCTCTGAACCATAATGGTCTGCAGTAGATATTAATAAAAAATTAAAATAAAGATCTACTTAACATAGTTTCTGAGGTAACTTCAGTTCAAGTATCTTAATTTATCATTCAAATCTTCATTTTTCAGTTAGACCCTTAGATAAAGGTCTGAGGGTCCTTACAATATGTGCTCTGACAGAAACAAACAGAAAACAAACTTACGCTGTTGTTGCTGCTGACTGGATCTTTGTTGCTCAATTGTTTCTGGTGAATAATTTTAGTAAAATCAGCCAAAAACCACTGAAAACTTTGACAAAAAACTTAATATCCTCTGACAGGAAAAGAAACACCTCTGACCTGAAATGGTCTGCAGTAGATATTAATGAAAAATTAAAATAAAAGATCTACTTAACATAGTTATTGAGGTAACTTCAGTTCAAGTCTCTTAATGTATCATTCAAATCTTAATTTTTCAGTTAGACCCTTAGATAAAGGTCTGAGGGTCCCAACAATATTTGTGCTCTGACAGAAACAAACAGAAAACAAACTTACGCCTGAGTAGCTGGTAACTGGATCTTCGTTGCTCACTTGTATCTGGTGAATAATTTCAGTAAAATCAGCCAAAAACCACTGAAAACTTTGACAAAAAACTTAATATCCTCTGACAGGAAAAGAAACACCTCTGACCTGAAATGGTCTGCAGTAGATATTAATGAAAAATTAAAATAAAAGATCTACTTAACATAGTTTCTGAGGTAACTTCAGTTAAAGTCTTTTAATTTATCATTCAAATCTTCATTTTTCAGTTAGACCCTTAGATAAAGGTCTGAGGGTCCCAACAATATGTGCTCTGACAGAAACAAACAGAAAACAAACTTACACCCTGGTAGCTGGTAACTGGATCTCAGTTGCTCACTTGTATCTGGTGAATAATTTCAGTAAAATCAGCCAAAAAACAGAGGAAACTTTAACAAAAAACTTAATATCCTCTGACAGGAAAAGAAACACCTCTGACCTGAAATGGTCTGCAGTAGATATTAATGAAAAATTAAAATAAAAGATCTACTTAACATAGTTATTGAGGTAACTTCAGTTAAAGTCTCTTAATTTATCATTCAAATCTTCATTTTTCAGTTAGACCCTTCGATAAAGGTCTGAGGGTCCCAACAATATGTGCTCTGACAGAAACAAACAGAAAACAAACTTACACCTGAGTACCCGGGGACTGGATCTCAGTTGCTCACTTGTATCTGGGGAATAATTTCAGTAAAATCAGCCAAAAACCACTGAAAACTTTGACAAAAAACTTAATATCCTCTGACAGGAAATGAAACACCTCTGACCTGAAATGGTCTGAAGTAGATATTAATGAAAAATTAAAATGGAGATCTACTTAACATAGTTATTGAGGTAACTTCAGTTAAAGTCTCTTAATTTATCATTCAAATCTTCATTTTTCAGTTAGACCCTTAGATAAAGGTTTGAGGGTCCTAACAATGTGTGTTATGACGGAAACAAACAGAAAACAAACTTACACTTTGGCTCCTCAGGTTTGGATTGTTGTCCTCCCATATCTGGAGAATACTTCAGTAAAATCACCTGAAAACCAGTTAAAACTTTTATTTAATGTAAATTACTTTAATCTTATAATTACTGACCATCTATCAAAGTCAGCTGATAAAAAAGAGACACATTTTCTTTTTAACAGAGAAAGTGTAGAATAAAGTAAAGTGAAACAGAGCCTCAAGTCCTACCCCTGCTGCTGTTGTTCTCGGATAACGAACTCATTTGAAAAGTCTGCTGGGACTGAATTTGTTTTCATCTGATTGTTATCTGTTCAGAGACTTTTACAGCTACACCTCCACTGCTGGCTCTTGGCCAGAGGTTATTATTTTTTCTTTATTTACATTATATTCATCATCCGATTTCATAGTTAATGGGGTCTGAAATATAATATAACTAACTATTAAGTGATGGTGGATAGTCAAATCACCAGCAGGTAAGAACATCATTTTCTGTTTAATAACATAAAGACAAACTAACCCAGCACATAGTCTGCACTGTGACATGTGTCCTACAGGCTGCTCTCGTTTAGAGAGTCTTGAATGTGTGTCACCTTTGTAATCACTCTGTAACGCCACATTAATAAACCAATTCACAACTGTAACTGTTGGGCTGTGCAACCTTTGCCCTGTGCTGCATGTAAATATTAACCTGGTACACCTGATGGGCTGTTTCTACTCCCCCCAGTCCTGGTGTGAGTGCACAGTTAGCAGGTAAAACAGCAGACTGCCTGAAAACTCCCTAAAGCATTGTGGGGCAGGATTGTGCATGCGGAGCAAAAGGGGGTCGCTGAACCCTCTACATTGCCCTCTCTCAATAATTAAATGCTCTAATTCGGAGGACTCGAAATTTTTCTCACCAAGTGCCCCAAAGTAAAGAATAAAAGACCTGGTCCAGCAATAAGAGAACGTTCATGTTTTTAAGAGCAGGCTCAAGACACACCTTTTTAGCTTAGCTTTTAATTAAAATTTTATTTATTACAGTTATTTATATTAAGTTCCCACTTTGTTTTTATTTATGGTTTTAATCATTTCTTATCTTAATGTTTTAGTAGTATTATTTTAGGGTCTGGTTCTTAGTTTTTATTGATATCTTAGTTTTTACTCTTATTATTTTACCATTAGGATCTCCAGTGTTTCCTCTGCCCTCTGCACTGGGAGCTGTGGTTGGCTATAGCTGCAGGACTCTGTCTCGTAGGTTCCTGGAGGAGTTTTGAGGTCCATCATCTCTCCTCTGGGTTCTGCGTCGGTGTCCTGTGGCTGTGGACGACTCTCGGCTCCTGGTGCAGTCGGCTCCTCCGATGACGCTTTCTCACCCGGTTCATCTGTACTCAGCCTTTGTTGTTGTTCTTAGTTCCTTGCACTATTTTAGTCTGTGTCTGTGTGTGTATGAGTGTGTGGGGGTGAGTGTGTGTGTATGTGTGTGTGTGTCTGTTAGTGGGTACGTGCATGAGTGAAGACTTTTGCCCATGCGTGTGGGTAATTTATGTAAAACAGGGGTGGGAAGGTGGGTTTAAGGGAATGTTTTTAATTTTCTCTATGTAAAGCACTTTTAGTTGTATTGATTGTATGAAAAGCGCTTTATAAATAAAGTTTGATTGATTGAATAAACCTTCCTTTGGTGTGTCGTGGAAGTTTTTGCCCTCTTTCTGGTGAAGAATGAAATAGAGACTTCTTGATGGCCGAGATGATGTTATTTTCTTTGCAAAGAAAAGCTCGGTCAACACACAAGTGGTTGGGGTGAAGAGAGACCCTTACTCCAGAGAGATCAGGGTTTAAGTACACTAGCAGACAAAAAACATACTATTTACATGGAGATATCATTGATCTTTGATCAAGGGCACCAGGATGGGTGGGGGTCAGCCTGAGCTGAAGGTGTCAGGAGTTGAAGCCTATCTGAGGGACGCCCCCTGAGGTAGGCTTCAAAACCTGTCTGCTGAGGGAGACACCATAATTTAGGAGACGAAAGGGCAAGGTGAAGAGTCAAAATGATTTTAAAACCAAAGAAGCCTGGCAGGAAATAGGATGGGGGCAAGGTTATCAAAAAGGACCGGATTTCAGGGAAAACAAAGATGCTAAGGCAGAATTTTCCATTACAATTCCCCCTTTTGATTATTTACAATCACCATAACAATTATCAACAATGAAATCGTTAAAATAGCCAACAAACCCCCCCCCCCCCCCAAAAAAAAAAAAAACAAAAACTTTACATGTTGACATCAGATGTTGCAAGTATGTTTACATGTTGCTTAAACAAGAGTGCAAATGGGTTGTACAGTTTGTGGAGTTGGTATGATCAGGAATTCAACATGAAGGATGATGCCTTCAATACTGAAAGGGTGTAAAAAGGAGTGTCCAGATGAGTATAGCCCTGTTGTTGGATGACTTGCACGTGTGAGTGCAATTGGGCAAGATTGGCTTTTCGTGTCTCTTGCTTTTGAGAATTTGCCCTGTGATCGGTCATGAGTCTATTTATGTGAAGAAGCTCAGGGGAAGTGCTCAGTTGTCCGATTTGTCCAAGCAAAAGACAGTCCAGTGATGAAGGTTTAGAGTCAAGGTTATGGCAGTCTGAGAGGTTTAGTATGATGCCAGGTTTACTCTTTCAGGAAAAACTATCAATGAAAAACTAATCACTTCACCATTTGAGTGAGAGGTAACCAGGTTTTTGCTGATTTTTAAAGGGGAGGGGTAAAGGACAAAGATGAAATTATTGTGTCTGACTCATAGTTAAGATACAATAGGCCTAGACTGCCAGGGGGGATCTGGCACATTGGGCTCTCTCTCTCTCTCTCTCTCTCTCACTCTCTCTCTCTCTCTCTCTCTCTCTCTCTCTCTCTCTCCACATCTGCTTTTGCCCCTTTTGTTTGCTCCTGTACTCGTCTCTGGCTCTTGTCTTGTAGGTGGCCTGGGATCCTTGGTGGAGACTGCCTGCTGCTGTGGAGCCACGAAGCCTCAAAACAACAATTACAGACATGACACATATTTGGCCATTTCATTAGGAACATTTCATTCCCATTATCATTATAGTTGTTAATGTAGATATTAGCATGATCTCCATATCCATGGATGATACATCTATAGTATCTATATTCAGCACCACATAGTCGTGGGGTCCCTCTTGAAAATGGGATGTCACATCTCAAGAGGGCTTTAATACATTTATACTTAATGGAGACAAATATGATCGGGATGCCCTTGTGGTCTGGGCACCTATGAGTTCGTCACTACCATAAATTCTTATTTTAATTAAGAATATAACAGATTATACCCCTATGAAATGATCACCACAACCATTCAGACATAAGAACCCTCAGCATCTCAAGAGGCTAACCTCTAATAAATCAGATGACAGGTCTATAGTTCATAGATCTGTCACCAACTTTAGTTCTTATTCTAGTCCACTTGTCTCCTCTTACCTCCCTTCCTTTGCCCTAACACCCAACACAGCATCGTGTGGATTTGCTGTTCATCGTGAGTCTGGGATCCACATTCAAGATGTCCTGCTGCCTAACAGAAGGTTATTTTCTTGCCACCATGATGGAGGGATTCATGATTGGCTATATGGATTCATGTTGGATGTTGGATGTATATATTTGTATTTATATGTGTATTCTTATATGCATATATGTGTATCCATAAAATGAAGAGCTTTATTCTCTGTTGTTAAGTGTCTTGAAATAACATTTGACATTATGAATTGGCGCTATGCAAATAAAGATTGATTGATTGATTGAGCACAGCTACAGTATCCTTACCTTAGTCAGTACCCAAAAAGATAAACGTGTAGAAGATTTTGCAAGGAAGAACATTTAACAAATCATGCCCATTGGACTGTATCACTGTAGTGGTGGTCAAAAGAAAAGAAATTGAAGCTGTTAAAGTTGTTATGAATGTAGCAAAGATACCAAAGCATGTTTTCTATTGGAGGTCCACAGGCAGGGTAAAGTTAGACTGCAAGTTTACATATGGAGAGTTAACCACCTTGTGATTTGGCATACCATATCAGAAGCAACTTGCATGTCCTTTTGTTTGAGGGGTGTGAGGAAGGTTTCACTCACTATTTGTTCATCCTAAGACCCATACTGTGTGTCCCATTGTTCTTGCTCTGCCAATGCATATTCCCTAATTGCTCCACCTGTGTAGTGGAAAAAGCTCACAAAAAGGACTTTTCTTTTTGACCAATTCTTTAAACAAGAGTTTTATTTGTTTGTTTTTTCTGGTTTTGGATTGCTATTCCCAAATAACAACAGAATGGAAAAAAAAATATCCAACAAGGAACAAACTGGTAAGAAGAATAGATGAAAGACATGCTTTATGAAGGCAAGAGGGAAACATGCATAACACAGAAGCAACAGAAAATCATCACATGAAAAGCTCTCCAACCTCAATTCAGGACAAAAATTCGGGACAAAAAAAATTAATCCTTACAGCCAGAGTTAAATGTATTTCTAATATTGTGTTTACTGTTTTCAGCAGAATAAAACTGGCGAGGATCGTTATAAAACTTCAATTAAAGTCTGACTTTGTCTGTTTGATTACAAAAATCAAGGTTAGACAGACTGGTGATAACAGAGTTAGAAATAACAGTTGCCCCTCATTTTAATTCTGTATAGAGAAAGGGATGGTCTGCCTCCAAACAAAAGGATGTTGAAGAAGTAAATTAAGAGATAAATATGAAAAAAATGTCCCTGCAAAATTGAAATGTAATGGAGATGATAACTAAAACAGGCTTCATTTAGATTTCTCTTTGGAAAAAAATATACTACAGTATCACATAGGAAGAAAACAGATGGAAATTGCTTGTTTGGGATTGTTTTATTGACCTGGTGCTTATTGCAGTAGAAAATCTGGCAACACTGCTAGATGCAACTATGTCGAGTCTAATGTGGTATGTGAAGATTTAACTGCTATTGTCAGGATGTTCAGGCACTACTTCAATGTCATTGATGTAAAAAGCAAGAACAGACAAATGAAGTGTACATTCTGCCCCAGAGCAAAGTGTTTGTCCGTAGTGAGTAACTCCTAAAGCTAGTGACTAAAAACATAGAAAACGGTGATGCCGGGCTGGGAGAAGGCCAGGTAACAACAAGGAAGGACATGGAGAAGAAGCAGCAAAACTTTTTCAAAAAATGTAACACAACAACTTTCTGGTGACTAATTTTATTAATGAAGGAGTGATTTCATTCGTATTTAAATTGTTTTTTGGGGAAAAGTAACTATAAATACAGTAAATTACTTTTTAAAGTGTAGACTTCTGGCTCCCTGTGCTCCCCCTCTGTGGACTGGTAGACCCCCTGCAGCCCTGCAGACCTTTGAGTCTACTACACGTCAGGTCATGTAGACTCCTGGCTCCTTGTCTTTGTCTCAAAACTGCCCTTTACTTTTTTACTTTCATTTTATGTTTATTAAATTCATGCTACTATCTATTCTAATGTCTTCATGTGATATTTTCAACTGCTATTCTTTGTGTAAGAGCAACTGAATTTCCTCTTGGGGATTAATACAGTATTTCTGATTTCTGACTCAAACTCTGATGATTATCCAGTGTGGCAGCCCCTCCATCAGCGATTTACAAATCAAATAGTATTGTTTCTACTGTTGTCTTTAATTATTAAGATTAAGCCTCATCCAATTTACCTGCCAAAAAATTATAAATAAATCCAAAAACTCTGAAATAAAACATAAATGCCCTCATCACAATATAAAAATTCAGCTTTTTTTTCATGTAATCATGTACATGAATAAAAAAGTAATAGTAAGAAATTGTAAATACAACCACTTTGATCAAAAAATCTTGGAACATGTTTTCACAATATAGTTCAGACTGCTTCTGGCCATTAAACCAACTGATAAACAAAAAGATCATAACATGAAAAAACTACATTTAATCATCCTGGAGACATTACAGGAGTTCATTCACTACAAATGAATGTTTTTATTGAGCATGTTAAATTATTAGTTTGATTACTGTTCCCATAATATAAGTTCAGAATCAAACTAATCAAAGATATTTGTAAGAGTCCAATTTCCACATTTCCCCCATGGACGGCGTTGGCTCTGGACTCTGGACGGTTCCTCCTGAAGTCAATGATGAACTCCTTTGTCAATAAAAAAACAATAAAAGCTCATAAAAATACTAAAAATGCTAATGTAGACACGTCTTGATTGCCCTTGGAACTGAATGACCATTTAATGTAATTTGCAGATAAGCTATTCATATGATCAAGTAGTTGATCACTTGTGCCTCCTTAAGTGACTGCAGAGAGTGTTTTTGCTGTGTAATATCTTTATTTACACAGGTGGTGAAATACTTGAGCATTTTCACTCAATATTTTAGCATTTGGTGGAATGTTTGTGGTACCTCGTTATTTTTTTGTTGAGAGTTAAATGAGTAAAAGTGCTGTAGCTTTGCATTTTGAGATGTAAAAAAAACATTCATCTTAAAAGTTTTTATATAACACATTTAAATCATTTATCAGGACCTGGTGGGACTGTGGTACAGCAAGTTGTGCACATGCCTGACAGCTCGGTCAGTGGTTCGACAGGGCCTTACTGTGTGGAGTTTGAACGGTCTTCCATGTGCATGTGTGTGTTATCTCTGTGTGACTGTAAAAAGAATGAGAGGTACACGTGGACACAATTGTTGGTACCCTTACATTCAAGAAAGGAAAACCCACAATGGTCGCTAAAAGAAATTGAAACTTACAAAAGTAAGAGTAAAAAAAAATTTGTGAAAATTAAAAAATGAAAAGATGAATGAAAGATGACCACTGCAATCAGGAGATTGCAGTGGTCATCTTTCATGAAGTCCACTTGAGCTCAAACACTGACTGATGTCGCAATCTGATTCTAATGTTCCTTGACCTTGGAGTTCTCCTCTAATCTCTTTGAAGTTGTTCTGGGCTCTTTGGTTTCCATTCGTATTCTCCGTCTCTTCAGTTTGTCATCAGTTTTCCTCCTGCAGCCACGTCCAGGGAGGTTGGCTACAGTCCTGTGGACCTTAAACTTCTGAATAATCTGTGCAGCTGTATTCACAGAAACATCAAGCTGCTTGGAGATGGTCTTATAGCCTTTACCTTTAACATGCTTGTCTATAATTTTATTTCTAATCTCCTGAGAAAAAAATTCTCCTTAGCTTTCTGTGGTCCATGTTCAGTTATTCAACTGGAATAAATGACCACATTAAAATCAGAGAACTTGTGAGATGAATCCTAAAAAGACACTAAATAAAGAAGTAATTTGGTCAAGATGTAACAGTTTGATAACCTTGCATAGCAGATGGGGATCTGCCTGATTCAGTTCCTGAAGTCCTGCGGATCCCCATCTTGTAGCGCACCGTAGTCCAGTGGATTCACGCGGCTAAAATTTCAACGGCCCAATCAGGGAACAGAGGCGGGAGCTGCGGGAAGAGCGGAAGTGACGAGAAGGCGTGACGTCAGCAGACGGCTACCCGATTTGTACTGCGCATGCGTGAAAACTGCGTCACTTCCTATCGAACCGTGATGTGTATAAAAAAAAGATATTGATATATACGCGATGGATTCATACATAGAAATACGTACGGATCGGGTAGTGACTCCTGTCATAGATACTTGGTAAAACTTGGCAAAATCTGCCCTCCTCAGAAGTTTATTTTCAGTGTAAGAGGATAGTATAAGGCCGTTAGCTGTTAGCAGCTAAGTTAGCGGCTAACGGCTAACTTTCGCCGCTCCGCACATAAGCTACGTCATATCGGGGCTTGATGTGGATTGGCCTGTGGTGAGTGTGTCAATCAGAACGGTTGTCCAATCTTCTTCTTCTTTGGTTCAAACGGTCGTCCAATCGCCAGCGACTGATTGTTTTGAAGGTCCCGGCTCTGAAAGCTTATCAGAAGAGCAGCTACCCAGATGGACTTGTGAAATATTTCCGTGGCGGACATATGAAACTTTCCATCTGGCATGTCAGGTTAACAGTTTGTACGAATGTAAATAATTCCAATCATATTACCAGAATCGTCCAGTTCAATTAGTTTTTAATTGTGTTCACCATCTATGCAAGTCTTCATGATACTGTGATTTATTTTTACTCTCAGTGTATTGTGATGGTATTTATATTTTTGTCATTGTTTACTCACTGTTGTTTGTGCATTTGATCAATCCTTGCATGTTTAAATACAAATAAATAAATAAGTAACTAGATTGGCTTTCTATATCATGCAATTAATTCATATTTAAGCTATAAATGAAACAGAATATTTATTTTATTCATATTTATTTGTATCTATTTATTTTTAATTTTAGTTTTTTCTCTTCCTCTTTTCTTTGTATGTTGCCTATATATATTTGTCTTTTTTTGGTTGTTTTATTTATTGATTTTATTATTATTATTAATATTTAATTTAATCATCTTATTGTGATACACTTTATTTCAGTGATACATAAATAATGGAACCTTTATTTATATATACACCTTGAATCTAAACCCAATTTTAGGATATATATGGAATGTTGCTGCGCTGCCATGTATGTAAAAAGAATTTGGAACTGTATTATTTATCCATTATTCTCAAACAAGCATAAATCGTGTCAACTGGACCAACCTCGTGTGAGTAGAAGACGTTTTGCCTCTCGTTCAAGAAGCTTCTTCAGTTCTTAAGAGTCTGGTGGGGAGAACGAGATATTTATACACCAGGAGGCTGGTGGCAAAGAAAAACAAGTCGTTATGTGACCCGAAACCAAAGACTCGTTAAGTTTTAATGTGAGTCATTAGCCTTGCTGGGCGGTCGTTCCCCCCTGGCCCTCTTATGAGAGTCGCTAGGGTCACCTGACTGAAGGTGTGAAAGATCGCAGCACCTACTAGGGAGGGTTCTAAAGACAGCATTGTAGGTGGAAGACAAGTGGTATCTGAGGCCTCCTCCTCTGTTCAAAGAGGACCGTTCTAGTTTGACATGAATGGCTTCTTTTACCCCTCTCTCAAACCATCTGTCCTCTCTGGCTAGAATGCCACCTTGTGATCATCAAACGAGTGCCCCTTCTCCTTTGCGGTTACAAAGGAGTTATATTTTGTGCTCTGTGTTTTAGAATATGGATTACCCCCAGTTTGTGTTCCAGTGGGTGGTGTGAATCAAACAGCGTAGAGCAGAGTCTGAACATCAGAACAACAGCGTCAGCCGTGGGTCCAAGGCCGAAAGGGCAGAACTTCATGAAGGGCTCCCTGCTCCGATCAACTAGAGTGGGGAAGGAAACTGTAAGATTGCAGCAGGGAACCACGGACACACCAAAAGGCAGGAAACAGCCACTTGCCAAGGGAAAATAAAGAGTCTCAGAGTCTCCCAATGGGCAACCTGTCCACCACAGCAGCAACAGCCAGGCCCAGCTGCTCTACAGAGTCACCCCCTCCTGAAAATTCCAGCTAGATCCAGCTTAAGCTGGTAGCTGGTCTTAGCTGGTCTTAGCTGGACATAACTGGTCTTTGCTGGACAGACCAGCAAAGAACAGCTAAGACCAGCTAGTGAGCTGGTCAGTCCACCAGCTAAGTCCAGCTAGTGAGCTGGACTTAGCTGGTCAGGTCTGTTCCCGTCATTTCACCAGCTAAGTCCAGCTCACTAGCTGGACTTAGCTGGTCAGTCCACCAGCTAAGGTCAGCTTACTAGCAGGACTTAGCTGGTCTTAGCTGGACATAACTGGTCTTTGGACAGACCAGCTAGTGAGCTGGACTTAGCTGGTGGACTGACCAGCTCAGGTCAGCTTACTAGCTGGACTTAGCTGGTCAGCCCACCAGCTAAGGTCACCTTACTAGCTGCTTCAACATCTACCCAAAGCAACTTTACACAAGGACATTCAAAGAACAAGTGGATCACAGTTTCAGGCTCAGATTTACAGAATACACACATTTCACCTAAATCACTGAATCTGAATCTTAGATAGATAGATCTTTATTGTCATTGTCACATGTACAATGAAATTAAAAGTGCCAACCAATCAGTGCATCAGTCACTCAAAACACATGAAGCTAAAAAGAAAAAGACAGTCAAAGCTTAAATCTAAAATCTAAAACCAATACATACGTAAAACAGACTTGTTGTTGTTGCACAGACCCCTAATTCACTTAATATGTATTGCACATGACCCCATTGCACTTACATATATTGCACAAATTAATCGAGTAATTCCAGCCAGAAAGACATGAAAGCAGCATTTCATCTCATAGATCTCATAGCAGCGTTTAGTATAACCACCGCATTAGGATAAAAGCTGTTGCTGAATCTCTTGGTCCCTGACCTCAGAGATTCGTATCGTCTGCCTGACGGTAACAGTTTGAACAGGGAGTGTCCGGGGTGGGAAGTGTCTTTTAGAATGTTCTGTGTTTTGTTGGAAGAGCGGGCTCTGTGCAACTCTTCCAGTGAGGGGAGAGGGCAGCCAACGATCTTCTGTGCTGTATTTATGATTTTTCCTCTGTTCTACTGTAAAGCTGGTGTGCCACACACATATGCAGTACGTTAGTACGCTCTCTATGGAGCACCGATAAAAGGACACCAGCAGCCGCTGTGTGATGTTATTCCCCCTGAGTACCCTCAGGAAGTAGAGCCTCTGCTGGGCCTTTTTCAGCAGCTCAGAGGTGTTTTCGCTCCAGGTCAAGCCCTCCTCGATGTGGACTCCCAGAAAACGAAAAGAGCCCACCCTCTCCACACAGTCCCCATCTATGAACAGAGGTGGAATGTCCGTTACTTTCTTCCTGTAGTCGATGACAAGTTCCTTGGTTTTCGCTGTGTTTAGAAGCAGGTTGTTCTCTCTGCACCACTCAGTCAGCTGCACCACCTCATCCCTGTAGGCGGACTCGTCTCCCTCAGAGATGAGCCCTACTACTGTGGTGTTGCCTGCAAACTTCACCATGGTGTTGCTTTGGTGAGCGGGGGTCCAGTTGTGTGTGTACAGAGTGAACAGCAGCGGGCTCAGTACACAGCCCTGTGGGGAGCAGGTACTGAGGCTGAGGGAGGTGGATGTGTGACGGCCCACTCTCACCCTCTGGCTGTGACAGGACAAAAAGTTCTTAATCCACATGCAGGTGTTGTGTGGAAACCCCAGGTCCCCCAGTATGTCCACCAGTCTGTGAGGAAGGATGTATTAAATGCAGAGCTAAAGTCCACAAAGAGCATCCTCACATAACTCCCTGGCTTCTCAAGGTGGGACAGAGCAGCGTGGAGAGCTGTGGCTATGGCGTCCTCTGTGGATCTGTTTGCCCTGTAAGCAAACTGGTGGGGATCAAAGCCATGGGGCAGGAGTGATGTAATATGACCATGCTTTTCAAAACACTTCATCACCACTGGGGTGAGGGCGACTGGCCGGTAATCATTTAGACTGGAGATGTGGCGTTTTTTGGGCAGAGGGACAATGATGGAGGATTTTATACAGAGTGGGACAGTGGACTGGATGAGGGACTGGTTGAAGATCCTGGTAAAGACCCCAGCCAGCTGGTCTGTGCAGTCCTTCAGTACACGTCCTGTGACACCGTCGGGGCCCGCAGCCTTCCTCGGGTTGATGACCCGCAGCGTGCGCCTCACCTCATGCTCCGAGACTGTGAAGGTGAAGCTGCTGTGGACCGCAGGATGTGAAATGGCTGCCTCAGGTGGCTCCGCCTCGAAACGGGCAAAGAAGATGTTTAGCTCCTCTGCCAATGAGGGGTCACCCTCAACAGCTCCGATGGTAGTCCTGTAGTTGGTGAGATGCTGGACTCCCTGTCACACCTGCCTGCTGTTGTTACTGTCCAGATGGTGCTCTATCTTCCTCCTATAGTCAGACTTGGCCCTCCTGATGCCTCTCCTCAGGTTGGTTCGGGCTGTGTTATACTGAGCCCTGTCCGCAGACCTGAAGGCGATGTTCCTCACTTTGAGCAGCCGCTGGACCTCCCGGGTCATCCAGGGCTTCTGGTTGGGGTAGACCTGAATGCGTTTCTCCACTGTGATGTTTTCTGTGCAGTATTTGATATAACACAGATCACTGTCTGTGAACACATCCAGGTCCTGATGTTCAAAAACGTCCCAGTTAGTCCTATCAAAGCAGTCCTGTAACTGCTGTGAGGCATCATCAGGCCAAGTTTTAACAGTTTTAGTGATGGTGGGAGTGGTTTTCCTGAGGGGAGCATATGCAGGGATCAAAAGCAGGGACATATGATCAGACTTGCCCAGGTGTGGGTATTGTTTTGCCCTGTAGCCAAGCTTGATGTTGGTATAGACTTTGTCCAGTGTGTTAGCTCCTCTAGTAGCACATTTAACATGCTGATGGAATTTAGGGAGTGCTGCTTTCAAGTCTGCATGATTAAAATCCCCTGCTACGATGTACGCTGAGTCAGGATGTCTGCTCATTTGGCTGTTTATGTTGCCATGTAACAGCTCGATAGTCAAGTTAGCATTAGCTTCCAGTGGAATGTAAACAACAGTCGTCATGACAACAGTAAACTCTCAGGGTAGATAAAATGGCCTGCATTTCACAGTCATATATTCCAGGTTCAGGCAGCAGTGACGGTCTACAATCTCTGTACTCGTACACCAGTTGTTATTGACATACATACAGAGTCCCCCCCCTCTTTTCTTACCGGCATTCTCTGTCCTGTCATGACACTGTGTGGTGTAGCCTGCTAACTCGATAGCTGAGTCCGATATGAGTGGATGAAGCCAAGTCTCCGTAATCAACAGGATGCAGCAGTCCTTCACGGTCTTATTTGCTGAAGTCTGTAGCCTTAGTCGATCCATTTTATTAGCGAGGGATCTGGCATTGGTGAGAAACATGCTGGGAAGCGGTGGTTTTAGCGGCTGCCTCCGTAGCCTGACTGGCGCGCCGGCCCTGCAAGTTCCTATCATAAGGAGATCCTGCCGGCTGTAGGTTTTTGCTCGACAACAAGTCATACTAAAGACGAACAACAACAAACATACACAGCACTGAACAGGAGAGCACTGAGCCGCAGCAACTGTGTGCGGGCGGCGCACACAGTTGCTGCGCAAAAATATTTTGGATTTTTGCTTCCCAGAAAGACTTAGCGGAGAAAATTAGTGTTTCCTGACAGAGACTTCTGATATGATTATTATTACACTTTTTGTTTGTGAGGGTCAGACCTCCTAACCTGGCTCATGGTGCAATCTGTGTCTTAGAGTGATGTGTGTAAGTGGAGATTGAGCTTAGTTATTTATCGAGAGTGTAAAATTAACACTGATACAATCAACTCTGTCGAATAACACCAACACAGGGCACAATTTAACTCTGACTACAGTGAAATTACTACTTAAAGTGTTCTGAATGTTCTTTTTGAGAGGGTATTATGTTTTTTTAGTGAAAATGTTGAAACCTGCTAAAAAAAAGTCTGAGAAAACATTAGGAATATTCTATTGGTTTCTAATGGTCCCAGGTGGTTTCTAGTGGTTTCTAATGGCTAGTTGTGTTTTCCTAATGGTTCAGTTTGTTTTTCTAATGATAGTTCCTACAGGAGTCTAATAGTTTCTAGAGGAGTCTAATGGTTCCTACTGGAGTCTAATGGTTCCCACAGAAGTCTTAATGGTTCTTACTGACATTTCTATACCATTCTAATGGTCACTATACAGTGGTCTGGTGGTCACTTCATGGTGTAGTAAATTAAGTGACAGGTGGATTTATGTGGAAAAAAGAACCAAGCTCCATGATCTCACAGAATCAACATTACAAAGCTCTGAATTCATACAATTCCATAAACACACAACCTCAAAACCATTGGTGAGTGAAATTAAAAGGTTTTTTTTTTTCAGAGAAAAGCTTGGCAAATGATGAATTTAGGACACTAATGGAGTACATTATGGAGACACCAACTTTATTTTTCAAAGGAGAACACAGATTTTGTCTGATATGCTTAGCTGAAATGAACCCCTAACTGTACAATGACCATAAATAATTAAATAAATAAATAAATAAATAAATACTGATTGATTTGGTTAATACTTCTACTGCTCCTCTTAAGGCGAGGTGCGTCTGCAGTGAATTTTTCGTTTTATTTTTTTCCGTCAATATTTTTGGAATGTCACCGCCAGCCAATCATGTTACAGTAGTCGCTGTCGTCATGGCAACGTTCTGACCAACGTTGAGCTACGAGAGCTCTTTCTGATAACCAACGGCTGCAACGGTTTACTGCGACCGTCAGAAGGAAAGCCTGGTAAGTGTTAAGTATTAATCTTATGATATTCAATTCAATGTGAGTCAGTGTTAGCGAGAAGCCTATAAGTAGCCCGTGAGCCCACTAGGCTATCTGCCGGGCTAAACCTTCGTTCTCACTCACCGTGAAGAGTAGGAATGTCAGTGTTAGCTCCCGCAGTTAGCGTTAACTTGTGGTGCTAACACCGCGATGGCTTTTGCCATTACAGGAGGAAGAAAATTACAGGGCACGTCCATTGTGATGATACAAGTCAGTAAAAAGCAGTCCATCTCAAGTAGTGCGCGGTGTGATGCGGGGGGTGAGGGTGGGGTGTGTAGGCATGTAACACAGAGAAATATGGTTTGTAGGCCGTACTAGAATAAAGTGTAAATGTACATCCGCTTCAGTAGGGGGCAGTGTCGTCATCACTGTCAGTGTAGATGCACCGAGCATGCACTGACACAGCACATAGCAGGAAATACCAAGAGCAGTAAACAATCCCATTCGAGACAGCATGGTAAAAGATGTTACAGGAGTGAAAAAAGGCAGTGAGAGGTGGAGATAATGATACAAACGAAAGTCTCCCGAGTGCTAAGTCGAGGAAATATGACGAAGCGTACGTAGCGGTTGGCTTCACTGTGACTACGGCAGGAGATGAGGAAAGACCGCTGTGTTTACTCAGTAAAGACACTATACATTGCTTTACAGTTAAGCATTAGTCGGCACGTTTTCGCTGAAAAAAATCCAGTAGCTTATCAGCGCGATTGGGGTATAACGTCTGTAAGAGCCGCCTTATTTTATTTGGCTTCCTGCCGTCTCCTGCTAACATTTTTAGACATGGTAAACACACCGGTCTTTCCTCATCTCCCACCGTGGTCAGAGTGAAGCCGAGCGCAACGTCCACTTCGTCATATTTCCTCTCAAGGTTTGATATTAACATTGGGAAAAAAAAGTACACCAAGATGGTACCCCTAAAGGCTGATGTGTTTTGCATTTATGATTGTTTTTTTAATGTCATGTAGAGCTGACCAAACAAACGAGCAAACTGCCATATTCAGAAAAAAACTATTCTTCTAAATCTATGTCTGTTCTTTGCCCCTGTTTCGTCCTCTTGGTTTTTAGGAGACTTTCGTTTAGTTTAGTCAAAAAATGTTTATAACTTAAATAACGATTTATTTATTTTTATTCAGTTTCAGGAAAATGATGCACTTTCATATTTTTCTGTTACAGACCAAAAAACAATTCTAACAAAGTCATTCTATTTAGTAAGTTGATCTATTTTTCTTTTTCTTTTTAGTATTCTTTAATGTTAATAAGGATACTATGTTATGCAGAGGTATACTTATAAAAATTTTTTAGACAAATGGTACTATATATAGTTGTGTCAGAGTTGGGGGGGAACAAAATGTTTTCTTGGGGGGGAGGTCGGCAGAAAATAATTGAGAACACATGGGAGCTGAGAGTAGAGCTGTCAAGATGTATGCAGTTGCAGTAACGTAATTATTACTTATATTGTAGCCTACCTATCAGTCTTATTGTTTCCAATGTACAGGTGTATTAAAATATCATGGAAATACCATGTCTTTATTTATTACATTTATTTTAACAGTAATATTATGGCTAACAATAAATGAAGTCCTAAATTTCAGTATACCAAAAACATAACTGGTTATAAACTTGTTAATGGTCTGCCTCCTCCACCCTCTCGGTCTGTGTTTCTTTGTCTCTTTCTTCATTGTTATTTTTCTCTTCCTGTCTCCCATAGTAACTTTGATGTGGCAGAAACAGTACTGGTCTATTCTATAGCTGTGTTCGAAATCGCTCACTATCACAGATATGGTGCACTATAGTGTGTTCGCCATTTTGTAGTGTTGTTCGAATTCTCAGTAGTTAATTTCATCCACTATATAGTGCACGACAAAATACCCACAATGCACAGCAAATTTGAGTGTACATGCGATGTACACTAGACGCGTTATTATGGAACCCACATCAGTTCTAGGTAAACCCCGCCCCCGCTGCTCCGAAAGGCCTGGTGACACAGTAAAACCCCGCCCACGCTGTGAGTGATGCAGCCAAACCCCACCCGTGTGTTTTGATAAGGCATTTGATCAATGCTGGTACAGACTTTAGCATCTGATACATTTGTTAGGTCGTTCATCTTTTCTGAAAGACATTTTTTCACCCTGCATGAGCGCTGCAGAACACACCTCCATTCTGAACGTTACCTTGACTTTTGTATTTTTATTTAAAGTTAAATATATTTAAAGTTAAGATGATGTGGGCTATATGTATATATATATATATATATATATATATATATATATATATATATAGATAGATAGATAGATAGATAGATACGAATCTATCTATCTGGATATATATATATATATATATATATATATATATATATATATATATATATATCTATATATATATATATATATATATATATATATATATATATATATATATATATATATAAATACATATATACATATATATGTGTGTGTGTGTTTATAAATATATTAATTATGGCATATGTCTACTGTACATATGTTTCTGCTTCAATGAATGACTGTACATCGATCCATTTAACTGTAAAGAAAACGGGGGGGGGGAGGGGGGGTCACATTAAAAACTTAAAAGGCGTCAAAGTCAATATGACTGATATTTCATATTTTCAAGACTATAATACCCTGCAAGAGATATCCAGTTTCTGATTATGTTTTATAATATTATAACAATAAAAAATAATAAAAATGAGTCATTTTCCTTTGTTTTTTTTTCAGTATTAGTGGTTTTGTGTTTTAAATTGGCCCTTTAAGGGTTAAAATTTATTTATTTATATATATTTTATATTTATTCTAAGGGAAACATTTACGAGTTTCCATCAGAGCAGAAATTTTTTTACAGCTGTTAGATTTAGTAACTGTTTTCAGCTTCTTTTTTTTTTTATCAGTTTTATAATAAAAATGAGCAATTTTCCTTCTTTTTTTTAAAAAATAGTGACTTTCTGTTTTACATTGACCATTTAAGGGTTACATTTTTTATTCTTTAGGAAATGTTAACTAGTTTTGATGAGGGCAGAAGTTACTTAAAGGCCCAATATGTAGGATTCCATTTATTCTGCTCTCGAGCTCCCTCTGTGGTCGTTGGTGTAACTGCACTGTAAAACCGAGCGCCGCACAACAGCGTGCATTTGTTTACATAAAGAGGAAGGAGCAGCGAGCTGAAAGGACCTCTAGAGAGACATATAAACCTTGTGGACTGATAAGGTACAGTCTGAGCATGTTTCTTTCCTAATATATCGTTTTTCAAGCATCAGCAGTCAGTAGTTAGCTCAGTGTTTGCATGTGTATTCTGTAAGTTTGCCCGCAGCTTTTAGCCTGGGGCGAGTGGCTGATGTATAATGGCGACCCAGGAGGGACTCGTTTGTTACCCGCTAATAGAGAAAACTTTACGTGTTACAAACTTTGTAAACTACGTTGAGACCCTCTGAGACATGACTTTGGAAGGATGACTCTCTGCTCTCTGCAAAGCTGCTAAATATGAGACACAGAAAACGCTGATAATGACGGAGCAGAGTGATGACACAGCTGAGCTACACCATCATCTACAGTTTATGAAACACGTAAAGAATAAACTCCACCAGCTGTGAAAAACTTTAACACGTACGAGTTAGACAGTGGGCATTAGGTAAAAAGTTACGCTGTAACGTTACGTCTGTTCTAGAGATGGGATTTATGGCTCTTTGGAGGGAGCCGGATCTTTGAGATCCGTTCGTCTCAAAGAGCCGTTCAAAAGACTGGCTCATTTGGCTCATTTTTATATTTATTCACTTTTAAGAAGCCAGCCTGGGTTTAGTTCATTTTATCCTGGAAATAATCACAGAGAGGAATGATGGGCTGAGATTTGGATCAGAATAATTTCAAACTCAGATTTCTCACCAATATTTGAGTTTGAATTCTTCTGAAATATTGATTCTAGCTTCATTTGACATGTGCGGACAAAATTTTAAAGTTTTATATGGATTCATTGTATATATTCCCCTGACATATCCCTCTGAGTTGACAGTGAGATCACCATTTACCCTTTGTATAAAGTGTGTGTATGTGTGTAAAACTACTTTGACTTGTGTTATTCATGCAACACCTAAATACTTATAAATAAACAATAAAAAACAAAGCAGGCTACAATGAAGTTCCATGCAAAAGCTTTTAGTGAAAATATTTCCAGACAAAATATTTTTAAAATAAATAAAATTACAATAAATTAGAGGAAAAAATGTGCATCCCACTAGTATTACTAATAAAACTTTACAATGGACTACTGAACTGTCCTGAGGTGCATTTAATTCATTTATCAGTTTGTAAAGCACTTTGTGCTACTTTTTTTTTTTGTATGAAAAGTGCTTTATAAATAATTTTTGATTGATTGATATAGTTGCTTTTGTAAAACAAACAAACAAATAAATAAATGAAAACAGAGCTTAACCCTGAGGGGGACTCCTGAACTGGAGTGATTGGGTGAATAGTAGCCTATACCTGACCCACAAAAACAGAAGACCAGTCCCTTTACTCTGAACCATAACCCCAATAACAAAATAAGAGTAAACAAAATAAAAGGTCTTCCCAAAATAATAACGACGACGGACTCCTCCCCCTCGGTCAGGCTGCTGTTGACTGCACTGCCGACACTGAGGCACTCACGTGAAGGGAGCGTGCACAACTTATGTGCACATCTTACTAACCTTCCTCCCAGTGCTCTCTCCGTCTGCCAATTCCGACGCACCTGCTTGTTTTTTTTTTTTTTTACTGAGGCACTAACCTGAAGGGAGCGCGCACAACTCCTCTGACATTTGCATATGAAAAAAGCGCTGCGCTCCTCCCCATGCTCTCTCTCTCCGTCTCACTCAGTGTAGGAGCATGGAGCAGCTCGTGTGAGCTTGTGTGTGGACCATAGGTGTGAACTCAAGGAGAGAGAGAAAAAGAACGGCTCCCAACCAGTCGTGACTCGGCTCCCATCGTTCATGTTAATGAGCCGTTCAAAAGATTCGGTTCGTTCGTGAACGTCACAACTCTAGTCTGTTCATTTGTGTTATTTTCTGCTTCCATATGTATGTTAGACACAGGACTGAGCCTCCACTTCAGAGCCCTGAGAAGAGAAGAAGAATCAGAGATGTGGAGGTCTGGAGGAGCAGCAGAGAGATCCAGCTGACCAGAGGAGACCTTCTAATGTGCTTTATGTTATGATGTGCAAAACTCACAAATATTATACTGTGTAACTCATTTTATTAACATTAATAAAGTATATGTCATATAAACTGCAGACCTACTCATTTCAATAACAAAAAAACTTTATTTGTTCACAAAAGGCAGTTCAAGTCTTGGGAGCAGGTTGGTTCAGGACGTTGAATATCGAGTTATTAGGAAATCTGGTTTATGTCGTGGTGTTTGCTGAAGTACAAAATAAAACTACTTACCATTATACAATTAGAACAAATACAGAAAAAAATTGGCGATAGTAAAACTGAGTGTAAGGCTAAAATAATACATCAGAGATAAAGATCGAATTGGAAAATATAAAAATGCCTGAAAGGCAAGAGAAAAAGTGCTACAACACTGAATATCAACTTATAGAAGCATGTAGAAATGTTTTTATTCAGAGTAAATATGCAGGATATCAGACATGATTGAAGAATATGCTCTTGTGTAAATACTTCAGTGTTTGCTAACTTGTAAAATAAAAGTGGCCCAAATCTCCCCCTTATTTACTGTATTTACTGTATCATACAGAGAAAGAGCTGAAGTGGAAATGAAAGAACTGGCAGCAGGTTTCTGGGATCATTGAAGGCTCGGTCCATTTTGAATCTTCATCAGAATAACGACTTTCTGAAGGTCTTGATGTAACTGTGTTCTTCTGTGTCTTTAAAATCCTATAAACTCCAGCTCTGGGATATTTTTGATTGTAGTTCTGTTGATACCTTGAAAAAGAAAAGAAATTTATATTACAGTTTTTTATTTCACATCTGTTTAGTTTGTAGTTGTCAAATACCAAGTATTTCGAGTTCATTTTGTGGTGTATGAAGATTAGATGGATTGCAATGAGTAAACCTGTTTGTTTTTTCACCATGAAAGAATAAAATCTTTATGAATCCGAGCCTTTATGAATCCGAGCCTCGTTACAGTAAGGGCGTATTTCTTTCTTATTTCTTTGATCAGTAAAGTGACAGAATAAAAACCCCAGCAGCTCAAATCAAGTAACAAACATATAAAGACTTCTTGACTCACCCTCACAGCAGCAGAAGAGCTCTCAGTCTGACTTCAGCCTGTTGATTCACGTAATTCAAAACATCGCTAAAAGTCCGTCCAGTCTTCTTTCTGGTCCGGCTTTTTACTCGTTTTTTCCTCCTCTTTCTTTCCCAGTCCTCATCCGTCACAGTCCTCTTTCATATCATAGCCTCAGCTTTCATAAAAACAGGACACACGCGTCTGTGATCCTCTGTTTACATCGGCCATAAGCTGAACTCCTCCGGAGCCGTACAGCAGTTGAACCGCTTTACAGCAGTAAGCCCCGGCTCGCGCCCCAGACTTACTGAGCGCTGGTGAAGCTGTCAGGGCTGCACAGGGGGAGAGAGGGAGTGACTATTCGCATTATTTACTGACTCTCCACTGTTAGAAGGCCTTGAAAACAGTTAAGATAAGGTGTTAAAGTTACATATTGTTACTTAAAGAGATTAATTTACTTATTAATTAATAAAGAGTTAATTATGAAAAAAATCAGAAAAAAATAATCATTTGTTTTACAGCAGTCAGAGTTAGTGTATTTTTTTCAGCTACCGAGGGACACACAAATATATTATAGCCCACATCATCTTAACTTTAAATTTGTACTAATACAAAAGTCAAGGTAACGTTCAGAATGGAGGTGTGTTCTGCAGCGCTCATGCAGGGTGAAAAAATGTCTTTCAGAAAAGATGAACGACCTAACAAATGTATCAGATGCTAAAGTCTGTACCAGCATTGATCAAATGCCTTATCAAAACACACGGGTGGGGTTTGGCTGCATCACTCACAGCGTGGGCGGGGTTTTACTGCGTCACCAGGCCTTTCGGAGCAGCGGGGGCGGGGTTTACCTAGAACTGATGTGGGTTCCATAATAACGCACACAAGACTGTACTCCCGTATACCACAATGCAATGCGGTGGTGTTTTTCCATAGAAGAAGAAGAGAACGGAGGCTGTTAGGCGCTGCCTTCATTCATAAATGTAAATAAACGTTGGAGTATCTTTAAAACGTTCATAGCGTAGCTTTTTAACGTCTTTTAGTGGCTGTAAACAGCTTCGAAATCTGCTATTTATCCTCCTAAATGCCCGGTTTGTTTATGTGAATAACCGGCTCATCTGCTGACGCTACGGCGTTTAGAAAATTTCAGTGTAGTGTCCGAAATGTCGTTTGGTCATTCCCTATATAGTCCACTATTTCATTTACACTACATAGGGAATAGTGAGTGAGTGAATGAGTGGACGATTTCGGACACAGCTTATGTCTTTCAGGTTTGAAAATGTATGCCAATGTGCGCTACATTGAAGATAATGTCCTGAAGACCATGCCGAACTCCAGCTCCATGACGCTGTGCAGCTAGCTGATCACATGAGGGAGGTAGTGGGCAGGAGGAGATTGGATGGACTCACGGACCAATCCGTAACGCCGGGCCCGGTATTCACTTTTGCAGCAGATATACTAAATGGATTTTTTTCATTCTTTTTGGTCTCTATATTGCGTAGATCAGACCATAGGACCATAACGGCCTTATGAACGATGTTATTACGATGTACCAAGCTTCTAAATCGTAGACCATAGCTTCAAGCAGCATCAAGTTTTGCAGATTTCTCTGCAGTTGGAGCGTGGTCACGTGACCTGCAGAGCGTAGCAGACAGACAAGTATTTAGCAGAATTATCCTGTTATAACTTCTTTAAACTGTCCTCCACATACATGATTCTACATCAAAATGTCCATTAACTTCTCTTACATGTCAAATTTGTTTCAAAGTCTAATCTGACATTGTTTTGTCTCAGTGAGACTATGCATGCACACAATAGAAACAGTGCAATACTATGGTTTTGATGAGTCAGCCAATAACTGCTCTGTATCTGAGTCTTTAGAGCACCGGACTATCGGTCAAGAGATTGCCGGTTTGAATCCAGGTTGAGGCAGTTGTAATATTCTTATCTTATACAGATTCTTCATGGCAAGAGCATATTCATGCTTTTCTTTACACAATCAACCTCACTTCACATTCATTCATTTTCAGCTTTCTTTCACTCCTGCAAACATTTTGAGTGCACTTTTCACTGTCTGTTACAGTTTCTGAGATATGGCTGTTTAGGAAGCATCAACTTTTGCAGATTTCTTTGAAGTTAGAGCATGGTCACGTGACCTGCAGCCCAGAGCTTCAGTATCTATAATTTTCTTTGAACATTTTTATTGCACATTTCACACATTTTCAGCCATGGTTTACTGCTTGTAAGTATTTCATGTCACATTTTCCACTTTCTTTGCATTGCTTTTAGCAATTGCTTTTCACATTTTTAGCAGTCATACTCAGCATTTCCTTCATGGAAATGCAAATTTCCTTGTTTGATGAATGAAGTCTATCAGCTTCTTTGTAGCAGTGGCTTTAAGCGACCAGTCCCTTATGCATCTCCCGCAACAGAGATCAGATAAAGAGGTGTGTCCCCCTCACTTCTACCTCTTCATACACTCTATTTGCCCAGTAGGGTATATGACTGACATTCTTGGATTCAAAACAGCGTGACATGCTGTCTTATCTTTATATACAATTGGCAAGCGGTGGTAGTGTTTATTGGATAGGAATGTGTAGTACACTGACAGGAAAGGGGGAGAAAGATGGGGGAGACACGCAGCAAATGTCTTGGGGGTCTAATCCACGCTGTCATGGGGACATTTACCTTTTTTGGCTCTGTGCATGACTGTATTTGTGGCACAATAATTCAACCAGAAAAACATAGGAAGATGTGTTTCCAACTAATATCTGCCACACTGAGCAACTCAAATAAAACTATGAAGAATTGCACGGAAAGTCACCATTTAGAAAAGAGAACTACAGTCATGCACTGAAGCCTAATATATTATTCCATGTGATTGTGTTAACAGTTTATTATGCAAGGATTATTTGGCTTATTAATCACAGAAAAATACTGATGGTTGGTGGATGTTCTTGTTTTCTCCCTTTCAGAGTGTTTCGAATGGTGACTGCAGAAGCGGACTATATCCAGTAAGGACATTGCAGAGAGGAAGAAGCACATTAACAAATACATCACTGAAAAGATTCAGGACATAAATAAAAAAGACAGCCTGCCCCCACGAGGTACCAGCCCTGCGTTGGCGCCCTAAAGCCACAGGTTGGAATTTATTTGTGCCAAGCCTCAGACACGCTCTTCCTCCTCCTGTCCGCCTTAGTGTTACGACCCCGGCCATTTAGTGTGTGTGTGTGTGTGTGTGTGTGTGTGTGTGTGTGTGTGTGTGTGTGTGTGTGTGTGTGTGTGTGTGCGCCTGTCTGTGTGAATCTGTGTGAGTCAACTGGTTCTGTGGAGTCCAGTCGCCCAACTGTGTGAATTGGATTGTTTGTTCAAATTAGATTGTTCGTTGGCTTTAAATAGGTTTTTTTATTTGTCAGAGTGTTGACATTTGCTGTGTTAAAGTTAGTCTGAAAATACCCTTCCTTCGTGTATTTATCTGTGTTAATAAATACATTCTGTATGAAATTGATGCATGATTATTCCTTTGTAGATTTTGCTCACTTTTGCAAAATGTTTTTTATCTATATACCATGTGTTATGGAACACTTGTCAGCTTAGACAGCAGAACCTTACAGGTCACTAACAATGCTACCTTAAACCATCTAAGTCCAGCTACCAACTTAAACCAGCTTAAACCATCTAAGTCCAGCTACTAGCTTAAACCAGCTTAAACCATCTTAAACCAGCTAAGTCCAGCTACCAGCTTAAACCAGCTAAAAGGCGCCCAAGACACAGTCTAAGCTGGTAGCTGAAGTTAGCTGGTTTTAGCTGGACCTAGCTGGACCTGGCTGGACAGGTCCAGCTAGGTCCAGCTAAAACCAGCTACAATCTAGATGGTAGCTGGTAGCTGGTTTTAGCTGGAATTTTCAGCAGGGTCATTATTGATCAGCATATTTGTAAAGGATTAGTAAATGTTTTACTTATCATTTATAAGTATATTAATCAAGAATAAGTTAATACTGAATTCATCATTTATAAAGCATTTTTCTGAAATGAATAATCAGTAATAACACATTTATAGATAAATGTTTTAGTCATCCTGAATAAGCATATTAGAAAGGATTAGCTATTGTTTTAGTAAGCCCATAGGGCTTACAGTTTTCAGCCAGTAAGCCAAAAACAGCTTAGCATATTAGTCATGGATTAGTATATTGGTCATGGATTAGTAAATAATAAATTCAGACACACTTATAAATGTTTTTACTCAATATTAATAATAGTCTTAGTAAATGATCAGTTAAAGCTGAATTCATCATTTTTAAAAGCATTTTCTGACAGGAATAACCAGTAATAACTCATTTATAGACACGTTTATAAGTATTTTATTCATCATTACTAAACAAATCAGTAAAGGATTAGTAAATACTGATTTCATCATTTATAAAGCATTTTCTGACCTGAATAATCAGTAATAACTCATTTTTAGACACTTGTAAATGTAGTACTCATCATTAATCAGCATATGAGTAAAGGATAAGTAAATGTTTTACTCATCATAAATAAGCATATTAGTAAGGCATTACTGTGTTCAGTTCAGTTTATTCAGTCATGACAACACCAAATATTGTACACAATATTGACATTTGACACAAAATGACAAAACTAAGATTCATGTGTTAAATAATGACTGAAAAGGCATAGGCAGAAGCAAATTGCTTATAAAGGCCTATCCTATATTGTCAACTCTTTTTGGCTACCATCCTCCAAAAAAAGCAAAAAAGCAACAACACAGATACTTAATCGCTCTTATTAGCTTCAAAAATAGTTTTACAAACCATTTTCTTAAAAACAAAGAAAGAATGACAAGTTTTTAAATTAATTCTGGCATCATTCCAGAATTTAACTCCAATAATAGAGACACATCTCCTTTTCATACCTTTTTTAGCTTTTTGTACAGTAAACTTGCAAACGCCTCTGAGATTATATGGACTGTCTTGAATTAAAAAAAACCTCTGTATTGAGTCAGGGAGCATTTTTGATTTTGCTTTGAACATAATTTGCATTATTTTATAATAAAACAGATCAGAAAATTTCATAACATGAGAATTAAGAAAAAGTGGCTCTGTATGTGCATAATAGTCAGCTCTATTGATAATACGTATAGCTCGTTTCTGTAGTTTTACTATTGAATTTATGGTGGTTTTAAAGGTGGATCCCCACAATTCCACACAGTAAGATATATAGGGAGCGGTCAATGAGTAGTAAATCAAATGCAAAGCCTTGGAATTCAATATATTTCTGGATTTGTACAGGATTGCAAGTGATTTTGAGATTTTCCCTTTTATGTATTCAATGTGCTGTTTCCATGTTAGCTTTTCATCAATGACAACTCCAAGGAATTTGGTCTCAGAAACTCTTTCAATGTCAACATTGCAGATTTTTAATTTAACATTACAATCACAATCATTTTGATTACCAAAAACCATAAATTTTGTTTTCTTAATATTTAAAGATAATTTATTGACATCAAACCAAGTCTTGAGATTTTCCAGCTCCATTTCTACACAGCACAAAAGCTCCTTCAGATTCTTACCGGAACAAAACAAATTGGTATCATCTGCAAATATTACATATCTAAAAAAATCAGTTACATTGCAGATGTCATTGATGTAAAGAATAAACAGTATTGGACCAATCACTGATCCTTGTGGCACACCACATGTGATCTTTCTAAGTGCTGACAGTATCATTGATTTGTACACACTGGTGCCTATTACATAAACAACTTTCTAACCAAGAATAAGCAACCCCTCGTATTCCATACATCTCTAATTTCTTCAGTAACTGTCTGTGATCTATGGTGTCAAAAGCCTTTTGCAGATCAATATACAGACCAATAGAACACTCACCATTTTCATTTGCATTAGCTACTTCTTCTACCATTTGCATTACTGCCAAAGCAGTAGTTCTGCTTTCTCTGAATCCATATTGATTTTCACTTAATAATTTGTTTTTATGTATGAACAATTTTAGTTGCTTTACAAACAATTTCTCTAGAATTTTAGAAAACTGCGGCAAAAGTGATATAGGTCTGTAATTTTCCATAAAGTTTTTATCTCCATTTTTATAAATTGGGATCACCTTTGCTAATTTCATGTTGTTAGGAAAGATTCCTTTTTGAAAAGACAGATTACAAACATAGGTCAGGGGTCTGACAATATAATCAATAACTTCTTTAATAGTCACTGTATCAATAGAGTTTATGTCGAGTGATCGCTTATCTTTTAATTTTCTTACAATTTCAATAACATCAGTTTCGTGTATCCCACTTAAAAACATAGAACTAACATTAGTGTTAATCAAATTATTAAACATATATTTGTTTTCATCAGATATAGTAATCTGTTTTGCCAAAGAGGCTCCAACATCAACAAAGTAATCATTGAACTCGTCAACAATATTTTTTAAATCATCCACTTTATTTTTGACTTTATTTATGAAAAAGTCTGGAAGTTCTGAATGTTTACTTTTATTGTGTATAATATGATTGATTACCTTCCAAGTTTTTTGAATGTTATTTTTGCTATCCTCCAGCATTTTACTATAGTATTCCTTTTTTTGAATCCTCATAATGGTGGTTAGTTTGTTCTTATAGCACTTATATTTTTCCTCACTTTCACTAGTTCTCTGCAGTAAAAACTTTTTGTACAGTTGATTTTTCTTATTACATGCCTTTTGCAGACCTTTTGTAATCCATGGTTTACCTTCACATTGATCTTTCACCCTGCACATTTTTATAGGACAATGCTTATTATATAATTTTAAAAAAGTAGACAGAAAAGCATCATATGCTAGATCTGGATCTTCAACATAAACCTCATCCCAGTTACAATTCCTAAGATCCATTTTGAAGGCTTCTGTTCTTTCTAATGTTTTCAATCTCTTTAATTTGCAAGGATGTCTATTTTTATCAGCCGAACATTTAGAAATTAAATTATGCGTTACTACAAAAACAGGAAGGTGATCACTGACATCACTTATGAGCAAACCACATGTTACTTGGTGATGAGTATTTGTAAAAATATTGTCTATGAGTGTTGCACTGTCTTTGGTTATTCGACTCGGTTTATCAATTAGGGGCCAGATACCTAAACTGAACATTGTGTTACAAAATTCTGATGTCATTTTATGTTCATTCAATTTCATTAAATCAATATTGAAATCACCACAAACAAAAACTTGTTTCTTATCACATACCTTACCTAGAATGTCAACCATGGAACTAACAAAGGAATCGATGCAAGAGCCAGGTGTCCTATATATACAACTCACAATAATACTTTTCAGATTAGTGGAATGAATTTCAATTGTCAGACTCTCCATGATATCATCCACAACTGTGCTATCAACCACTCTACACTGAAAATCTTTCTGTACAAAGAGAGCCACTCCACCACCCTTTTTATTTTTGCGGTTTACACTAAAAAGATTGTATCCCTCTAGAATAAAATTGGAGCCCTTTTCATTTGTCAGCCAGGTTTCACTGATGGCAATGACTTGAAAACTATGTTTTAATGATTGCAGATTTTCTTTGATGTGGTCAAAATTTGCATAGAGGCTTCGACTATTGAAGTGTATGATTGAAAATCCATTCAGACTGAGTTCATTAAACTGATTTTCTGTGTAGTATTTGGACACAGAATTCCAATCTTTGTAAAAATTTACATCTGGATCAATGTCCTTCTCAAAGCTAAATGATTTATGTTCAGCTGACTTCAGGAAACTTATGTGTGACTCTTCATATATTCTATTGAAACAGGGCTCAGCTAAATTATTTTCATTTTCATAAAAATCCTCATACTCCTGTCCCAAGGGAGAAGACATGTTATCTGTCATATCCTAACTGATAAAAAGTAAATATAAGCAAAACAACAAACCAAAAGTAACAAGATTTTACAGTATACGTGTATAATACAAACTGTTCTCTTGCCATCATAAAGCAAAGAATATAACTCAAAGTGATACCGAAAAATTCTATTTTTATACAGCAAACATGGCACCAGCACTTCATCTTGCTACTTTGTTCCACTAAAACAGATAAACATTTTCTAATCATCATTGAGTGCGCCATTTGCTAACCAAGCTACATCCATTGTCACTTGTATTGTTCCAGGTCTCTTATATTTCTCACTGCAACCACCTTTGCCTGCTCTGGTGGTCCATTTAACTTGATAAATATTTTCCCATTTCTTGTCCATGTTGCTTGAATTTTATTTTGTTTTCTGAGTATGCGACTGTATCTAGCTATTTCAGCATTTTTCTTTGTCAGATGTTCATTTATGTACACCCCTGTGCCCTTTAGTTTTTTTGCCTGTCGTAGTAAATTAATCTTACATTTTCTGTTGGTAAGCTGAACAACAATCGTTGGTTTGGCATTTTTATCTTTCTGTGGAAGGCTGTGGCAGGCTGAGATGTTCTCATTGTCCAGTTCAATGTTCTTACTGCTCAAGAATTTAACAACTTGTGTCTCCAGTGTGAGCAGTTCTTCAGGTGGTGCGTCCTCACCTTGCTGGTCGCTGGCTGCAGCTCTGGCATAGGTGCGATGTCTGGTATCCAGCCCAGTGATGATCAGGTCATTTCCCCTGGAGTACTGCTCCAAATCATCAATCCTTTCTTCAAGCAGATGGATCTTCTGGTCTTTCAGTTTGATTGTGGCCTTCAGCTCACGAACTTCATCCACTAGGCCCATCAGACTGGCTTGCTGCTTGACCACTTTGCTGATCTCCTCAGACATGAAATTGAGTGTTTTTTTTAATCTCCTCCAGCTCTTCTGCCAACTTTTTAGTTGTTGTTGCCATGTTTTCAACCTTTTTTTTCCAAAAGGATATGCTCCAAAATCACCATGTGCTCTCAGGCCCCTTTCAAAATCCACGGTCAAAAACACCAAACTAATCAAATGTCCTCAAAAAATGAACCAAAAAAACACTTTACCACCAACAATGCTTTCAAAGCACATGGATGGCACCAGTATTTGGTGATTTTAAACAGATCTTGCAAGGAGACTCTACCACAGGAAGATGAGTGGCAGCCATCTTGAAAACCATTTTGCTGATGTTGTACTCATCATTAATAACCGTATTAGTAAAGGATCAGTAAAAACTGAATTAATCTTTTTTTAAACTGTAAACCCATAGTCAATTGCCATCTTTACAGTGTTACCTAACTATTTCACAGTGTCACTGTCCCAGCTGCATAGTGTAGCCAGAATTTGACTTCAGTTAGCCCAGAATGAGGTTAGGCGCATGAAGCACAAATATGTGCATGTGTGTATTTTGGGTTAAAAGGGAATAATCTTCACACAGAATCTCCACCAATAAACGCATAGTTGAACTGAATTCATCATTTATAAACCTTTTTTCTGACATGAATAATCAGTAATAACACATTTAAGGACACACCAAGAAATGTGTTACTCATTATTAATAATCATTTAAGAAAATGATTAGTAAATGTTTTACATATCATTAATAAGCATATTAGTAAAGGATTAGTTAATGATTTTCTAATCATAAATATGCATATAAGAAAAGGATTAGTAAATGTTTTACTCATTATTAATAAGTATATTCGTGAAGGATTCGTAAATATAACACCCATCATTAATAATCATATTAATCAAGGATTATTAAGAGTGTTACTCATCATTAATAAGCATATTAGAAAAGGATTAGTTAATGTTTTACTCATGAATAAGCATATCGGTGAAGGATTAGTAAATAACAAATTCGTCATTAATAAGCTTTTTTCTGACATGAATAATAAGTAATAACTCATTTATAGAAACACTTATAAAAGTGTTACTCATCAATAATCGGCATATGATTAAAGGATAAGTAAATGTTTTACTCATCATAAATAAGTATATAAGCAAAAGATAAGTAAATGAGTAACTTATTATTAATAAGCATATTAGTAAAGGGCTAGTAAATGTTTCACTCATCATTAATAAGCGTTTTAGTTAAGGATTAGTAAATGTTTTACTCATCACTAGATAGCGTATTAGGAATAGATTATTTAATACTGAATTCATCATTAATAAAGCATTAGTAAAGTATTAGTAAATGTTTTACTAATCATTAATAAGCGTATTAGAAAAGAATGAGTAAATACTGAATTCATCATTTATAAAGCATTTTTCTGACATGAACAATCAGTAATAACTCATTTATAGACACACTAAAAAATGTTTTTTAATGATTTTTTTTTTACTTGCTACTAGTCATATGATTTAAGAAAGGCCCCACAAATCATATATTGTCAGTAAGTCCTCAAATTTCCCCTGCATCGACCCAAAGTCTCTGATCAGAGAGAAGGATTGAAAGGATTTCTGCCTGGAAGACCTGATTCTTAACTCCCAAAAGGCGCTGTCATTTAGCTAATCAAGCCACACAGGACCAAAACACATGAATAAAGTTAATTGCCATCTTTACAGTGTTAGCTAACTATTTCACAGTGTCACTGTCCCAGCTGCATGATGTAGCTAAAATAATATTGACTTCAGCTAGCCCAGAATGAGATTAGGCCCATGAAGCACAAATATGTGCATGTGTGTATTTTGGGTTAAAAGGAAATAATCTTCAGACAGAATCTCCACCAATAAACACATAGTGTGTGTTTATGTGTTTAACTGCACGCGAAGCGTGCATGTCTTTGTGAGTTTGTATGTTTATAAAGACCATTGGAGCTCAGTTTAAACAAGACCCCCACTCATAAACTGCTTGGTGACATCAGTCTGTTAGGGAGGGCAAACATCAACAGGAATTTCTTGAACACAGCTCAAGGTCAGGTGCCAGATGATGATCATCAGCTAATCAGGCCACACATGACTTAAACACATGAGTGAAGTCTCCTGCCATCTTCAGAACTATTCCAGCATGTCATCCAGCTGAAATGCTGCTTGAGGCTGGCCTGTATTAAAAAGATACAACCCGGCAGCAGCCCGAGCCCCACTCACGATTCCCGCGGGAATTGTCTAGTTTGGGGCTCGGGCTTTGCAACGAGCCACTCTCCCCATAGCAAAGCTATGGAGAGAGTGTTCTTCCGCGCGTTTATTTTTTCTTTTTTTTTTTTTTTTTCTTCATCTTGCAACCGAAATTTTGATGTGTATCTAGTCCTAGGGCTTTGAGAAAACCCCCACAAATTATATATCAAAATGTGCGGCTCGGTCCCGATCGGTGTGCTATGACTTTTATAAGAATTTCGCGAAAATTTGGCTGAGTTATTCGCGAAAAACATGCGAAAAAAGTCCCATTGCAATGAATGGGATTTCTTCTCGAAAACACCAAAAAATCACTGTTTTTCTAAGCATGACGGCAAAGCCGTCGTGTCACTTACAGAGCTCATTCAAACGTCAAAACGCAGCTCTATGTCTCCTCTGTTCAGGACTGAAAACGGTACGCCCATAGGGCGTACCGTTTTCAGTCAGCGAGCCCTCAAATTTCCCTTGCGTCGCCAAAAAATGACGTGTTAGAGTGAAGTTTCAAACGAGATTTGAAAACACAGAGTGTGAGAGCAGGCACTCACCACTCAAAAAAATCCCCGAACAACTTGCGATAACGGCAAAACGGTACATCGGACCTGAATATTTTTTTCAGAAAAACGGATCTGAGACTCTTGTGCCTCATATAAAAGAAAAAGTGAAGCCCTAACTCATCCTTAAATTAAATGAGAGACATCTGTTTGGTAGAAAGTCCATTACTCGCTCTCATCTACTTCCATTATAACTTGACATGTAGTCCTCATGAGGGACAAGTTGTTTGTAAATCGTGATAACTCTGTCATTTCTCACACTATCTTTATAAAAATTACATCTTCACGATCCTAAGACTCTCCCGACGCTTACGATGTCCTTGGATTTAACCTAGCTCCAAAATCTGAGAAGATACAAGGGGTTGTTCGACACTGTCAAAAATCATCAATCTCTGACAGAACACTTAGTGAAAGTCTCTCAGTCAGGCCGCAGCTGCACCTGTAACCATGACAACGGAGCCTTAATCATTACTTGGCCAGCTGCTGCTGCTGTTTGATCTTTGTGGTCTGTGTGTGTTTGTGTTTGTTCTTATGACATAACGGGGACCTAGACTTTAAACAGCATCGAAATTGGGGGACCCATAGTATTAATGGGGACACTTACCATAAATGCATAGTATGTGTCCCGAAATACAAACTTGTGTCCGAAGGACACATGTTTGTGAGTGTTTGTGTGTGAAATTGACACTGAAGCCTTAACAACATGCCCACTTTTTAAGTGTTTGTGGACATTAGTCTCTGTGGTCCGTGTGTGTGAGAGTGTGCTTGTACTTATGAAATAAAGAGGACCTTGACTTTACACTTTGCCAGTATTTGGGGACACATAGTATTACTGGGGACCGTACTATAGCTAGCCAACTCATAAAGTGTTTGTGGACATTAGTCTCTGTGGTCAGTGTGTGTGTGTGTGTGTGTGTGTGTGTGTTTGTACTTATGACATTATGGGGACCTACATCGAAATTGGGGGACACAATGTTAATGGGGACACTTAATATAAATGGATAGTATGTGTTACTGAATAAAACTGTGCTCAAAGCGCACATGCTTTTGAGTGTGTTTGCCCGTAAAATAAAGACATGGAAGCTTTGACAGCTAAACACCTATAAAGTGTTCATGAACATTAGGCTGCTAAACCACACTAGGTATATCAAGAACACAGCTCAAGGTCAGTTGACAGGTGATGATGATCAGTTTATCAGGCCACACATGACTTAAACACATGAATAAAGTCTCGTGAAATCCAGAACTAAATCCCGGCAGCGGCCCGAGCCCCACTCACGATTCCCGCGGGAATTGTCTAGTTTTTTGGGGCTCGGGCTTTGCAACGAGCCACTCTCCCCATAGCAAAGCTATGGAGAGAGGACTTATCGCAAGTTGTTCGGGGATTTTTTCGAGTGGTGACTGTCTGCTTTCACACTCTGTTTTTTAAAATCCAGTTCAAATCTCCACTCTAAAAAGTGATTTTGGGGTGACGCAAGGGAGATTTGAGGGCTCGCTGACTGAAAACGGTACGCCCTATGGGGGTACCGTTTTCAGTCCTGAACAGAGGAGACATAGAGCTTCGTTTTGACGTTTGAATGAGCTCTGTAAGTGACACGACGGCTTCGCCATCAGCTTAGAAAAACAGTGTTTTTTTAGTGTGTTCGAGGAGTAATCCTATTCATTTTCAATGGGACTTTTTTCGCAGTTTTTCGCGAATAACTCAGCCATTTTTTCGCGAAATTCTTATAAAAGTCATAGCACACCGATCGGGACCGAGCCGCACATTTTGATATATAATTTGTTGGGGTTTTCTCAAAGCCCTAGGACTAGATACCAATCAAAAAAGTGGCCGCAAGATGAAGAAAAAAAAATAAACGCGCGTTTGATGAAGAAAAAAAATACCCGCGCGTTTATTTTTTTTTCTTCATCTTGCGGCCACTTTTTTGATTGGTATCGAGCCGCACCTGCACCTGTAACCATGACAACGGAGCCTTAATCATCACTTGGCCTGCTGCCAGGTGCTTCCAGGGGCACAGCTAATCAAGCCACACAGGACCAAGTCATATACAGAACTGTATGTGACTTGCCCTGTAAAATGGCAAGGGCAAGTCACATACAGGGCAAGTAAGCCTCCAAAGACTATGCATATTAGTCAAGCATTAGTAAATACTGAAGTCAGCATTTATAAACCTTTTTCTGACATGAATAATCAGTAATAACACATTTAAAGACACACTTAGAAATGTTTTACTCATCATTAATAAGCTTATTATTAAAGATTGGTAAATATTTAACTCATCATTAATAAGCATATTAGTAAAGGATTAGTGAATATTTTACTCATCATTAACAAGTATATTAGTAAAGGATATGTAAATGTGTGACTCATCATTAATTAGCATATTAGTAAGAGACCAGTAAATATTTTACTCATCATTAATAATCATATTAGTTATGCATTAGTATATGTTTCACTCATCATTAATAAGAATATTAGTAAGGGACCAGTAAATGTTTTACTCAGCATTAATTAGCAAATATGTGAAGTATTAGTAAATACTGAATTCATCATTAATAGAGAATTTCTGACATGAATAATCAGTAATAACTCATTTACAAACAAACTCATAAATGTGTTATTCATCATTAATCAGCATATTAGGAAAGGATTGGTAAATGTTTTAAGTATCATTAACAAGGATATTAGTGAAGGATTGGTCAATGTTTTACTCTTCATTAATAAGCATATAAGTAAAGGATTAGTGAATACTGAAATCATCATTTATAAAGCCTTTCTCTAGGGTGAATAATCAGTAATAGCACATTTATAGACACACTTTTAAATGTTATACTCATCATTTATAAGCGTATTAGTAAAAGATGAGTAAATGTTTTACCCATCATTAATAAGCATATTAGCAATGGATTAGTAAATGTTTACTCATCATTAATAAGCTTTTTAGCAAAGAATCAGTAATGTTTTACCCATCATCCCAGCATTTAGCCAAGTGAAGCCGTTGGGCAATTAAGGCTGGCAGGATAGATATACCTCATTTCAGAACCTGGCAGATCTGTCTGCTCTACAAGGTTGACTACCATATACACTTTGTGCATGTGCCATGGTATGTAGTTGTATATGTGTGACATATTGTTTTCTCATCTAGACCAATATATATGCGAAAGTGTGCGCGTAAGCGCACATGAGAGAGAGAGTGAGAGAAGGGGTCATAAAATCAAAACATCCCATTATAAGCTCATTGGCAATGCCTATGAACACCAAAATGAATGGATGAATGACTCACCGCAGCCATCTACAAAAGTGTATCATATTGTTTGGGCTACATTTCACTTCAGTTGACCAAGAATTAACAAATTTTGGTATCATGATTAAGTGTTTCTGCTATTTTTGGCTTCATGACATGTTGGTTGTGCTACATCTGAGCTAAATTTCCCCAATAATGGGATGTATTAGGGTGCTGGTTTGGCGGAGTGGTTGGCAACCACACAACGGTTGCAGCGGCCCGAGCCCCACTCACGATTCCCGCGGGAATTGTCTAGTTTGGGGCTCGGGCTTCAAACGAGCCACTCTCCCCATAGCAAAGCTATGGAGAGAGTGGCTCGTGGCGAAGCCACGAGCCACATGTATTCTTCCGCGCGTTTATTTTTTGGGGCTCGGGCTTTGCAACGAGCCACTCTCCCCATAGCAAAGCTATGGAGAGAGTGGCTCGTGGCGAAGCCATGAGCCACATGTATTCTTCCGCGCGTTTATTGTCTTTTTTTGGGGCTCGGGCTTTGCAACGAGCCACTCTCCCCATAGCAAAGCTATGGAGAGAGTGGCTCGTGGCGAAGCCACGAGCCACATGTGTTCTTCCGCGCGTTTATTTTTTCTTCATTTTTTTTTTTTTCATCATCTTGCAACCGGAATTTCGATGTGTATCTAGTCCTAGGGCTTTGACAAAACCCCAACAAATTATATATCAAAACGTGCGGCTCGGTCCCGATCGGTGTGCTATGACTTTTATAAGAATTTCGCGAAAAAATGCCCTAGTTATTCGCGAAAAACTGCGAAAAATGTCCCATTGAAAATGAATGGGATTACTCCTCGAACCCACCAAAAACGGCGGCCGGTCGTGTCACCTACAGAGCTCATTCAAACGTCAAAACGAAGCTCTATGTCTCCTCTGTTCAAGACTGAAAACGGTACGCCCTACGGGCGTACCGTTTTCAGTCAGCGAGCCCTCAAATCTCCCTTGCGTCGCCCAAAAATGATGTGTTAGAGTGAAGTTTCAAACGAGATTTGAAAACACAGAGGGTGAGAGCAGGCAGTCACCACTCGAAAAAATCCCCAAACAACTTGCGATAACGGCAAAACGGTACATCGGACCTGATTAATTTTTTCAGAAAAACGGATCTGAGACTCTTGTGCCTCATATAAAAGAAAAAGTGAAGCCCTAACTCATTCATAAATTAAATGAGAGACATCTGTTCGGTAGAAAGTCCTTTACTCGCTCTCATCTACTTCCATTATAACTTGACATGTAGTCCTCATGAGTGACAGGTAGTTTGTAAATTGCAATAACTCTGTCATTTCTCACACTATCTTCATAAAAATTACATCTTCACGATCCCAAGACTTGCCCGACGCTCACGATATGCTCAGAAATCCCATATCATCTACGGTTTATGAAATATAAGCAGCTGTTCGACACTGTCAGAAGTCATCATATTGTGATCTTTTAAGACAGGCAAAGTGTTGCATCTCCTCGCAGCTGTCCCTGTTACCATGACAACGGAGCCTTAATGATCACTTGGCCTGCTGCCAGGTGCTTCCAGGGGCTCAGCTACTCAAGCCACACAGGACCAAGTCATATACAGAACTGTATGTGACTTGCCCTGTAAAATGTAAGCCCGCAGGGCTTACATTTTACACGGCAAGTAAGCCTCCAAAGACTATGCATATTAGTCAAGGATTAGTAAATACTGAATTCATCGTTTATAAACCTTTTTTCTGACATGAATAATCAGTAATAACACATTTAAGGACACACTAAGAAATGTGTTACTCATCATTAATAATCATATAAGAAAAGGATTAGTAAATGTTTTACTCATCATTAATAAGCATATTAGTAAAGGATTATTAAATGTTTTACTCATCATGAATAATGATATCAGTAAAGGATTACAAATACTGAATTCATCATTTATAAAGCATTTTTCTGATAAGAACAATCAGTGATAATTCATTTATAGACACACTCTAAATGCTTTTGAATGGCAGTTTTGCTACAAGAATTGCTACTAGTCATAGGGTTTTGAGAAAAGCCCCATGAATCACATATGGTCAGCAAGTCCTCAAATTTCCCCTGCATTGACAAAAAATCTCTGATCAGAGTGAAGGATTCAAACAAAATTCAATCATTTTCTGCCTGGCAGACCTGATTTTTTATCTACATAAAGGTGCTGTCACTTAGCTAATCAAGCCACACAGGACCAAAACACATGAATAAAGTCAATTGCCATCTTTACAGTGTTAGCTAACTATTTCACAGTGTCACTGTCCCAGCTGCATAGTGTAGCCAGAATTTGACTTCAGTTAGCCCAGAATGAGGTTAGGCCCATGAAGCACAAATATGTGCATGTGTGTATTTTGGGTTGAAAGGGAATAATCTTCACACAGAATCTCCACCAATAAACACATAGTGTGTGTTTATGTGTTTAACTGCACGCGAAGCGTGCATGTCTTTGTGTGTTTGTATGTTTATAAAGACCATTGGAGCTCAGTTTAAACAAGACCCCCACTCATAAAGTGCTTGGTGACATCAGTCAGATAGGGAGGGCAAACAGCAACAGGAATATCTAGAACACAGCTCAAGGTCAGGTGACAGGTGATGATGATCAGTTTATCAGGCCACACATGACTTAAACACATGAATAAAGTCTCGTGCCATCCAGAACTAAATCCCGGCAGCGGCCCGAGCCCCACTCACGATTCCGCGGAATTGTCTGTTTAGGGGCTCGGGCTTTGAACCCACTCTCCCCATAGCAAAGCCACGAGCCACATGTGTTCTTCCGTTCGTTTATTTATAGGTTTTTTCTTCATATTCCGCCTGATTTTCGATTCGCATCTAGTCCTAGGACTTTGAGAAAAGCCCAACAAATTACATATCAAAACGTGCGGCTCGGTCCCGATCGGTGTGCTATGACTTTTATAAGAATTTCGCAAAAATATGGCCGAGTTATTCGCGAAAAACTGCGAAAAAAGTCCCATTGAAAATGAATGGGATTTCTCCCGAACACACCCAAAAATCACAGTTTTTCCAAGCTCGACGGCGAAGCCGTCGTGATAGCTACAGAGCTCATTCAAACGTCAAAACGTAGCTATTTGTCTCCTCTGTTCAAGACAAAAAAGCGTAAGCCCGTAGGGCTTACGCTTTTTTGTCAGCGAGTCCTCAAATCTCCCTTGCGTCGCCCCAAAATCTCAGATTAGAGTGAAGATTCAAATGAGATTTGAAAATACAGAGTTAGAGAGCAGGCAGTCTCCACTCAAAAAAATCCCCGAACAACTTGCGATAACGGCAAAACGGTACATCGGACCTGAATAATTTTTTCAGAAAAACGGAACTGAGTCTCTTGTGCCTCGTTTAAAAGAAAAAGTGAAGCCCTAACTCATTCTGAAATTATTTTAGAGCCAGCTGTTTGCTCCCAATCCGATCCACCGCTCCCATCTACTTCCAGTATAAACTGATGTGACATCTCCCTTCTGGACAGGCTGTTTGTAAATCGCGATAACTCTGTCATTTCTCACACTATCTTCATAAAAATTATATCTTCACGATCCCAAGACTCTCCCGACGCTCACGATGCTCTTGGATTTAACCTAGCTCAAAAATTTGCGAAGATACAGGGACTTGTTTGACACTGTCACAGCAATCCTCAAATGATAAGTGAAAGAAAGCGTCTGCTCTCTCTCCGCAGCTGCTCCTGTTGCCATGACAACGGAGCCCTTAAGTATCACTTGGCCTGCTGCCAGGTGCTGCATGAAGCTCAGCTTATCAAACCACAGAGGACCAAAACACAAGAATAAAGTTAAATGCCATCTCTGTGTGTATGTGATTGGTGACGTCAGTCACCAATCACATACACACAGCATGTTTCATGACATTGTTTGTCAGCTATACTTGACCTCAGTTAACCCAGAGCATGATTTGTGTATGTGATTGGTGACGTCAGTCACCAATCACATACACAAAGCATGTTTCATGACATTGTTTGTCAGCTATACTGGACCTCAGTTAACCCAGGGCATGATTTGTGTATGTGATTGGTGACGTCAGTCACCAATCACATACACAAAGCATGTTTCATGACATTGTTTGTCAGCTATATGTGACCTCAGTTAACCCAGAGCATGATTTGTGTATGTGATTGGTGTCAGTCACCAATCACATACACAAATCATGTTTCATGACATTGTTTGTCAGCTATATGTGACCTCAGTTAACCCAGAGCGTGATTTGTGTAAGTGATTGGTGACGTCAGTCACCAATCACATACACAAAGCATGTTTCATGACATTGTTTGTCAGCTATACTGGACCTCAGTTAAGCCAGGGCATGATCTGTGTCTGTGATTGGTGGACGTCAGTCACCAATCACATACACAAAGCATGTTTCATGACATTGTTTGTCAGCTATATGTGACCTCAGTTAACCCAGAGCATGATTTGTGTATGTGATTGGTGTCAGTCACCAATCACATACACAAAGCATGTTTCATGACATTGTCAGCTTTATGTGACCTCAGTTAACCCAGAGCGTGATTTGTGTAAGTGATTGGTGACGTCAGTCACCAATCACTTTGTCAGCTATACTGGACCTCAGTTAACCCAGAGCATGATTTGTGTAAGTGATTGGTGACGTCAGTCACCAATCACATACACAAAGCATGTTTCATGACATTGTCAGCTTTATGTGACCTCAGTTAACCCAGAGCGTGATTTGTGTATGTGATTGTCAGTCACCAAACATATACACAATGTGCATGTTGCAAGCCTCCAAAAATTACTCATATTAGTCAATGATTAGTAAATACTGAATTGATCATTTATAAACCCTTTTTTATATGAATAATCAGTAACAACACATTTAAAGACACACTTATAATTGTTTAACTCATCATAAATAAGCTCTTTCGTAAAGACTGGTACATTTTTAACTCATCATTAATAAGCATGTTAGTAAAATATTACTGGATGTGTTACTCATCATAAATAATCATAGTAGTAAAGGATTAGTAAATACTGATTCATCATTAAAAGAGCATTATTCTGACATGAATAATCAGTAATAACTCATTTATAGACACACTCATAAATGTGTTACTCATCTTTAGTCAGCATATTAGTTAAGGGTTAGTTAATGTTTTACATAGCATTATTAAGCATAAAAGTAAAGGATTAGTGAATGTTTTTATCATCATTAATAAGAATATTAGTTTAGTCATTGTGTATGTTTAACTCATCATTAATAAGCATATGAGAAAAGAAAAACTAAACTTTTTACATATCATAAATAGGCATATAAGAAAAGGATTAGTAAATATTTTACTCATTATTAATAAGCATATTAGTGAAGGATCAGTAAATGTTTCACTCATCATAACTAATCATAATAGTTAAGGATTAGTAAAAGTGTTACTCATCATTAATAAGGATATTAAAGAAGGATTAGTTAATTTTTTACTCATAAATAAGCATATCAGTGAAGGATTAGTAAATAACAAATTCATCATTAAGAAAGCATTTTTCTGACATGTGTAATCAGTAATAACTCATTTGTAGACACACTTATAAAAGTGTTACTCAGCATTAATCAGCATATGAGTAAAGGATAAGTAAATGTTTTACTCATGATAAATAAGTACATAAGCAAAAGATTAGTAAATGTTTACTTATCATTAATAAGCATGTTAGTAATGGCTTAGTGATTGTTTACCCATCACTAATAAGCATTTTAGTAAAGGGCTAGTAAATGTGCAACTCATCATTAATAACTGTCTTTGATAAGGATTAGTAAATGTTTTACTCATCATTAGATAGCATATCAGTAAAGGATTAATGAATGTTTTACTCATCATTAATAAGCATATAAGGAAAGGATTATTAAATACTGAATTCATCATTAATGAAGCATCAGTAAAGGATTAGTAAATGTTTTACAAATCATTAATAAATGTATTAGTTAAGATTGCTTAATGTTTTACTTATCATTAATAAGCATATAAGTAAGGACCAGTAAATGTTTTACTCACCATTAATAATCACATTGGTTAAGGATTAGTTCATGTTTAACTCATCATAAATAAGCACATTAGTAAAGGATTAGTTAATGTTTTACTTATCATTAATAAGCATATTTGTAAGGGATCAGTAAATTTTTCAATCATCATTTATTATCATATTAGTTAAGGATTAGTAAAAGTGTTACTCATCATTAATGAGCTTATTAGAAAAGGATTTATAGACACACTTATAAATGTGTTACTCATCATTAATCAGCATATGAGTGAATCAGCATATGAGTAAAGGATAAGTAAATGTTTTGCTCACCATAAATAAGCCGATTAAGCGATCATTAAAAACTGAATTCATCATTTTTTAACTGTAAGCCCATAGTCAATTGCCATCTTTACAGTGTTACCAAACGTTTTCACAGTGTCACTGTCACAGCTGTATAGTCTAGCCAGAATTGGACTTCAGTTAGCCCAGGATGAGGTTAGGCGCATGAAGCACAAATATGTGCATGTGTCTATTTTGGGTTAAAAGAAATAATCTTCACACAGAATCTCCACCAATAAACACATAAACACATAGTATGCGTTTATGTGTTTAACTGCTTGCGTAGCGTGCATGTCGTTGTGTGTTTGTATGTTTATAAAGACCATTGGAGCTCAGTTTAAACAAGACCCCCACTCATAAAGTGCTTGGTGACATCAGTCTGTTAGGGGAGGGCAAACACCAACAGGAACACAACTCAAGGTCAGGTGCCAGTTGATTGACATAAGCTAACCAGGCAAAACACAACTTAATTACATGAAGTCTCCTGCCATCTCCAGAACTATTCCAGCATGTCATCCAGCTGAAATGCTGCTTGAGGCTGGCCTGTATTAAATTGACAAATCCCGGCAGCGGCCGAGCCCCCTCACGATTCCCGGGGAATTGTCTGGATTTAGAGGCTCGGGCTTTAACGAACCACTCTCCCCATAGCAAAGCTATGGAGAGTGGCGTAACTCCAGCCACATGTATCCTTCCGCGCGTTTATTTGGGGCTCGGGCTTTGCAACGAGCCACTCTCCCCATAGCAAAGCTATGGAGAGTGGCTCGTGTGGCTTTCTTCACGTTTATTGTCTTTTTCATCTTCCGGACGTTTGATTTCTAGTCCTAGGGCTTTGAGAAAACCCCAACAAATTATATATCAAAACGTGCGGCTCGATCCCGATCGGTGTGCTATGACTTTTATAAGAATTTCGCGAAAAAATGGCCGAGTTATTCGCGAAAAACTGCGAAAAAAGTCCCATTGAAAATGAATGGGATTTCTCCCGAACACTCCAAAAAATCACTGTTTTTCCAAGCACGACGGCGAAGCCGTCGTGATAGCTACAGAGCTCATTCAAACGTCAAAAAGTAGCTATTTGTGTCCTCTGTTCAAAACAAAAAAGCGTAAGCCCTATGGGCTTACGCTTTTTTGTCAGCGAGTCCTCAAATCTCCTTTGCGTCGGCCAAAAATGACTTTTTAGAGTGGAGTTTCAAACATGATTTGAAATAACTCAGTGTGAGAGCAGGCAGTCACCACTCCAAAAAATCCCCGAACAACTTGCGATGACGGCAAAACGGTACATCGGACTTGAATAATTTTTTCAGAAAAACGTATCTGAGACTCTTGTGCCTCATACAAAAGAAAAATTGAATCCCTAACTCATTCTGAAATTATTTTAGAGCCAGCTGTTTGCTCCCAATCCGATCCACCGCTCCCATCTACTTCCAGTATAAACTGATATGACATCTCCCTTCTGGACAGGCTGTTTGTAGATCGCGATAACTCTGTCATTTCTCACACTATCTTCATAAAAATTACATCTTCACGATCCCAAGACTCTCCCGACGCTCACGATGCCCTTGGATTTAACCTAGCTCAAAAATTTGCGAAGATACAGGGACTTGTTTGACACTGTCACAAACAGCAATCCTCTCATGATAAGTGAAAGAAAGCGTCTGCTCTCTCTCCGCAGCTGCTCCTGTTGCCATGACAACGGAGCCCTTAAGTATCACTTGGCCTGCTGCCAGGTGCTGCATGGAGCTTCTCAAACCACAGAGGACCAAAACACGAGAATAAAGTTAAATGCCATCTCTGTGTGTATGTGATTGGTGACGTCAGTCACCAATCACATACACACAGCATGTTTCATGACATTGTTTGTCAGCTATACTTGACCTCAGTTAACCCAGAAACATGCTGTGTGTGTATGTGATTGGTGACGTCAGTCACCAATCACATACACAAAGCATGTTTCATGACATTGTCAGCTATATGTGACCTCAGTTAAGCCAGAAACATGCTGTGTGTGTATGTGATTGGTGACATCAGTCACTGTAAGCCCGCAGAGCTTACAGTCTACAGGTCAAGTAAGCCTCCAAAAACTATGCATATTAGTCAAGGATTTGTAAATACTGAATTCATCATTTAAAAATCTTTTTTCTGACATGAATAATCAGTAATAACACCTTTCAGGACACACTAAGAAATGTGTTACTCATCATTAATAATCAGATTAGTTAAGGAGTAGTAAAAGTGTTACTCATCATTAATAATCAGATTAGTTAAGGAGTAGTAAAAGTGTTACTCATCATTAATAAAGCATTAGTAAAGGATTAGTAAATGTTTAACTCATTAAATAAGCATATTGGTGAAGGATTAGTAAATACTGAATTCATCATTAATAAAGCATTTTTCCCACATGAATAATCAGTAATAACTCATTTATAGACACACTTATAAAATGTTACTCATCATTAATCAGCATATGAGTAAAGGATAAGTAAATGTTTTACTCATCATAAATAAGTATATAAGCACAAAATGTGCATGTGTGTAGTAAATGTTTCACTTACCATTAATAAGCATGTTAGTAAAGGCTTAGTGAATGTTTTAACCATCACTAATAAGCATATTAGTAAAGGGCTAGAAAATGTTTAACTCATCATTAATAAGCGTTTTAGTTAAGGATTAGTAAATGTTTTACTCATCATTAATAAGCATATTAGGAAAGGATTATTTAATACTAAATTCATCATTAATAAAGCATTAGTAAAGGATTAGTAAATGTTTTACTAATCATTAATGTTTATAAAGACCATTGGAGCTCAGTTTAAACAAGACCCCCACTCATAAAGTGCTTGGTGAAATCAGTCTGTTGGGAAAGGCAAACACCTACAGGTATATCAAGAACACAGCTCAAGGTCAGGTGCCAGGTGATGATCATCAGCTAATCAGGACACACATGAATAAAGTCTCCTGCAATCTCCAGAACTATTCCAGCATGTTCATCCACCTGAAATGCTGCTTGAGGCTGGCCTGTATTAAAATGATAAATCCCGGCAGCGGCCCGAGCCCCACTCACGATTCCCGCGGGAATTGTCTAGTTTGGGGCTCGGGCTTTGCAACGAGCCACTCTCCCCATAGCAAAGCTATGGAGAGAGTGGCTCGTGGCGAAGCCACGAGCCACATGTATTCTTCCGCGCGTTTATTGTATTTTTCTTTTTCTTCATCTTGCAACCAGAATTTTCGATGTGTATCTAGTCCTAGGGCTTTGAGAAAACCCCCACAAATTATATATCAAAACGTGCGGCTCGGTCCCGATCGGTGTGCTATGACTTTTATAAGAATTTCGCGAAGATTTGGCCGAGTTATTCGCGAAAAACTGCGAAAAAAGTCCCATTGAAAATGAATAGGATTACTCCTCGAACTCACCAAAATAACACTGTTTTTCTAAGCACGACGGCGAAGCCGTCGTGTCACCTACAGTGCTCATTCAAACGTCAAAACGCAGCTCTATGTCTCCTCTGTTCAAGACTGAAAAGCGTAAGCCCGTAGGGCTTACGCTTTTCAGTCAGCTAGCCCTCAAATCTCCCTTGCGTCGGCCAAAAATCACTTTTTAGAGTGAAGTTTCAAATGAGATTTGAAAAAGTAGAGGTTGAGAGCAGGCAGTCACTACTCGAAAAAATTCCCGAACAACTTGCGATAACGGCAAAACGGTACATCGGACCTGAATAATTTTTTCAGAAAAACGGATCTGAGACTCTTGTGCCTCATATAAAAGAAAAAGTGAAGCCCTAACTCATCCTCAAATTAAATGAGAGACATCTGTTCGGTAGAAAGTCCATTACTCGCTCTCATCTACTTCCATTATAACTTCACATGTAGTCCTCATGAGTGACAGGTAGTTTGTAAATCGCGATAACTCTGTCATTTCTCACACTATCTTCATAAAAATTACATCTTCACGATCCCAAGACTCTCCCGACGCTTACGATGTCCTCAACATAAAAATAGGTCCAATGGTGACAAAGATACAGGCCGCTGTTTGACACTGTCAGAAGTCATCAAATTTCAGTCATTTTAGACAGCCAAAGTGTTTGCCTCAGGCAGCACCTGCACCTGTAACCATGACAACGGAGCCTTAATGATCACTTGGCCTGCTGCCAGGTTCTTCTAGGGGCTCAGCTAATCAAGCCACACAGGACCAACTAGAAAACAAAATTGATTCGCCATACCTTCACCTAGAGGAATCATACAAGTTTTAAAACGCAGCTGTATGTCTCCTCTCCTCAGAACTGAAAAACGTAAGCCCTACAGGCTTACGTTTTTCAGTCACCAAGCCTCCAAAAACTGCTGTGTCGATCAAAGATCCACAGATTTTCAGTGAGATCCTTATCTGATCATCAGATCTTGAGTGAGAGAGCAGGCAGTCACCACTTAAAAAATCTCCGAACAACTTCCCGTAACGGGAAAACAGTACATCAGACCAGAATAATTTTTTCAGAAAAACGGATCTGAGAGTCTTGGGCCTCATTTAAAGCAAAATGTGAAGCCCTAACTTATTGTTAAAATAAATGAGAGCCAGCTGTTTGGTCCAAAGTACATCAATTTGTACCATAGAGGTCCATTCAATGCTGAGAACTCGTGAATATTTTGGACAGGCTATTTGTAAATCGCGATAACTCTGTCATTTCTCACACTATCTTCATTAAAATTACATTCATGATCCCAAGACTTGCCCGACGCTCACAATGTGCTCATAAATCCCATATCCTCAACAATTTTTGAAATATCAGCCGAAGTTCGGCACCATTGAAGAACCAAGAAAAAGCATGACAGACAGTCATTGTAATTGAAACCCCTGTGTAACTGATAACAATCTATCTCTTCTTTTGAAGTTCATACATTAATCTGCTGTTTGATCTCTGTGGTCTGTGTGTGTGTGAGTGTGTGTTTCTTATGATATTACAGGGACATAGACTTTAAACAGCACCGAAATTGGGGGACCCATTGTATTAATGAGGACACTTACTATAAATGTATAGTATGTGTCCCTAAATACAAACTTGTGTCCGAAGGACACATGTTTGTGAGTGTTTGTGTGTGAATTTGACACTGAAGCTTTAACAACATGCCCACTTTTAAAGTGTTTGTGGACATTAGACTCTGTGGTCTGTGTGTGTGAGAGTGTGCTTGTACTTATGAAATTAAGAGGAACTTGCCTTTACACAACGCCCGTATTTGGGGACACAAAGTAGTAATGGGAACACATACTATAAAGGTATATTATGCCCCCCTAAACGATCCTGTGCGCGAAGCGCACATGTTTTTGAATGTCTATGTGTGTGAATGAAAGACATTGAAGCCTTTACAGCTGGCCAACTTATTTAGTGGTTGTGGACATTAGCCTCTGTGGTTTTTGTGCGTGTGTGTGTGTGTGTTTGTACTTATGACATTACAGGGACCTCGACTTTAAACAGCACCGAAATTGGGGGAAAAATAGTATTAATGGGGACACTTACTTTAATTTTATAGTATGTGTTACTAAATAAAACTGTGCATGAAGCGCACATGCTCGTGAGTGTGCGTGCCCGTGAATTAATGACATGGAAGCCTTGTATAGGTATATCAAGAACACAACTCAAGGTACAGGTGCCAGGTGATGATGATCAGTTTATCAGGCCACACATGACTTAAACACATGAATAAAGTCTTGTGCCATCCAGAACTATTTTAGCATTTCATCCAGCTGAAATGCTGCTTGAGGAAGCCATGTATTAAATTGATAAATCCCGGCAGCGGCCCGAGCCCCACTCACGATTCCCGCGGGAATTGTCTAGTTTGGGGCTCGGGCTTTGCAACGAGCCACTCTCCCCATAGCAAAGCTATGGAGAGAGTGGCTCGTGGCGAAGCCACGAGCCACATATGCTCTTCCGTTCGTTTATTTATTTATTTTTTCTTCATATTCCGCCTGATTTTTGATTTGCATCTAGTCCTAGGGCTTTGAGAAAACCCCACAAATTATATATCAAAAGCGTGCGGCTCGGTCGATCGATTGTGCTATGACTTTTATAAATTTCGCGAAAAAATGGCGAGTTATTCGCGAAAAACTGCGAAAAAAGTCCCATTGAAAATGAATGGGATTTCTCCCAAACACACCAAAAATCACTGTTTTTCTAAGCCCGGGCCTTTCGTATCCTAAACTCATTCAAACGTCAAAACTGTATGTCTCTCTCTTCAGGACTGAAAAACGGTACGCCCGTGCGTACCGTTTCAGTCACCTCAAATCTCCCTTGCGCTAGCCCAAAATGACTTATTAGAGTGGAGTTTCAAATGTGATTTGAAATAACAGAGGTGTGAGCAGGCAGTCACCACTCGAAAAATTCCCGAACAACTTGCGATACGGCAAAAGCGGTACATCGGACCTGTATAATTTTTCAGAAAAATGGATCTGAGACTCTTGTGCCTCATATAAAAGAAAAAGTGAAGCCCTAACTCATTCTTAAATTAAATGAGAGACATCTGTTGGTAGAAAGTCCATTTCTCGCTCTCATCTACTTCCATTATAACTTGACATGTAGTCCTCATGAGTGACAGGTAGTTTGTAAATCGCGATAACTCTGTCATTTCTCACACTATCTTCATTAAAATTACATATTCACGATCCCAAGACTTGCCCGGCTCACGATACGCTCAGAAATCCCATATCATCTCCGGTTTTTGAAATATAAGGAGGTGTTGAGAACTCTCAGAAGTCATCCTATTGGGATGATTTAAGACAGGCAAAGGGTTGCACCTCCTCGCAGCTGTCCCTGTTACCATGACAACGGAGCCTTAATCATCACTTGGCCTGCTGCCAGGTGCTTCCAGGAGATCAGCTTATCAAGCCACACAGGACCAAGTCATTTACAGAACTGTATGTGACTTGCCCTGTAAAATGTAAGCCCGCAGGGCTAACATTTTACAGCAAATAAACCTCAAAACTATGCATATTAGTCAAGCAATAGTAAATACTGAATTAATCATTTATAAACCTTTTTCTGACATGAATAATCAGTAATAACACATTTAAGGACACACTAAAAATGTTTCACTCATCATTGATAAGCTTATTAGTAAGGGACTAGTAAATAATTTACTCACCATTAATAGTCATATTAGTTTAGGATTAGTATGTTTTTCTCATCATTAATAAGCATATTATGAAATGATTTGTTATGTTTGACTCATGATAAATAAGCATATTAGTGAAGGATTAGTAAATAACAAATTCATCATTAATAAAGCATTTTTCTGACATGAATAATCAGTAATAACTAAGTTGTAGACACATTTATAAAGTTGTTACTCATCATTTATCAGCATATTAGGAGAGGATTGGTAAATGTTTTATGTATCAATAACAAGCATATATCAAAAGTGATAGTGAATACTGAAATCATCATTTATAAAGCCTTTCTCTGGTGTGAATAATCAGTAATAACATATTTATAGACACACTTTTAAATGTTATACTCATCATTTAGAAGCATATTAGTAAAAGATGAGTAAATGTTTTACCCATCATTAATAAGGATATTAGCAATGGATTAGTAAATACTGATTTCATCATTTGTAAAGCATTTTTCTGACCTGACTTATGAGTAATAACACATTTATAGACACACTTTTAAATGTTATAGTTATCATTAATAAGCGTTTTAGTAAAGGATCAGTACAAAATATTTACTTCACCCAGAAATGTGATGTGAGGATGTGTTTGGTGACGTCACATCTGGTTTCATAATATTTTGGTTTGGTTTGCTTATATTTGACCTTCGTAAGTCCAGAAAGCGTGATATTAGGAGGTGTTTGATGACATCAGTGAGCTTCTTTGGCCTTCTGTCTGTGTAACAGACACAGGAGATGGTGTGTGGGACAGCGCATGTGTGTGTCTGCCTGATATGTTTAACCCTTACACCTGTAATGTTACATCAAATCATAAGGAGGCCATCATCCTTGCATATATCAAGAGGAGACCTGAAAATCAGATGCCAGGTGATGGGCATCTGCCAATCACCATACATTCATCATAGACCAATCCATATCAAGCAACACTGCTACATATGATGTGACTGTTGTTAGTTACTAGGGATAACAGCTAACAGCCATTAACTTAACTGTTGTTTATTAGCTGCAACAGCTGTTGTAGCTAATAAACAACTAATGGCTTAACTGTTGCAGCTAACTGTTAGCTTTAACTACCCAAAGACAATTGTTTCTCTTGTCTACCATAAGTTCTTATTTTCAGTTTGAATATCTAAGATTATACTTCTAGAAAATGATCACCACAACCATTCAGACATGAGGACCCTCCAGAAATGAGATGTAGCATCTCAAGAGGCTAACCTCTAATAAATCAGACGGCAGGCCGATGATACATGGACCTGTCCCTAACTTTAGTTCTTACTTCGTCCACTTGTCTCCTCTTACTTCCTTCCTTTGCCCTCACCCAACACAGCATCGTGTGGATTTGCTGTTCATCATGAGACTGGGATCCACATTCAAGATTTCCTGCTGCTTAACAGAAGGTTTTTCTTGCCGCCATGATGGAGGATCCATGATTGGCTATATGGATTCATGTTGGGTGTTGGATGTATATATTTGTATATATATGTATATGTGTATTCTATATGTATATATGTATCTATGCATATATGTGTATCCATAAAATGAAGAGCTTTATGCTCTATTGAAAAATGACTTGTGATAACACTTGTTATGAATTGGCGCTATACAAATAAAGATTGATTGATTGATTGATTGTCTAACTCATCACAGACAAATCTATTTCAAGCAGAACTTCTTACGTCAGTATGATGTTCCTTATATAGTTTGTAATGGCTAACAATATTTATACAGCTAACAGATAAGGGCTAAAAACCTTATGACTATCGTTTCATTTTAAATTAAACCACTCAGATATGTATCACTAATATGTGACATGAACCTTGTCAGAAGTAATTTCTAAGAAGTAAACTTCTGAGGAGAGCACATGTCTGAGTAACCATCATGACCACAGGCTAACATACATTAGCTGCTATTATTTTCAAACATGCAGTCACCTCCTGTTGTCATCACATCCGCCAGTCTTCTGTGTTTGGTCCATAGAGCATTTAGCCAAGTGAAACCGTTGGGTCAATTAAGGCTGGCAGGATGGATATCTGATTTCAGAACCTGGCAGATCCGTCTGCTTTGCAAGGTTGACTACCACATACACTTTCTGCATGTGCCATGGTATATAGTTGTATTTGTGTGATATATTGTTTTCTCATCTAGACCAGTATATATATGCGAAAGTGTGGCGTAAGCACACATGAGAGAGAGTGAGAGAAGGGTCATAAAATCAAAACATCCCATAATGAGCTCATTGGCAATGCCTATGAACACCAAAATGAATGGATTAATGACTTAGGCGCCATCTACAAATGTGTATCATATTGTTTGGAATACATTTCACTTCAGTTGACCAAGAACTGACAAATTTTGGTATCATGATTAAGTGTTTCTGCTATTTTTGGCTTCATGACATCTTGGTTGGGCTACATTTGAGCTAAATTTCCCCAGAAATGGGATGTATTAGGGTGCTGGTTTGGCATAGTGGTTGGCAACCACACAGCTTGCAGCGGCAGCCCACTCCGATTCAAGGAATTGTCTAGTTCTTCATCTTCGGACAGAATTTGATTATATCTAGTCCTAGGGCTTTGAAAAACCCCACAAATTATATATCAAAATGTGCGGCTCGGTCGATCGTGCTATGACTTTTATAAGAATTTAAAAATGGCAGTTATTCGAAAAACTGCGAAAAAAGTCCCATTGAAAATGAATGATTACTCTCGACACACCAAAAAACACTGTTTTTCCCGACGCAAAACATTAGTCTGAAACTCATTCAAGCGTAGCTCTATGTCTCCTCTGTTCAGGACTGAAAAGCAGTGCCCGTGAGTTTCCCTCAAATCTCCCTTGCTAAAATGACAAGTGAGTTTCAAATGAGATTTGAAAAAAGAGGTGAGAGCAGGCAGTCACCACTCGAAAAAATCCCGAACAACTTGCGATACGGCAAAAGCGGTACATCGGACCTGAATAATTTTTTCAGAAAAAGCGGATCTGAGACTCTTGTGCCTCATATAAAAGAAAAAGTGAAGCCCTAACTCATCCTTAAATTAAATGAGAGACATCTGTTGGTAGAAAGTCCATTACTCGCTCTCATCTACTTCCATTATAACTTGACATGTAGTCCTCATGAGTGACAGGTAGTTTGTAAATCGCGATAACTCTGTCATTTCTCACACTATCTTCATAAAAATTACATCTTCACGATCCCAAGACTCTCCGGCCTTACGATGTCCTCAACATAAAAATAGGTCCAATGGTGACAAAGATACAGGCCGCTGTTTGACACTGTCAGAAGTCATCAAATTTCAGTCATTTTAGACAGCCAAAGTGTTTGCCTCAGGCGCACCTGCACCTGTTACCATGACAACGGAGCCTTAATGATCACTTGGCCAACTGCCAGGTCCTTCTAGGACTCAGCTAATCAAGCCACACAGGACCAACTAGAAAACAAAATTGATTGCCATACATTCACCTAGAGCAGTGGTTAAACTACTGTACTAATGTAGAACATGAATACCTGTCAGGTTTCAAACAGTTGTTTCTAGTTCAAGTTCAAACTGTAAATGTTGTATTGTGATTGATAAAGGCCTAAATGTTCAGAACTGAGGATGGATTAATGAGGCATCATGGAGAAGAAATGTGTCCTGAATCTAAGATTCTTCTATTAACATCCTCAGTCAGACAGCCTTCTTAAGATGTTGTGAGTCTGTAACAGTTTCAAGGTTATTAATGAATATGTTCCAGAAATGTTAATTTTTTTCAAAAGTGAACTGGCTTGTCCACTGACATAGCTAGTAAATGTATTTAGTGAAAAAAATAATATACTTAAAAGTTTTATTTCTATTTGTGCATGTTAAATGTACATTAGCCTTACAATTTGTTTTTCTCGCTGTAATGTGTGAGTCAAAACATGGCTGGAGGTCAAGTATTAATACAGGCTTGAAAAGTTTACCACTGACCTAAGGAATCATTCAAGTTTTAAAAATGTATGTCTTCTTCAGAAAGCATAAGCCATGGCTTCTAAAACTGCTGTGTCGATCAAAATCACAGATTTTCAGTGAAATCCTTATCTGATCATCAGATCTTGAGTGAGAAAACAGGCAGTCACCACTTAAAAATCAACAACAATAGCAAACGGTACATCAGACCAGAATAATTTTTCAGAAAAAACGGATCTGAGAGTCTTGGGCCTCATTTAAAGCAAAATGTGAAGCCCTAACTTATTATTAAAATAAATGAGAGCCAGCTGTTTGGTGAAGTACATAAATTTCTACCATAGAGGTCCATTCAAAGCTGATCTGATATATTTTGGACAGGCTATTTGTAAATCACGATAACTCTGTCATTTCTTACTATCTTCATTAAATTTATATATTCAGATCCCAAGACTTGGGGCTCACAATGTGCTCATAAATCCCATATCTTCAACAATTTTTGAATTATCAGCTGTTACACCATTGAAGAACCAAGAAAAAGCATTACAGACAGTCATTGTAATTGAAATTGTGTAACTGATAACAATCTCTCTCTCCTTTTGAAGTTGATACATTCATCTGCTGTTTGATCTCTGTGGTCTGTGTGTGTGTGAGTGTGTGTTTGTTCTATGACATTACAGGACCTAGACTTTAAAACAGCACCAAAATTGACCCATTGTATTAATGGGACACTTAATAAATGTATCGTATGTGTCCCTAAATACAAACTTGTGTCCAAACACATGTTTGTGAATGTTTATTAAGTGAATAGAAGCTTTATCCACTTTTAAAGTGTTTGTGGACATTAGACTCTGTGGTCTGTGTGTGTGAGAGTGTGTTGTACTTATGACATTAAGAGGAACTTGACTTTACACAACCATGTTGGGGACACATAGTATTAATGGGGACACATACTATAAAGGTATATTATGTAAATATTAGTCTTGGTGTTAATCTATGTGTGTGAATGAAAGACATTGAAGCCTTTGCTGCCAACTTATTTAGTGGTTGTGACATCAGCCTCTGTGGTTTGTGTGCATGTGTGTGTGTGTACTTATGACATTACAGGGACCTAGACTTTAAACAGCAAATTAAAAACAATATTAATGACACTTACTTTAAATTTATAGTATGTGTTACTAAATAAAACTGTGCCGGACATGCTCGTGGTGTGTGTGCCGTGATTATGGAAGCCTTGTATAGGTATATAAAAACACAACTCAAGGTCAGGTGCCAGGTGATGATGATCAGTTTATCAGGCCAAACATGACTTAAACACATGAATAAAGTCTTGTGCCATCCAGAACTATTTTAGCATTTCATCCAGTTGAAATGCTGCTTGAAACTGGTCTGTATTAAAAGATAAATCCGGCAGCCCGAGCCCACTCACGATTCAATGATTTGCTCGGGCTTTTAACAACCACTCTATATGGAAAATTAATGTTTCAAAACCACATGTATTCTTCCGCCGTTTATTGTATTTTCTTTTCTTCATCTTGCAACCAGAAATTTGATGTGTATCTAGTCCTAGGGCTTTGAAAAACCCCAACAAATTATACATCAAAAGCGTGCGGCTCGGTCGATCGTGTGCTATGACTTTATAAAATTTGAAAAAATGGCGAGTTATTAGCGAAAAACTGCAAAAAAGTCCCATTGAAAATGAATGGGATTTCTCCCAAACACACCAAATCACTGTTTTCTAAACGCGGCCGTCGTGTCCTGAAACTCATTCAAACGTCAAAACGAAGCTGTATGTCTCCTCTGTTCAGGACTGAAACGTAGCCCGTGGGCGACATTTTCTCAGCAACTCAAATCTGTGCTAGCCCAAAATGACTTATTAGAGTGGAGTTTCAAATGAGATTTGAAAAAGCAGAGGGTGAGCAGGCAGTCACCACTCGAAAAATCCCGAACAACTTGCGATAACGGCAAAAGCGGTACATCTGACCTGATAATTTTTTCAGAAAAATGGATCTGAGACTCTTGTGCCTCATATAAAAGAAAAAGTGAAGCCCTAACTCATTCTGAATTTAATGAGAACCAGCTGTTTGGTCCAAAAGTCCATTCTCCCATTCCATTCAACTCCATATCTCTTGCCCAATCTGGACAGGTGTTTGTAAATCGCGATAACTCTGTCATTTCTCAAACTACCTTCATAAAATTACATATTCACGATCCCAAGACTTGCACGCTCACGATATGCTCAGAAATCCCATATCATCTACGGTTTTTGAAATATAAGCATCTGTTCGACACTGTCAGAAGTCATCATATTGCGATCATTTAAGACAGGCAAAGTGTTGCATCTCGCAGCTGTCCCTGTTACCATGACAACGGAGCCTTAATCATCACTTGGCCTGCTGCCAGGTGCTTCCAGAGCTCAGCTAATCAAGCCACACAGGACCAAGTCATTTACAGAACTGTATGTGACTTGCCCTGTAGAAAGGGCTTCCAGTTTAACAATAACTCAAAGACTATGCATGTTAGTCAAGGATCAGTAAATACTGAATTAATCATTTATAAACCTTTTTCTGACATGAATAATCAGTAATAACACATTAAGGACACACTAAGAAATGTGTTACTCATCATTGAATAGTCATATAAGAAAGGATTAGTAAATCTTTTACTTATCATTAATAAGCATATTAGTAAAGGATTAGTTAATGTTTTTTACTCATTATTAAGCATATTAGTGAAGGATTAGTAAAAATTTTACTCATCATTTATAAGCATATTAGTAAGGATAGTAATTGTTTCACTCATCATTAATAATCATATTAGTTAGGATTATTAAAAGTGTTACTCATCATTAATAAGAATATTAGAAAAGGATTAGTTAATGTTTTACTCATAAATAAGCATATTAGTGAAGGATTAGTAAATAACAAATTCATCATTAATAAAGCATTTTCTGACATGAATAATCAGTAATAACTCATTTATAGACACACTTATAAATGTTACTCATCATTAATCAGCATATGAGTAAAGGATAAGTAAATGTTTTACTCATCATAAATAAGTATATAAAAAGATTAGTAAATGTTTTACTTATCATTAATAAACATGTTAGTAAAGGCTTAGTGAATGTTTTACCCATCGCTAATAAGCATATTAGTAAAGGGTTTAGTAAAATGAAATCATTGCTACTAGTCATATGATTTTAGAAAAGCCCCACAAATCATATATCATCAGTAAGTCCTCAAATTTTCATTAAAAATCTCTGATCAGAGTGAAGGATTCTTCGAAATTCAAAGCGATTTCTGCCTGGTAGACCTCATTTTTTAACTATAAGGTGCTGTCACTTAGCTAATCAAGACAGGACCAAAACACATGAAAAGTCAATGCCATCTTTACAGTGTTAGCTAACTATTTCACAGTGTCACTGTCCCAGCTGCATAATGTAGCTTTTGACTTCAGTTAGCCCAGAATGAGATTCCCATGAAGCACAAATATGTGCATGTGTGTGTTTGAGTTAATAGGAAATAATCTTCACACAGAATCTCCACCAATAAGCACATAGTGTGTGTTTATGTGTTTAACTGCAGCGTGCATGTCTTTTGTGTTTGTATGTTTATAAAGACCATTTGAGCTCAGTTTAAACAAGACACTCATAAAGTGCTTGGTGACTTCAGTCTGTTAGGAGGGCAAACACCTACAGGAATTTCTTGAACACAGCTCAAGGTCAGGTGCCTGATGATGATCATCAAGTAATCGCCACACATGACTTAAACACATGAATGAAGTCTCCTGCCATCTTCAGAACTATTCCAGCATGTCATCCAGCTGAAATGCTGCTTGAGGCTGGCCTGTATTAAAAGATAAATCCGGCAGCAGCCGAGCCCCACTCACGATTCAGCGAATTGTCTGTTTACTCGGGCTTTTAACAACCACTCTCCCCATAGCAAAGCTATGGAGAGAGTGCTCGTCTCCGAGCCACATATGCTCTTCCGTTCGTTTATTTATTTATTTTTCTTCATATTCCGCCTGATTTTTGATTTGCATCTAGTCCTAGGGCTTTGAAAACCCCACAAATTATATATCAAAACGTGCTCGGTCGATCGGTGTGCTATGACTTTTATAAAATTTGAAAAAATGGCCGAGTTATTAGCGAAAAACTGCGAAAAAGTCCCATTGAAAATGAATGGGATTTCTCCCAAACACACCAAAAATCACTGTTTTCTAAGCACGGCGGCGAAGCTTATCATTATCCCTAAACTCATTCAACGTCAAAAGCAGCTGTATGTCTCCTCTCTTCAGGACTGAAAGCAGTACCGTTTTCAACAAATCTCTTGCGCTAGCCCAAAATGACTTATTAGAGTGGAGTTTCAAATGTGATTTGAAATAACAGAGGTGTGAGCAGGCAGTCACCACTCGAAAAATTCCCGAACAACTTGCGATAGCAAAAGCGGTACATCGGACCTGTATAATTTTTTCAGAAAAAATGGATCTGAGACTCTTGTGCCTCATATAAAAGAAAAAGTGAAGCCCTAACTCATTCTTAAATTAAATGAGAGACATCTGTTCTAGAAAGTCCATTTCTCTCATCTACTTCCATTATAACTTGACATGTAGTCCTCATGAGTGACAGGTAGTTTGTAAATCGCGATAACTCTGTCATTTCTCACACTATCTTCATTAAAATTACATATTCACGATCCCAAGACTTGCCCAACGCTCACGATATGCTCAGAAATCATATCATCTACGGTTTTTGAAATATAAGCAGCTGTTGACACTGTCAGAAGTCATCATATTGCGATGATTTAAGACAGGCAAAGTGTTGCATCTCCTCGCAGCTGTCCCTGTTACCATGACAAGAGCCTTAATCATCACTTGGCCTGCTGCCAGGTGCTTCCAGGAGATCAGCTTATCAAGCCACACAGGACCAAGTCATTTACAGAACTGTATGTGACTTGCCCTGTAAAATTAAGCCGCTTACATTTTACAGCAATAAACCTCAAAACTATGCATATTAGTCAAGCAATAGTAAATACTGAATTAATCATTTATAAACCTTTTTCTGACATGAATAATCAGTAATAACACATTTAGGACACACTTAAAAATGTTTCACTCATCATTGATAAGCTTATTAGTAAGGGACTAGTAAATAATTTACTCACCATTAATAGTCATATTAGTTTAGGATTAGTATGTTTTTCTCATCATTAATAAGCATATTATGAAATGATTTGTTATGTTTGACTCATGATAAATAAGCATATTAGTGAAGGATTAGTAAATAACAAATTCATCATTAATAAAGCATTTTCTGACATGAATAATCAGTAATAACTAAGTTGTAGACACATTTATAAAGTTGTTACTCATCATTTATCAGCATATTAGAGGATTGGTAAATGTTTTATGTATCAATAACAAGCATATAAGTAAAGGATTAGTGAATACTGAAATCATCATTTATAAAGCCTTTCTCTGGTGTGAATAATCAGTAATAACATATTTATAGACACACTTTTAAATGTTATACTCATCATTTAGAAGCATATTAGTAAAAGATGAGTAAATGTTTTACCCATCATTAATAAGGATATTAGCAATGGATTAGTAAATACTGATTTCATCATTTGTAAAGCATTTTTCTGACCTGACTTATGAGTAATAACACATTTATAGACACACTTTTAAATGTTATAGTTATCATTAATAAGCGTTTTAGTAAAGGATCAGTACAAAATATTTACTTCACCCAGAAATGTGATGTGAGGATGTGTTTGGTGGCGTCACATCTGGTTTCATAATATTTTGGTTTGGTTTGCTTATATTTGACCTTCGTAAGTCCAGAAACGTGATATTAGGAGGTGTTTGATGACATCAGTGAGCTTCTTTGGCCTTCTGTCTGTGTAACAGACACAGGAGATGGTGGGACAGCGCATGTGTGTGTCTGCCTGATATGTTTAACCCTTACACCTGTAATGTTACATCAAATCATAAGGAGGGCCATCATCCTTGCATATATCAAGAGGAGACCTGAAAATCAGATGCCAGGTGATGGGCATCTGCCAATCAGGCCATACATTCATCATAGACCAATCCATATCAAGCAACACTGCTACATATGATGTGACTGTTGTTAGTTACTAGATAACAGCTAACAGCCATTAACTGTTAACTGTTGTTTATTAGCTGCAACAGCTGTTGTAGCTAATAAACAACTGTTGCAGCTAATAGCTGTTAGCTTTAACTACCCAAAGACAATTGTTTCTCTTGTCTACCATAAGTTCTTATTTTCAGTTTGAATATCTAAGATTATACTTCTAGAAAATGATCACCACAACCATTCAGACATGAGGACCCTCCAGAAATGAGATGTAGCATCTCAAGAGGCTAACCTCTAATAAATCAGACGGCAGGCCGATGATACATGGACCTGTCCCTAACTTTAGTTCTTACTTAGTCCACTTGTCTCCTCTTACTTCCTTCCTTTGCCCTCACACCCAACACAGCATCGTGTATTTGCTGTTCATCATGAGACTGGGATCCACATTCAAGATTTCCTGCTGCTTAACAGAAGGTTTTTCTTCATGATGGAGGGATCCATGATTAGCTATATGGATTCATGTTGGGTGTTGGATGTATATATTTGTATATATATGTATATGTGTATTCTATATGTATATATGTATCTATGCATATATGTGTATCCATAAAATGAAGAGCTTTATGCTCTATTGTAAAGTGTCTTGTGATAACACTTGTTATGAATTGGCGCTATACAAATAAAGATTGATTGATTGATTGATTGTCTAACTCATCACAGACAAATCTATTTCAAGCAGAACTTCTTACGTCAGTATGATGTTCCTTATATAGTTTGTAATGGCTAACAATATTTATACAGCTAACAGATAAGGGCTAAAAACCTTATGACTATCGTTTCATTTTAAATTAAACCACTCAGATATGTATCACTAATATGTGACATGAACCTTGTCAGAAGTAATTTCTAAGAAGTAAACTTCTGAGGAGAGCACATGTCACTAAATATCCTGAGTAACCATCATGACCACAGGCTAACATACATTAGCTGCTATTATTTTCAAACATGCAGTCACCTCCTGTTGTCATCACATCCGCCAGTCTTCTGTGTTTGGTCCATAGAGCATTTAGCCAAGTGAAGCCGTTGGGTCATTAAGGCTGGCAGGATGGATATCTGAATTTCAGAACCTGGCAGATCCGTCTGCTTTGCAAGGTTGACTACCACATACACTTTCTGCATGTGCCATGGTATATAGTTGTATTTGTGTGATATATTGTTTTCTCATCTAGACCAGTATATATGCAGTGTGCGCGTACATGAGAGAGAGTGAAGGGGTCATAAAATCAAAACATCCCATAATGAGCTCATTGGCAATGCCTATGAACACCAAAATGAATGGATTAATGACTTACCGACGCCATCTACAAATGTGTATCATATTGTTTGGAATACATTTCACTTCAGTTGACCAAGAACTGACAAATTTTGGTATCATGATTAAGTGTTTCTGCTATTTTTGGCTTCATGACATCTTGGTTGGGCTACATTTGAGCTAAATTTCCCCAGAAATGGGATGTATTAGGGTGCTGGTTTGGCATAGTGGTTGGCAACCACACAGCGGTTCTGTGACCCGAGTCCGATTCAGCGAATTGTCTAGTTGTCTTTTTCATCTTCCGGACAGAATTTTGATGTGTATCTAGTCCTAGGGCTTTGAGAAAACCCCCACAAATTATATATCAAATCGTGCGGCTCGGTCCCGATCGGTGTGCTATGACTTTTATAAGAATTTCGCGAAAAAATGGCTGAGTTATTCGCGAAAAACTGCGAAAAAAGTCCCATTGAAAATGAATGGGATTTCTCCCGAACACACCAAAAAATCACTGTTTTTCTAAGCACGACGGCGGTTGCCGTGGTCACCTACAGAGCTCATTCAAACGTCAAAACGCAGCTCTAAGTCTCCTCTGTTCAGGACTGAAAACGGTACGCCCTACGGGCGTACCGTTTTCAGTCAGCGAGCCCTCAAATCTCCCTTGCGTCGCCCCAAAATCACTTTTTAGAGTGAAGATTTCAAATGAGATTTGAAAAACAGAGGGTGAGAGCAGGCAGTCACCACTCGAAAAAATCCCCGAACAACTTGCGATAACGGCAAAACGGTACATCGGACCTGAATAATTTTTTCAGAAAAACGGATCTGAGACTCTTGTGCCTCATATAAAAGAAAAAGTGAAGCCCTAACTCATTCTGTGATTAAATGAAAGCCAGCTGTTTGGTCAAAAGTCCATTACTTGCTCTCATCTACCTCCATTATAACTTGACATGTAGTCCTCATGAGTGACAGGTAGTTTGTAAATCGCGATAACTCTGTCATTTCTCACACTATCTTCATAAAAATTAAATCTTCACGATCCCAAGACCTGCCCGACGCTCACAATATGCTCAGAAATCCCATATGTTTTACGGTTTTTGAAATATGAGCAGCTGTTCGACACTGTCAGAAGTCATCATATGGTGATCATTTTAGACAGCCAAAGTGTCTGTCTCAGGCCGCACCTGCACCTGTAACCATGACAACGGAGCCTTAATGATCACTTGGCCTGCTGCCAGGTGCTTCCAGGAGCTCATCTAATCAAGCCACACAGGACCAAGTCATATACAGAACTGCATGTGACTTGCCCTGTAAACTGTAAGCCCTGCGGGCTTACAGTTTACAGGGCAAGTAAGCCTCCAAACACTATGCATATTAGTCAAGGATCAGTAAATACTGAATTCATCGTTTATAAACCTTTTTTTTCTGACTTGAATAATCAGTAATAACACATTTAAGGACACACTAAGAAATGTGTTACTCATCATTCATAATCATATAAGAAAAGGATTAGTAAATGTTTTACTCATCATTAATAAGCATATTAGTAAAGGATTATCAAATGTTTTACTCATCATTAATAAGCATATCAGTAAAGGATTAGTAAATACTGAATTCATCATTTATAAAGCATTTTTCTGATAAGAACAATCAGTAATAATTCATTTATAGACACACTCTAAATGTTTTTGAATGGAAGTTTTGCTACAAGATTTGCTACTAGTCATAAGGTTTTGAGAAAAGCCCCACGAATCACATACAGTCAGCAAGTCCTCAAATTTCCCCTGCATTGACACAAAGTCTCTGATCAGAGTGAAGGATTCAAACGAAACTCAAATGATTTTTGCCTGGCAGACCTGATTTTTTATCTACAAAAAGGTGCTGTCATTTAGCTAATCAAGCCACACAGAATCAAAACACATGAATAAAGTCAATTGCCATCTTTGCAGTGTTACCTAACTATTTAACAGTGTCACTGTCCCAGCTGCATTGTGTAGCTAAAATTTGACTTCAGTTAGCCAAGAATGAGCACAAATATGTGCATGTGTGTGTTTTGGGTTAAAAGAAAATAATCTTCACACAGAATCTCCACCAATAAACACATTGTGTGTGTTTATGTGTTTAACTGCACGCGAAGCGTGCATGTCTTTGTGTGTTTGTATGTTTATAAAGACCATTGAAGCTCAGTTTAAACAAGACCCCACTCATACACTGCTTGGTCACATCAGTCTGTTAGGGAGGGTAAACACCAACAGGAATATCTTGAACAAAGCTCAAGGTCAGGTGCCAGATGATGATCATCAGCTAATCAGGCCACATATGACTTAAACACATGAATGAAATCTCCTGCCATCTTCAGAACTATTTTAGCATGTCATCCAGCTGAAATGCTGCTTGAGGCTGGCCTGTATTAAAAAGATAAATCCCGGCAGCGGCCCGAGCCCCACTCACGATTCCCGCGGGAATTGTCTAGTTTATTTTTCATCTTCCGGACAGAATTTCGATTCGCATATAGTCCTAGGGCTTTGAGAAAACCCCAACAAATTATATATCAAAACGTGCGGCAGGGTCCCGATCGGTGTGCTATGACTTTTATAAGAATTTCGCGAAAAAATGGCCGAGTTATTTGCGAAAAACTGCGAAAAATGTCCCATTGAAAATGAATAGGATTACTCCTCGAACACACCAAAAAATCACTGTTTTTCTAAGCACGACGGCGAAGCCGTCGTGTCACCTACAGACCTCATTCAAACGTCAAAACGCAGCTCTATGTCTCCTCTGTTCAGGACTGAAAACCGTAAGCCCTACGGGCTTACGGTTTTCAGTCAGCGAGCCCTCAAATCTACCTTGCGTCGGCCCAAAATCTCAGATCAGAGTGAAGATTTCAAAATGACAGAGTGTGAGAGCAGGCAGTCACCACTCGAAAAAATTCCCGAACAACTTGTGATAACGACAAAACGGTACATCGGACCTGAATAATTTTTTCAGAAAAACAGATCTGAGACTCTTGGGCCTCACATAAAAGAAAAAGTGAAGCCCTAACTCATTCTTAAATTAAATGAGAGACATCTGTTCGGTAGAAAGTCAATTACTGGCTCTCATCTACTTCCATTATAACTTGACATGTAGTCCTCATGAGTGACAGGTAGTTTGTAAATCGTGATTACTCTGTCATTTCTCACACTATCTTCATAAAAATTACATATTCACGATCCCAAGACTCTCCCGACGCTTACGATGTCCTCAACATAAAAATAGGTCCAATGGTGACAAAGATACAGGCCGCTGTTTCACACTGTCAGAAGTCATGAAATTTCAATCATTTAAGACAGCCAAAGTGTTGCATCTCCTCGCAGCTGTCCCTGTAACCATGACAACGGAGCCTTAATGATCACTTGGCCAACTGCCAGGTGCTTCTCGGGGCTCAGCTAATCAAGCCACACAGGACCAACTAAAAAACAAAATTGATTCGCCATACGTTCACCTAGAGGAATCATTCAAGTTTTAAAACGCAGCTGCATGTCTCCTCTCTTCAGAACTGAAAAACGTAAGCCCTACGGGCTTACGTTTTTCAGTCACCAAGCGTCCAAAAACTGCTGTGTCGATCAAAAATCCACAGATTTTCAGTGAGATCCTTATCTGATCATCAGATCTTGAGTAAGAGAGCAGGATGTCACCGCTTAAAAAATCCCCGAACAACTTGCGATAACGGCAAGACGGTACATCAGACCAGAATCATTTTTTCAGAAAAACGGATCTGAGACTCTTGGGCCTCATTTAAAGCAAATGTGAAGCCCTAACTTATTGTTAAAATAAATGAGAACCAACTGTTTTGTCCAAAGTACATCAATTTGTACCATAGAAGTCCTTTCAAAGCTGAGAACTCGTGAATATTTTGGACAGGCTAGTTATAAATCGTGATAACTCTGTCATTTCTCACACTATCTTCATAAAAATTACATATTCATGATCCCAAGACTTGCCCGGCGCTCACAATGTGCTCATAAATCCCATATCTTCAATAATTTTTGAAATATCAGCGATGTTCGACACTATTGAAGAACCAAGAAAAAATATTACAGACAGTCATTGTAATTGAAACCCCTGTGTAACTGATAACAATCTATCTCTCCTTTTGAAGTTCATACATTCATCTGCTGTTTGATCTCTGTGGTCTGTGTGTGTGTGACTGTGTGTTTGTTCTTATGACATTACAGGGACCTAGACTTTAAACAGCACCAAAATTGGGGAACCCATAGTATTAATGGGGACACTTACTATAAATGTATCGTATGTGTCCCTAAATACAAACTTGTGTCCGAAGGACACATGTTTGTGAGTGTTTGTGTGTGAATTTGACACTGAAGCCTTAACAACATGCCCACTTTTAAAGTGCTTGTGGACATTAGTCTCTGTAGTCTGAGTGTGTGAGAGTGTGCTTGTACTTATGATATCAAGAGGACCTTGACTTTACACAATGCCAATATTTGGGGACACATAGTATTACTGGGGACACATACTATAGCTGGCCAACTGATAAAGTGTTTGTGGACATTAGTCTCTGTAGTCTGTGTGTGTGAATGTGCTTGTACTTTTGACATTACGGGGACCTACACCGAAATTGGCGGACACAATATTAATGGGGACACTTAATATAAATGGATAGTATGTGTTACTAAATAAAACTGTGCGCGAAGTGCACATGCTTTTGAGTGTGTTTGCACGTGAATTAATGACATGGAAGCCTTGACAGCTAAACACCTATGAAGTGTTTGTGGACATTAGTCTGGGAAACCACACTAGGTTTATCAAGAACACAGCTCAAGGTCAGGTGACAGGTGATGATGATCAGTTTATCAGGCCACACATGACTTAAACACATGAATAAAGTCTCGTGCCATCCACAACTATTTTAGCATGTCATCCAGCTGAAATGTTGCTTGAGGCTGGCCTGTAATTGATAAATCCCGGCAGCGGCCCGAGCCCCACTCACGATTCCCGCGGGAATTGTCTAGTTTGGGGCTCGGGCTTTGCAACGAGCCACTCTCCCCATAGCAAAGCTATGGAGAGAGTGGCTCGTGGCGAAGCCACGAGCCACATGTGTTCTTCCGTTCGTTTATTTTTTTTTCTTCATCTCGCAACCACAAATTTCGATGTGTATCTAGTCCTAGGGCTTTGAGAAAACCCCAACAAATTATATATCAAAACGTGCGGCTCGGTCCCGATCGGTGTGCTATGACTTTTATAAGAATTTCGCGAAAATATGACCGAGTTATTCGCGAAAAACTGCGAAAAAAGTCCCATTGAAAATGAATAGGATTACTCCTCGAACACACCAAAAAATCACTGTTTTTCTAAGCACGACGGCGAAGCCGTCGTGTCACCTACAGAGCTCATTCAAACGTCAAAACGAAGCTCTATGTCTCCTCTGTTCAGGACTGAAAACGGTACGCCCGTAGGGCGTACCGTTTTCAGTCAGCGAGCCCTCAAATCTCCCTTGCGTCGCCCAAAAATGATGTGTTAGAGTGAAGTTTCAAACTTGATTTGAAAACTCAGAGGGTGAGAGCTGGCAGTCACCACTCGAAAAAATCCCCGAACAACTTGCGATAACGGCAAAACGGTACATCGGACCTGAATAATTTTTCAGAAAAACGGATCTGAGACTCTTGTGCCTCATATAAAAGAAAAAGTGAAGCTCTAACTCATCCTCAAATTAAATGAGAGACATCTGTTCGGTCGAAAGTCCATTACTCGCTCTCATCTACTACCATTATAACTTCACATGTAGTCCTCATGAGTGACAGGTAGTTTGTAAATCGCGATAACTCTGTCATTTCTCACACTATCTTCATAAAAATTACATCTTCACGATCCCAAGACTTGCCTGACGCTTACGATGTCCTCAACATAAAAATAGGTCCAATGGTGACAAAGATACAGGCCGCTGTTTGACACTGTGAGAAGTCATCGAATTTCAGTCATTTTAGACAGCCAAAGTGTTGCATCTCCTCGCAGCTGTCCCTGTTACCATGACAACGGAGCCTTAATGATCACTTGGCCAACTGCCAGGTTCTTCTAGGGGCTCAGCTAATCAAGCCACACAGGACCAACTAAAAAACAAAATTGATTCGCCATACGTTCACCTAGAGGAATCATTCAAGTTTTAAAACGCAGCTGCATGTCTCCTCTCTTCAGAACTGAAAAACGTAAGCCCTACGGGCTTACGTTTTTCAGTCACCAAGCGTCCAAAAACTGCTGTGTCGATCAAAAATCCACAGATTTTCAGTGAGATCCTTATCTGATCATCAGATCTTGAGTAAGAGAGCAGGATGTCACCGCTTAAAAAATCCCCGAACAACTTGCGATAACGGCAAGACGGTACATCAGACCAGAATCATTTTTTCAGAAAAACGGATCTGAGACTCTTGGGCCTCATTTAAAGCAAATGTGAAGCCCTAACTTATTGTTAAAATAAATGAGAACCAACTGTTTTGTCCAAAGTACATCAATTTGTACCATAGAAGTCCTTTCAAAGCTGAGAACTCGTGAATATTTTGGACAGGCTAGTTATAAATCGTGATAACTCTGTCATTTCTCACACTATCTTCATAAAAATTACATATTCATGATCCCAAGACTTGCCCGACGCTCACAATGTGCTCATAAATCCCATATCTTCAATAATTTTTGAAATATCAGCCGATGTTCGACACTATTGAAGAACCAAGAAAAAGTATTACAGACAGTCATTGTAATTGAAACCCCTGTGTAACTGATAACAATCTATCTCTCCTTTTGAAGTTCATACATTCATCTGCTGTTTGATCTCTGTGGTCTGTGTGTGTGTGACTGTGTGTTTGTTCTTATGACATTACAGGGACCTAGACTTTAAACAGCACCAAAATTGGGGAACCCATAGTATTAATGGGGACACTTACTATAAATGTATCGTATGTGTCCCTAAATACAAACTTGTGTCCGAAGGACACATGTTTGTGAGTGTTTGTGTGTGAATTTGACACTGAAGCCTTAACAACATGCCCACTTTTAAAGTGCTTGTGGACATTAGTCTCTGTAGTCTGAGTGTGTGAGAGTGTGCTTGTACTTATGATATCAAGAGGACCTTGACTTTACACAATGCCAATATTTGGGGACACATAGTATTACTGGGGACACATACTATAGCTGGCCAACTGATAAAGTGTTTGTGGACATTAGTCTCTGTAGTCTGTGTGTGTGAATGTGCTTGTACTTTTGACATTACGGGGACCTACACCGAAATTGGGGGACACAATATTAATGGGGACACTTAATATAAATGGATAGTATGTGTTACTAAATAAAACTGTGCGCGAAGTGCACATGCTTTTGAGTGTGTTTGCACGTGAATTAATGACATGGAAGCCTTGACAGCTAAACACCTATGAAGTGTTTGTGGACATTAGTCTGGGAAACCACACTAGGTTTATCAAGAACACAGCTCAAGGTCAGGTGACAGGTGATGATGATCAGTTTATCAGGCCACACATGACTTAAACACATGAATAAAGTCTCGTGCCATCCACAACTATTTTAGCATGTCATCCAGCTGAAATGTTGCTTGAGGCTGGCCTGTAATTGATAAATCCCGGCAGCGGCCCGAGCCCCACTCACGATTCCCGCGGGAATTGTCTAGTTTGGGGCTCGGGCTTTGCAACGAGCCACTCTCCCCATAGCAAAGCTATGGAGAGAGTGCCTCGCCACGAGCCACACGTATTCTTCCATTCGATTCTAATCAGTTTCTTTTTCCTCATCTTGCAACCGCAAATTTGATGTGTATCTAGTCCTAGGGCTTTGAGAAAACCCCAACAAATTATATATCAAAACGTGCGGCTCGGTCCTGATCGGTGTGCTATGACTTTTATAAGAATTTCGCGAAAATATGTCAGAGTTATTCGCGAAAAACTGCGAAAAAAGTCCCATTGAAAATGAATAGGATTACTGCTCGAACACACCAAAAATCACTGTTTTCTAAGCCGACGGCGAAGCCGTGTCACCTACAGAGCTCATTCAAACGTCAAAACGAAGCTCTATGTCTCCTCTGTGCAGGACTGAAAACGGTACGACCGTAGGCGTACCGTTTCAGTCAGCAACTCTCAAATCTCCCTTGCGTCGCCCAAAAATGATGTGTTAGAGTGAAGTTTCAATCTTGATGTCAACACTCAGAGCGTGAGAGCTGTCACTCACCACTCGAAAAAATCCCGAACAACTTGCGATAACGGCAAAAGCGGTACATCGGACCTGAATAATTTTTCAGAAAACGGATCTGAGACTCTTGTGCCTCATATAAAAGAAAAGTGAAGCTCTAACTCATCCTCAAATTAAATGAGAGACATCTGTTCGGTCGAAAAGTCCATTACTCGCTTCTCATCTACTACCATTATAACTTCACATGTAGTCCTCATGAGTGACAGGTAGTTTGTAAATCGCGATAACTCTGTCATTTCTCACACTATCTTCATAAAAATTACATCTTCACGATCCCAAGACTTGCCTGACGCTTACGATGTCCTCAACATAAAAATAGGTCCAATGGTGACAAAGATACAGGCCGCTGTTTGACACTGTGAGAAGTCATCGAATTTCAGTCATTTTAGACAGCCAAAGTGTTGCATCTCCTCGCAGCTGTCCCTGTTACCATGACAACGGAGCCTTAATGATCACTTGGCCAACTGCCAGGTTCTTCTAGGGGCTCAGCTAATCAAGCCACACAGGACCAACTAGAAAACAAAATTGATTTGCCATACATTCACCTCGAGGAATCATTCAAGTTTTAAAACGCAGCTGTATGTCTCCTCTCCTCAGAACTGAAAAACGTAAGCCCATAGGGCTTACGTTTTTCAATCCAAGCTTCCAAAAACTGCTGTGTCGATCAAAAATCCACAGATTTTCAGTGAGATCCTTATCTGATCATCAGATCTTGAGTGAGAGAGCAGGCAGTCACCACTTAAAAAATCCCCGAACAACTTGTCGTAACGGGAAAACGGTACATCAGACCAGAATAATTTTTTCAGAAAAACGGATCTGAGAGTCTTGGGCCTCATTTAAAGCAAAATGTGAAGCCCTAACTTATTATTAAAATAAATAAGAGCCAGCTGTTTGGTCCAAAGTACATCAATTTGTACCATAGAGGTCCATTCAAAGCTGAGAACTCGTGAATATTTTGGACAGACTGTTTGTAATCCGTGATAACTTTGTCATTTCACACTATCTTCATTAAAATGACATATTCATTATCCCAAGACTTGCCCGACGCTCACAATGTGCTCATAAATCCCATATCTTCAACAATTTTGAAATATCAGCCGATGTTCGACACCATTGAAGAACCAAGAAAAAGCATTACAGACAGTCATTGTCATTGAGGACACTTACTATATATGTATCGTATGTGTCCCTAAATACAAACTTGTGTCCGAAGGACACATGTTTGTGAGTGTTTGTGTGTGAATTTGACACTGAAGCTTTAACAACATGCCCACTTTGAAAGTGTTTGTGGATATTAGACTCTGTGGTCTGTGTGTGCGAGAGTGTGCTTGTACTTATGACATTAAGAGGAACTTGACTTTACACAACACCCGTATTTGGGGACACATAGTATTAATGGGGACACATATTATAAAGGTATATTATGCCCCCCTAAACGATCCTGTGCGCGAAGCGGACACGTTTTTGAATGTCTATGTGTGTGAATGAAAGACATTGAAGCCTTTACAGCTGGCCAACTTATTTAGTGGTTGTGGACATTAGCCTCTGTGGTTTGTGTGCGTGTGTGTGTGTGTTTGTACTTATGACATTACAGGGACCTAGACTTTAAACAGCACCGAAATTGGGGGAAAAATAATATTAATGGGGACACTTACTTTAAATTTTTAGTTTGTGTTACTAAATAAAACTGTGCATGAAGCGCACATGCTCGTGACTGTGCGTGCCCGTGAATTAATGACATGGAAGCCTCGTATAGGTATATCAAGAACACAACTCAAGGTCAGGTGCCAGGTGATGATGATCAGTTTATCAGGCCACACATGACTTAAACACATGAATAAAGTCTTGTGCCATCCAGAACTATTTTAGCATTTCATCCAGCTGAAATGCTGCTTGAGGCAGCCATGTATTAAATTGATAAATCCCGGCAGCGGCCCGAGCCCCACTCACGATTCCCGCGGGAATTGTCTAGTTTATTTTTCATCTTCCGGACAGAACTTCGATTCGCATCTAGTCCTAGGGCTTTGAGAAAAACCCCACAAATCATATATCAAATCGCGCGGCTCGGTCCCAATCGGTGTGATATGACTTTTATAAGACTTTCGCAAAAAAATGGCAGAGTTATTCGCGAAAAACTGTGAAAAATGTCCCATTGAAATGAATGGGATTTCTCCTCGAACACATCAAAAAAACATTGATTTTCTAAGCACGACGGCAAAGCCGTCGTGATAGCTACAGAGCTCATTCAAACGTCAAAACGTAGCTATATGTCTCCTCTCTTCAGGACTGAAAACGAGCGTACCGTTTTCAGTCAGCGAGCCCTCAAATCTCCCTTGCGTCGCCCCAAAACGACTTCTTAGAGTGGAGATTCAAATGAGGTTTAAAAAAACAGAGTGTGAGAGCAGGCAGTCACCACTTGAAAAATTCCCCGAACAACTTGCGATAACGGCAAAACGGTACATCGGACCTGAATAATTTTTCCAGAAAAATGGATCTGAGACTCTTGTGCCTCATATAAAAGAAAAAGGGAAGCCCTAACTCATTTTGTTTTCAAATGAGACTCAGCTGTTTGCTCCCCATCCCACCCACAGCTCCCATATACTTCCAGTATAAATTGATATGACATCTCCCTTCTGGACAGGCTGTTTGTAAATTGCGATAACTCTGTCATTTCTCACACTATCTTCATAAAAATTACATATTCACGATCCCAAGACTTGCCCGACGCTTACGATGTGCTTAAATTCTACCAAGCTTAAACAGCAGCGACAAAACAAGGAGTTTTTTGACACTGTCAAAAACAGCACTCCTCTTATGATAACAGGAAGAAAGCTCTGCCCTCTGTCCGCAGCTGCTCCTGTTGCCATGACAATGGAGCCCTTAAGTATCACTTGGCCAACTGTCAGGTGCAGTCACTGAGCTTATCAACAGACCTGAACTGTTTTCAGCCAGTAAGCCTCCAAAACTAAAACATATTAGTCAAGGATTAGTAAATACTGAATTCAGCATTTAAAAAGCATTGTTCTGACATGAATAATCAGTAATGACACATTTAAAGACACACTGATAAATGTTTAACTCATCATTGATAAGCATATTAGTTAAGGATAAGTGAATGTTTTACTCATCATTATTAAGTATATAAAAAACGGATTTGTAAATACATCATCATTCACCAGTCACCATTACAATCATCATTCATAAAGCATTTTTCTGACATGCAAAATTATTAATAAATCATTTATGCATAGGTTTATATATGTTTCACTCATCATATTAAGAATTTTAGTAAAGACTGGTAAATGTTTAGCTCATCATTAATAAGCATATTAGTAAGGCATCAGTAAATATTTTCCTCATCTTTAAAGAGCATATTAGGAAAGTATTAGTTAATGTTTTACTCATCATAAATAAGCATATAAGAAAAGGATTAGTAAATGTTTTACCTATTATTAATAAGCATATTAGTGAAGGATTAGTGAATGTTTTACTCATCATTAATAAACACATTAATAAAGGATTAGTAAATACTGAATTCATCTAAATCAAACATTTTTCTGACATATATAATCAGTAATAACTCATTTATAGACACTTATACATGTGTTACTCATCATTAATCAGCATATGAGTAAAGGATAAGATAATGTTTTACTCATCACAAATAAGCATAGTAGTCAAGGATTCGTAATCATTTTACTCATCATGAATAAGCGTATTAGTAAAGGATTATTAATCATTTTACTCATCATTAATAAGCATTATTAGTAAAGGACCAGTAAAAACTGAATCCATCTTTTTTAAACTGTAAGCCCATAGTCAATTGCCATCTTTACAGTGTTACCTAACTATTTCACAGTGTCACTGTCCCAGCTGCATAGTGTAGCTAAAATTTGAGTTCAGTTAGCTCAGAATGAGGTTAGGCGCATGAAGCACAAATATGTGCATGTGTGTGTTTTGGGTTAAAAGGGAAGAATCTTCACACAGAATCTCCACCAATAAACACATAGTGTGTGTTTATGTGTTTAACTGCACGCAAAGCGTGCATGTCTTTGTGTGTTTGTATGTTTATAAAGACCATTGGAGCTCAGTTTAAACAAGACCCCACTCATAAAGTGCTTGGTGACATCAGTCTGTTAGGGAGGGTAAACATCAACAGGAATATCTTTAACACAGCTCAAGGTCAGGTGTCAGGTGTTGATCATCAGCTAATCAGGCCACACATGACTAAAATAAATGAATGAAGTGTCCTGCCATCTCTAGAACTATTCAAGCATATCATCCAGCTGAAATGCTGCTTGGGGCTGGCCTGTATTTAAAAAATACAGCTCGGCAGCCGCCCGAGCCCCACTCACGATTCCCGCGGGAATTGTCTAGTTATTCATTACAATCTCATACATAGGTCATATCTCACTCCACGCACTTTGTTCAAATTTAAAGCATTGCCCTCTGCTAATTGCACTCTATGTTCAAAAAAGAGCTTAGGCACCTTTTTCCATATGGTTTGGGAGTGCCCAGGTGTTGTGGTCTTCTGGAAGAATGTTTGTAGTGTGCTGTCCATAATATTGTCTAAGCAGATTCCTTATTCTCCTACCATCTTATTACTTAATGACTCATCTGGTTTGAACCTACCTGCTAAACTTAAACGCCTTTTTTTTGCTGGTCTCACTGCCGCTAAAAGGCTGATAGCATGTAGATGGAAACCCCCTCATTTGTTATCCTTAAATAAATGGTTATTAGATTTCATAGATATAGCCATTAGCCATTATGGAACCGAGCCAAACCTGAAAACATTTCATGTTGGGATGATGCCATCTCCACTCTAGAATCTTTATTGTAGCCATCTCCTCTTCTTACTTTGGGTCCTGTGGGTGGGAGGAGGGAGGGTGGGGATGTGGCACCCCTTGTATATATTTTCTCATTTATTTCTCCTTGTTTTTGTTTTTTGTTTTTCTTTTTCTCTCTCCTGGGTATTGACTCTGTCATGACATTGACCCCATTCAAGTGGTCCAGCCCCCATTCAAGGGCCCTATAGGCGTTTGGTTTTGAGGGCAGTATTGGTTGAGACTTGTTTAAGTATTTCTGATTGGCTATATGTATATGTGTGTTCATATGTGTGTCTGTATGTACATCAGTGTACTTCATAAAGACAAAGCCTGTGGACCCCTTGAAATTTGGGGGCGGGAGGTGGGTTGTCTATTTTTCATTATTATTATTTTATCTGTGTATTATTCTTTTTTTTCTCTCTTTTTCTTATTTCTCAACACTCAATATTATTGATATGTACTGCCATTGCTATTTATTTATCTGTTTATTTTTCGTTCGTTATGCTACACTACCATTATTTTCGCTCTGTTGCTGTTATTATTGTCCAATTGATGCTTGCCACATCTATCTGTTTTAAACTAAATGGAAAAATCAATAAAAAAATGATCACAAAAAAAGAATGGAATAGAATAGAACAGCGCTTAATTGTCACTATATAAACACTACAAACACCAGAATTTGTACAGTGAAACATAGTTTCATATCATCCATGGCAGCAAAAGAACACACAAAAAAGAAATAAAAATATTATAGAGATAAATTATAAATAGACAGACTACGGTTAAAAAGATAAAAAAGATTTCTTATTTACATCCTTGCATGTAGAAAAAACTGAAAGTAGCTTTGTGAGAGTTAAATTTTTACAGTGAAGTGTGTTATTTATGAGGGATTCAGGCAGAAGATTAGACTCTGCTGTCCTCACATGGAGCTCAGACAGGCAGACAAACTCTCCCGAAAACAAAACCTCCTTGGTGGAGGTAAATTGAATTGTTTTTAAATTTATACAACCTGTTACACCCATACTAAATTATTTCTTTATTCCATGTCATTTCAAAGCTCATCTCACAAGTTCTCTGATTATAATGTAATTGCAATGCAATTTGTAAATGCAATTTGGTAGACCGTCTGAGATGGGTGTGACAGCGCACCAGGGGGAGTTGAAGGCACACCAGGGGGAGTTGTCGACAGATTCGAGTGGCGCAGTGACAACTTCTTGCCAAAAAACTTTGCGGGAGGTGCGCTGAAAGCTCGCCAGCTCCAACCTGGTCTATCCTCGGCGCAGGGCGGAGCGCACCCTGCGCAGCTGTAATTTGGTGAGAAGCGCACATGTGTTCACGCCTCAGAGGCAGGTTTCCAAAGTGTCAGGCACATTTTAATGCAATAAACAATCACAGCAATCACTATTTAATGTAACCGTCTGAACCAGCAGTTACATTTGTATCTATATTAACTGTCCCGTCACATCTGATGTCGGATTAAAGCCGTTTGTCATAATGGAAACTTAACCTGACGGCAGCTGGAAGTTTGATGCACATCTTACAAGTCAACAATAAACAGCCTTAACATCTGATACTGAGTATATATCTGGCTTCTCTCATTTCATTAAATTCAAAGAAAAGAGGGAGAAAAAAGACAAAGAAAAAGGAGAGAAAATAAATGTATGTCACTCTGGATGTACCTGTTATTTCCCATATTCCTCTATTTTAGTCTTTATTTTTAATGTGATCTAAAAAGATGGAGTACATCATTGCAAGGAGAATGAGGAGGAGACACCAGGAGAGTATACAGTATATCACTAAAGGCTCTGCTATTTGGTGATGACAAACCAGGAGTGCAGGTGAATCACAAGTATTATGAATGAATAAGACAGCGGGTGTGAAACCGTCTCTTATTCTTTTTACTCCTATTAATGACAAAGGAACAGATTACATCTGTCCTGGGAGCTGGCCCACACGGTGACGCGCCCCGCTGTCCATTCTCCTGCTGAAGGGACAGCGGCTGCTGGGTCTTTCCAGCACACTGTTTCCCCGGTGGCGGGGATCATTCAGACCAATCAGACGCTGCGCCTCGGCCGCAGCGCATTTACATTTGATTGGTGAAGACAGCGATCGGCTGTGGTGAACTCACTCACGTCTATTCTCCTCCTACTCTGGCATTTGCGCGGAGAGGCAGAGACGTGGAAGTGGACGTGCTCCTCTGCGCCCCTCTGCGCCTTGAGTGCACCTCTCTTGGCAAAGGAAACTTGCAAAGTGCGCAGGTCACACCCAGTCCGTGTGGTGAAGGCCGGCGCAGGCAAGTGCGCCTGCGCTTGTGCCTGGTCTACGAAATTAGAGCCCTTTATGTTTATAAAAAGCATTTAAGATGAATGTTCTTCAAAAAAATTATCAAAATGCAAAGATACAGCGCTTTTACTCATTTAAAGTAACAATATGTAACTTTAACACCTTATCTTAACTGTTTTCAAGGCCTTCTAACAGTGGAGAGTCAGTAAATAATGCGAATACTGTAGTCACTCCCTCTCTCCCCCTGTGCAGCCCTGACAGCTTCACTGGCGCTCTGTAAGTCTTGAGCGCGAGCCGGGGTTTACTGCCGTAAAGCGGTTCAACTGCTGTACAGCTCCGGAGGAGTTCAGCTTATGGCCGATCTAAACAGAGGATCACAAACACGTGTGTCCTGTTTTTATGAAAGCTGAGGCTATGATATGAAAGAGGACTGTGACAGATGAGGACTGGGAAAGAAAGAGGAGGAAAAAACGAGTAAAAAGTCGGACCAGAGAGAAGATTGAACGGACTTTAGCGATGTTTTGAACTACGTGAATCAACAGGCTGAAGTCAAACTGTGAGCTCTTCTGCTGCTGTGAGGGTGAGTAAAGAAGTCTTTACATGTTTGTTACTTGATTTGAGCTGCTGGGGTTTTTATTCTGTCACTTTACTGATCAAAGAAATAAGAAAGAAATATGCCCTTACTGTAACGAGGCTCGGTCGTTACTGTTAGCATGTGTGTTAGCCTCACATGCTGTTGTTATGAGTTATGATCGATTAGATTTAGACTCTGATAATATAATTATGATTAGTACAGCAGTGATGTTGAGTGTTGAACACTTCAGAGGCTGTCAGCCAACAATCAGATGATCTGAAGTTAGCTCATGTCCTATTATTCTGTAATATTGGAGATGATTACATAGAAAACGTATTGTTCAGGTGCATGAGATGACGATTATATATTCTGTCCAGTTCACTGAGCTCAGTATTTATTTCAGGTATGAGCTCAGGTGATCAGCATCAGCTTTAGACAGGAGACACTAACACCACCACAGGAGTCAGAAAACAGGAGGTATGTTTTCTGAAATGTCTGCAGGGCTCAAAGTTTATGATTATAGTTTCACTATTTACTGTCATTAATGAACCTTTGTGTGCTTGATCTATCCAAATAGTTAAAAAAGAACTGTGTGAAGATTATTATTATTATTATTATTATTATTGTCAGTCTGTATTAAATGATTATTAGGTACAATGCAGTGTGCTTCTGTAAACCTGTAAATCAAATAGTGTAATAAATACTGTATTTTATTTCTGATCTCTCTTCTATACCTGCCATATTTACAGTAACAATGTGCCTTTTTTTTTTTTTTTTAGAGATTCATAAAGATTTTATTCTTTCATGGTGAAATAACAAACAGGTTTACTCATTGCAATCCATCTAATCTTCATACACAATAAAATGTTCTTAAATACTTGGTATTTGACAACTACAAACTAAACAGATGTGAAATAAAAAACTGTAAAATAAATGTCTTTTCTCTTTCAAGGTATCAACAGAACTACAATCAAAAATATCCCACAGCTGGAGATTATAGGATTTTAAAGACACAGAAGAACACAGTTACATCAAGACCTTCAGAAAGCTGTTATTCTGATGAGGATTCAAAATAGACCGAGCCTTCAATGATCCAGAAACCTGCTGCCAGTTCTTTCATTTCCACTTCAGCTCTTTCTCTGTATAATACAGTCAATAAGGGGAGATCTGGGACAGTTTTATTTTACAAGTTAGCAAACACTGAAGTATTGACACAAGAGAATATTCTTCAATCATGTCTGATATTCTGCATATTTACTCTGAATAAAAACATTTCTACATGCTTCTATAAGTTGATATTCAGTGTTATAGCACTTTTTCTCTTGCCTTTCAGGCATTTTTATATTTTCCAATTCGATCTTTATCTCTGTTGTATTATTTTAGCCCTACACTCAGTTTTACGATCGCCTATTTTTTTCTGTATTTGTTCTAATTGTATAATGGTAAGTAGTTTTATTTTGTACTTCAGCAAACACCACGACATAGCCCAGATTTCCTAATAACTCGATATTCAACGTCCTGAACCAACCTGCTCCCAAGACTTGAACTGCCTTTTGTGAACAAATAAAGTTGTTTGTTATTGAAATGAGTAGGTCTGCAGTTTATGTTAAAAATACTTTAATAATGTTAAAAAAATGAGTTACACAGTATTATATCTGTTAGTTTTACACATCATAACATAAAGCACATTAGAAGGTCTCCTCTGGTCAGCTGGATCTCTCTGCTGCTCCTCCAGACCACAGCTCTGATTCTTCTTCTCTTCTCAGGGGTCTGAAGTGGAGGCTCAGTCCAGTGTCTAACATACATATCGAAGCAGAAAATTACACAAATGAACAGACGTAACGTTACAGCGTAACTTTTTCCCTAATGCCCGCTGTCTAACTCGTACGTGTTGAAGTTTTTCACAGCTGATGGAGTTTATTCTTTACGTGTTTAAACTGTAGATGATGGTCTAGCTCAGCTGTGTCATCACTCTGCTCCGTCATTATCGGCGTTTTCTTTGTCTCACATTTAGCAGCTTTGCAGAGAGCAGAGAGTCATCCTACCACAGTCATGTCTCAGAGGGCCTCAACGTAGTTTACAAAGTTTGTAACACGTAAAGTTTTCTCTACTAGCGGGTAACAAAGGAGTCCCTCCTAGGTCGCCATTATACATCAGCCACTCGCCCCATGCTAAAAGCTGCGGGCAAACTTACACAATACACATGCAAACGCTGAGCTAACTACTGACTGCTGATGCTTGAAAAACGATACATTAGGAAAGAAACATGCTCAGACTGTACCTTATCAGTCCACATGGTTTATGTGTCTCTCTGGAGGTCCTTTCGGCTCGCTGCTTCTTCCTCTTTATGTAAACAAATGCACGCTGTTGTGCGGCGCTCGGTTTTACGACGGTGCAGTTACACCAATGACCACAGAGGGAGCTCGAGAGCAGAATAAATGGAATCCTACATATTGGGCCTTTAACTCAACAAAAAATAACAAGGTACCAAAACATTCCATCAAATGCCAAAATATTTTGTGAAATGATCAAATATTTCTCCATCTGTGTAAATAAAGATATTACACAGTAAAAACACACTCTGCAGTCACTTCAGGAGGCACAAGTAACAAGTGATCCACTATTTGGTTATGTGAATAGCTTATCTGCCAGTTACATTATATGATCATTCAGTTCAAAGGGCAATATGTCTACCTTGACATTTTTAATGATTTATTAGCTTTTATTGGTGTTTCATTGACAAATGAGTTCAGTACTGAGGAACCGTCCAGAGTCCAGAGCCAACGCAGTCCATGGAGAAAATGTGGAAATTGGACTCATATAATTATCTTTGATTAGTTTGATTCTGAGCTTGAATTTGTTGGGAACAGTAATCAAACTAATAATTAAACATGCTCAATTAAATTTTCATTTGTAGTGGAAACTGAACTGCTTTAATGTCTCCAAGATGATCAAATGCATTTTTCTTAATGTGATGAACTTTGATATGTTGAACTATTGAACTCTTTTATCTGTTTATGGCATGTCTGTGGGGACAGAAACAGTCTGAATTATATTGTGAAAACCCGTTCAAAGACTGTTTGATCAAAGTGGTTGTATTTATAATTTCTTACTATTATTTTTTTTATTCGTGTAATTAGAGGATTTTAATTTAGTGATGAGGGCATTTATGTTTTATTTTCAGAGTTTTTGGATTTATTTGTACATTATTAAGCATGTAAACTGGGTGACGTGATATCGTATTAATTAGAGACAATGATAAAAACAATGCTATTTGAATTGTATATCACTGATGGAGGGACTGCCACACTGGGTAATCATCAAAATCAGAATCAGAAATCAGAAATATTTTAATCCCCAGGAGGAAATTCGGTTGTTTCAGTTTCTCTTAAACACAGTATAGCAGTTGAAAATATCAGATGAAGACATTAGAATAGATAGTACTATTAATTTAACTAAAATAAAATTAAAGTTAAAAAGTGAAGCGGAATTCTGAGACAAAGGCAATGAACCAGGAGTCTACAAGACCTGAGGCTAGACTCAGAGGTCTGCAGGGCTGCAGGGGGGACCAGTCCACTGAGGGGGAGCACAGGGAGCCAGAAGTATACACTTTAAAAACTAATTACCATATTTATAGTTACTTTCCCAAAAAAAACAATTGAAATACTAACGAAATTATTCCTTCAGATGTAATTAGTTACCAGTGAAAGTAATTGTTGAGTTACTTTTTTGAAATAAGCTTTGCTGTTTTGTCTCCATGTCCTTTCTTGTTGTTACCTGGTCTGCTGCCACCCCGGCATCACCTACAACGTTTTCTGTGTTTTTGGCCACTAGCTTCAGGAGTTTCTTACAACAAACACTTTGTTCTGAGAAATAATGCTCACTTCATATGTCTGTTCTTGTCTTTTACATCATTGAATTTGAGTAAGTGTCTGTACCTCTATCCTGAAAATGCTAGTTAAAACTCCTCAGATGGCTCTGGACATTTCAATTTCACAATTACATTTTTTCTTATTTGCATCATAATTTACTTATTCAGTATCCTTTTGTTTAGAGGTGGAACATCCCTTTCTTTATAAAGAAATGAAGGGCGGAGCAACTGTCATTTCTAACTCTGTTATCACCAAACAGTCTGTCTAACCTTGATTTTTGTAACCAAAAGACAAAGTCAGACATTAATCTAAGTTTTGTATTAAACTTCTTCAGCTTTATTATGGTGAACACAGTAATGACATTAGAAATACATTTGATTCTGGCTGTAAGGATTAATTTTTTTGTCCCTCTTTTACAATAAAATTTTTGGGAGAGTGGGAGGAAATAGTTTGTCTTATTTCTGAATTGAGTTTATATTGGTAGGAGTGAATATCAGATCCCCCCTGGTTTTGGAGCACAACAAGCCAAAATGAGCAACTGTAATATTGGAACAAGCCTAAAAAATGCAGCCTGCAGCTGCAAACATTTACAAGTGTAACCCTGGAAGACAGGAGTCAGAGGTGGAGAAAACAAATTTAACTGCTTGTGATTTATCATCAAGCTTCTCTCTCACTGGCTGTGTCTGAAATGTCATACTAACGTCCTACACATACTAAGTGTGACGTCAAAATGAGTGTGTAGTGTGTTCACATTGAATAGTATGTAAAGATTGAGTGTTTGAGAAATAGATTGAGAAATATCCGGTTGTGTACTACATTGGATAAAAATTTAAGTTTGCGAGATGGGCATACTAGTCACACTCAAAAGCCCCATAATACATTGTGAGCCCCATAATGCATTGCACCATGCAAGCCCGACCGGCATTCAGCTAAAAATCAGCCACTAGCAAACTTCCCATTTTCAAAATAAAATCATCTTTTATTATCTGCTTTTAGTTCTTTAACACTTCTGTAAATTGGGCTCTTGTTTGACCGGAAGTTTCTTCAATAGCATAATGGTGCATAACGGAATGTTCGAAATGCAGAAATGAAATTTGTATTTGTGCATTTTATGGCTCAAATGACCACATGTTGGTATTCTACGTGGTGACTTTCTCGCCTAAAATGCTCTCTGAACTTTCAAATGTGGCGAATCAACAGAGATATTTGATAGCCTGGTGTGCTTCTGATTTTTGTCGTTGGAGGTTTGAAATGCATCATGGGAAACTTAATAGTATACTACAGTGTGAATGGTTGGCATCCTAATCATACTTATACTATGTAGTATACAGTATATACACGAGTTTGTAGTTTGTAGTACGTTAGTATGCCACTTCGGACACAGCCTCTGTGTCTCCGTGTAACCTTCCAGTCTGTGTGTAACACTAACAACAGTCCATGTGGAACACTAAAACAACCTTCAAAGGTTCCATGGGTGATTTATGTAGAGCCCCACTACACAAGTAACTTTTCAGAAAAAGAAGCAGAAAGTCGCTTATAATAGGCAGACCTGGCAACCTTGGCATCTGGCTCTGTTGTGTGGCTGTTTCTTGGCGCAGCACCTCTCCTGTTCTTGGCTAAGTGAGGCAGGGCGAGTAGCAGCTGTTAGACATTGGTGCATAATAAGGCGCCACATTTCACTTTTCAAAATGGTAACAGCGGTGTAATGTTTAAATAGTAAGACATACTTTATTAATCCCTCATGGGAAATTCAGTTCTTTACACTCTGTTGTTGAGACATGCTTTTACATACAAAGGTTGAAATACACATGCACATGCACAAACAGGTCCCATGATCATGCACTCCTGGAGAGATGTCGGAGTGACGGCTTGCTGATGATTTTGAAGTTGTGGGTTCATTCAGTCATGTCCAGACTGACTCTCATGGAAGTTGAGGTTGTCATCTCCAAAGTTGATGATGTTGCTCAGTGCGCTCAGGATCAGTGAATCAGCGTCATTGTTGAGGTCAATTCTTTCAGAGTAGTTCTTCACAGGGAAGATGAAGTTCATCGGGATTCCCACCTCTTTGCTGAACTTCTCCATCTATGTGAGAAGTTAAAAACAAACAAAACTGTTACAGAAACTCTGCATGATTTAGAAGAGTTGGTGTGATTTAGAGGTCGGCCTTCATCAGCTCCAATGGTCCATGTGTCAGATTGATAGATCCTTGGTGGATCAGCCTGATGGACTACACCTTTGGACCAGACAACACCCCACAACCAGCAATATGGTTAGAAAGAAGGGTTCCAATTTATTCACAGTCTCACTGAGTGCTATTTATTAAAGGTTGTGTATTAACATGAAACTGCTGAAAGTTTACAATAAGTGAGGTCTTAAGTTCACAGCAGCCCAATTTTTGGTACATTTAGTAAACTGAGGTGTTTGGGGAACACTGCATGTCACATGAATGCGTGTTTGAGTGGTATACAGGATCACACCAGATGGACTGTTCTATATGTTTCACTAGTGCATCTGGGAAAGAGCCAATAGAAAGTGTTTAGGGTGGGATGAACCTGTCAGAAGTGAATACAGCAGGTGATTGGACGATTGTTCTGTCAATCAACATTTATCACAGGCCAATTAGATAATGTCCTTAGCTGGAGTGTTACAGAGCGTGTGCAACTCTGTGAAGCAAAATCTGATCAAAACATGTCAGACGTGGAGCAAAAATATCCTTAACATAGAGAAGTTTGTAGGGTTAATACTTGTTTTTTATTCAATAAAGAAATGTGGTCACAATCTCATTAAAATTCTACTGAAGCTGTTAGCATCTATGCTAATCCCTGTACCAACAGTCTCTCCCTGCTGTCATCTTGCAGTACCTCGATCCTCTTCCTGCCTTTAGGGTCTCTGATTGGACCACGCCTCTTTAGACGACATTGAACCAGGCAGATCCAGTTGCTGTGTAAGGCTGGAGAGGAATCCCAAGACAATAAAGGTCCTGGATGCTCATGCACATCAAAAACTTCTGACAGCTTTAAAAAATCAAACTGATCATTTGAAATGATTGATGACTCAGTATAACTGTTAAAAATTATAAATGCTTTTTAAAGGACTCAGAGACACTTTTAGATGAGGGAAAAATGAATTTAAACTAAAAGAAAACAAAAATCACAAGTAACTTAAACTAGTTATTAAGATATCTCATATTTTAGTGTATACTGTTTTAGATTTTTGTCTAATTAATACAAATAAGTAGATAAATATTGTTAAGACTTTGAATCGTTTTGGTATGCCAATAGGGATATTTTTAGGCTTCTATTAGTATGATAAATGGTATACTATAGTGGCTTTAACATGATTATACACATCAAACAAAGTTGAAAAGGTGTCTTCAATCAATGAGTCATGAATTTTATACAAGCAGATCAGTTTCCCTCCACACAATAACACGCCCTTTCCTAGAATAGATGATATGCTTAACTTGTTGATGTTATTTTCTCTAAATTCAAAACATTCTGGAGACATTTTTTCATTGTTTTATTTGTGCTGTTTATTTCATTCATGGTTCAAAGAAAGGAATTAAATTTTAAAAAGTCAAATCTTACATCAAAAAGGAGCAAAAACAAACAAACCAAAAACAACATTATGATCTGCCCCTGTTTCGCAGTTATTAACAACATTAATTTTGAAATGTCCTCACTTCCCCCTAGAAGAAAACAAGATTTACACTTTAACAGTCAAAGAAGATTACAAACTTATGAACCAGACACCACTATACAAAAAAGAACAAAAACTTGTGGTCATATTTCATCATGTCTACCTAACCTGATGGCTTTTAGTTAATATTATGTTATTATTATTTATTACTTAACAAATCGTATGTTTGATATAGCTTTGGGTTTCTTTTCTAACATAAAATAATAATGAAAAAAACAATCCATCTTTTGCCTCTGTTAAAGGAACACTACACCCAAACAACGATTTGGCCTCATTTTCTACTCACCCTCATGCTGAACAACACTGTGGAGTAGTTTTGGAACATCTAGGATGCAGCCGGAGATCTGGGGGTATACTCGCTGTCCACTGACATTGATATCATGACTTAGATAAGAGCCCGAATGAACAGTGTCCTTAAAAGTCCACAAAAAGTCGGCAATATTCCTCCATACTGCTCGTGCGCTGTAATCCAAGTGTCCTGAGCGGGTAACGTCCACCATTTACTCGAAACGACATCATTTAGCACGTTTATAGCCTAAACAGTACTACTTCGCATTTCTATGATACACTTACGGGTGCCTACGGGAGCCGCGGCTGACCAAACAAACAAATGCGCACTCTGCAATAACTAGGAGCGTAGAACAAGAAATCCCACATTCTGCTGTGAGCAACGGAGCCGTGGACAGACACAAGAGGGGTCAGCAGAATGTGGGATTTCTTGTGTTCTTGTTTCTTTCGAGCAGTATGGAGGAATATTGCCGACTTTTTGTGGACTTTTAAGGACCCTGTTCATTCGGGCTCTTATCTAAGTCATGATATCAATGTCAGTGGACAGCGAGGATCCCCCAGATCTCCGGCTGCATCCTAGATGTTCCAAAACTGCTCTACAGTGTTGTTCAGCACGAGGGTGAGTAGAAAATGAGTCCAAATCGTTGTTTGGGTGTAGTGTTCCTTTAACACCCATAAATGAACAATTATCTTAAAGGTGTTATATCCGACATTTCACGCATTTTTCTATCAGATTCACAGTATCTGGCATCATAATATCTCTCTCAGTCCATGCTCCACACAGTGAATGCTAAACCCTCCCCCCTCTGCCTGTGTTGACATCAGCCCTATAAGCCGGACCGGATTGGGGCGTAACCTTCCCGCCCTCTGGGCCGCCAGCTGGCCAATCACAGAGGAGGGGCGGCATCATGGCATGCAAAGCCTCCTTGTTATTCAGACTGATCGGCCATGAGCCTCTGCTACAAATAAATCCAACTGAAAATATCAGACAGACATAAAATAACTTAAAGATGATAAAGACTGAACAGAGTTTATCACAACGGAGAGCCCTGCGTGAGGAGGAGGCTCAAACAGGCCGGAGCTGGACCTGCGTCTGGACAAGTATCTTTGTATGTATTTATGTAACGTGAACGTGTTCTTGACTTGTCACAGACAGGAGTATGGATAACAGACTGAGGTTGTGTTGTGCAGTTAATGTTGTTCCCTTTTTACCTTTGTCATTTCTCTGAGTCATTTAGGCCGACGTGAAAGCTAATATGTTCTAACGTTAGCCTGCAGCGAAATGAAGCAGCCTAAAGGCTAACGCGGCTAACGCTAATATAAATAAACATAAACACACGTTCACCCTTTCGACTGTTCTGGGGCCTGTACTACGAAGCTGGATGAGCTCTTAGAGAGATAACTTCCTGGATAAGTTTCGGATTTTCCGCACTACGAATGTGGATCTCTTTTTATCCAGACACGTTGCCCCGGTAACTGATGCTGAACGCCAAACCTGGTCCGGAGCAGGTTAAGTTCCAGGATAAGAGCTCACGGGGTGTGACAGACCGCCCGCTGACCAATCGGTTCTCTCGGGCGGGCATAAAAGACTGCACAGTCACCAATTTTCCTGTCTTGGAAAATGGCTTGCCCATTTCTGCCAGAACCGGTTAATGTCGGTGCGCGAATTGTAAGAGGAGCGCTTTGTCTTGAGCGTTTTTATCGTGACCGAAGTAATCCGCTTGTCCAATAGCGGTGAATCATGACAGTGGGACAAATGTTATTTCAGATGCAAAGTACAATAAAAGTGAAATTAAGTATTACATTTAGGCTAATTAAATTACATTTAAAAAACATAATAATTATTCATCACTATTTAAAAGACTATTTAATTACATAATTTTGGTTTAATGTGGATGAGTTCTTTTTTTTTTTTTTTTAAATGTATTTTTTGGGCATTTTATGCCTTTATTGATAGGAGAGAGACAGTGGATAGGCTTGTGAAAGGGGGTGAGAGAGTAGGGGAAGACACTCTGCAAAGTGGTCACAGGTGGGATTCGAACCTGGACCGGCAGAAGCAAATACATGGGGTGCCTGGTTGCTAACCACTCCACCAAACCAGCACCCCTATGTGGATGAGTTCTTTATTACATTTTCAATGATTTGTGTTTCTGGAAAATGTAGGGCCATGTTTTTCACCGTGTTGCTCCTGGCCTGGATAATACTGCGGTACTCCTCATACTTTTGCAGGATTATTTGCTGCTCCTCCGCCGTGAAGTAGGCTGCTTTTTTCTCCATTGTGGAAAATGCTCCGGAGCCGCTAACCACGCCCATTTTATGTGTGCGCGCTCAGATCCCAGCTGGATTCACTTATCGAGTTGATAATGAGCCTCGTAGTACAGCAGATCTGGATCGTGGAGATCCGGTGAAGTTCAGCGAGTTGTCGCAAAGTTATCCTGGATGACTTAATTCAGCTTTGTAGTACAGGCCCCTGTACTGACGGGATCCAGATCATTTGAGGTCATTTATCTCACTGGGACATTGTTTAAAGTTTAGATATCTGTCAAATGAAGGTAGCAGGCCACAGAAGCAGCACAGCTGGGGGCTGTTATCTAAATGAATTTGCATATTGTTGAGGAAAAATTCTCAGAGTCCAGTTCAGGGTTTGCTGTGGTGAGGTGAGTTTATTTTAAGCATGCCGGCAAGCTGGTGGACTGACAGACAGAGTGCAAGTCTTCGTCTGTGAGCCGACCCTGACTGCAGGCAGAGTGGGGTTTTAAGTACAGTAGAGGAGGGGACTGTGACTTCGGCCAGACTTCCTCAGTCAATCAGACATGTTGAATCAATCAAGACAGAAGACAGACATCTGAGTGTATTCAGTCATTGTGAAGCCTGACAGAAGGTGGCCGTTACGTCCTTAGCCAATATGCATAGGAAGTCCTTTGATCAAAGGTGTCAGGATGTCTGGGCTTCAGGTGTTAGGAGGTCTATTGTTAGGTAAAAGACTCATGGGATGTAATCACTAGGCTACAGACAATTTGCATTACAAGGTATTAGATAACACAAAACACTACATTACAGAAACAAAATTTAACATTTTCTCTATCAATATGAACGTAGTGTTGAGGTGATTTATAAAGTAACTTTACCACTGCAGACACAGTCCAAAGTAAGAACGATTTTCTGTGTGGTATATTGGTAGAGAAGCTGTGTTATGTCTCTGTGCTGACCTTATTTACTAAAATACATCAGTAAATCATCCATCTACTATATTATCTAAGTATCTTATTTTTTAAAAGAAGAATAATATGAGAAAGCTTCAACCACTGGCACCCACCACACTCAGTCCTGCTGTACAAATGAAGAATTTTATCCTAATGTGTTGAACTTAGAATTAGGTCTTGGCATGTTTTTTTGAATATGTCTAATTGTTCTGCAATCATTTTGTTGCAGGTAGTATTAGACCAAAAGAATAACATTTTCTGTCCATGTTCACAAGTCCAACACTGCCAGAAGTACAACAATGGAAGAGCTGATGTCTAAGCCCTCTGTCCTCTGTATTAGACACGACTACTCAGTTTTTACCTGGAAGTTCAGCGGCTGTGAAGAGGAAGGCCAAAAGAGAGGGCTACATGCTGTGCTGACAGTGACTCCTAAAAACTTAAACACCAGAGTGCTCTTTGTTACACTGACAGAGTTCATTCAGCCATCTGTGAAGCACGGGTTTAATCACTACATACATTTCTCACACAAAATGTTTGTTTGCATTACCAGAGCTGTTCAGCATCACCTTTTGCTGTCTTTCAGTCATGTTTAGTTGCATGCTGCCCCAGGACTGATTATCAAAATAAAAATAAGTGAAAATTAATGTTTTGTGAATTATGTATTTTCTGAGACATCCAAAAATCACTTTGAAATACTGTTTTTTTTTTTAAATCTAATCTGGGTAAACTGCAGATAGTTGTATTTGGCTGGCTTTCCGTTTGTTATGCCTTTAGTCCAGAGACAGACACTCACTTATCAATCAATCAATCAATCAATCTTTATTTGTATAGTGCCAATTCATAACAGTTGTTATCTCAAGACACTTTACAATAGAGCATAAAGCTCTTCATATTATGGACACACATATATGCATAGATACATATATACATATAAAATACACATCTACATATATATACTTATCAGTTCAGTATTGTTCTTAATAAGTATATATGTGCATTAATACAGGTGTAACTTACTTTTCTTGACAAAGTGTACAAGTCTCTGCTCTTTGTGAGCAAAAATATCCTTGTACTAAAAACACAAAGTGTGGAGAGACAGAAGAGGCAAAATAGATTCATAGTGAAAAAGGAGCAAGTGGATAAACAAAACATGGAAATCACTGGTCAGCAATAAAAATAATCTGTATACTTCCTCCTCAAATTATATTTATTAAAAAAAGATACAAAGCCTACGTGATGATAACTTTCTCAGATGTTTCATCCACAGTGCATGCACTGATTAACCAAAACAAAAGACAATAAAAATACATTCTCTAATAAAACACTTTCTGTGTAATTAAGTAAAAGGTACTTTTAGCCAGTAGTCACATAAACTGTGAAAAACTTGTCAGTACTTGTCTTGTAATTCCTAAAAACATTATTTTACTGAGCAGCCCTCTCTTTGTATTTCTCTGCTGCTGCATCAGACTCCAGGCCAGGCTGTGGATTCAGAGCAGCTGCTGATGGCTCTCTCGTCTTCAGTCAGCTTTTGTAGCAGCACCTGAAAAACATGAACACAACACATGCTGTCTGATGGTTTGGTGAAGTATATTTATGAATATGAAATAATAAATGACTACATTAACTCAGGTTCATAGGATTGAGTAGCTCCTTTGTGTAAATGTGTTATGTAGAGTCAGCAGTTATATAAATGAAGTAAATACAAACAAATATTTACTCTTTTTATATTCATATCAAGGGCAAATTGTACTTACTTTTTAGAGAGTGAAGTAGAGATTGCATGGTAAAAAATTGTGTTTTTAAAAAAAGTCTGATATCTTTGTCTTGTAATTTCATAGGTAACAGAAAAACTCTGGCTCTGGCCCCCCCTTCCCGGCCTCATCAGCTGGTCAGAGCCGCTCTCTGAGGGCCAAACGTGAGCCAGGAAAGAGAAGAGAGCGGGCGGATTAATGAAGTTTCAAGACTGTAGAGATCTCTAACTTTACACCATCACAGACCTCAGACATTCTGTCGTTGTTATTTACTTTGTTATTGACTTTAGCATTAGAGCCAACAAGGAGGTGGACATAGATCTGCTGACTCAGCGGGTCACAAACAAGCATATTTACTCCAAACAAACATTACTGAGATGAATCTTTACAGTCTATCACAGAGAAAACAACGCTGATAGCAGCTATTAGCTCTTAGCAGCTAGTTAGCTCATCTGTCTGTGTGTACCGTCGCTCGGCGGCCTCTCCAGCCTTCAGCCTCGGCGGTAATTCAGGCAGATCTCGGTAAAGACTGCAGCTCTGTCTGCTCTCTGCTCTGTATCACCACCCGGGGTAAAACTTACTGAAGTGTTGGCTAACTAGCTGTAGCTGTTCAATCAGAGTTATAAATCAACAACAAAGATGACAAATGCCACTCGTAACAAAAAAGGTAACCTTTTATCATAGACACAGCAGTCAGAGGATTTATTTGGGCGTGCTCTGTAAACTTACCTTTCTGTTAGACATGTTCATGAACAGCATCATCCTTTGGTCAGTCATGTTTCTTCTCCTTGTTGACGATCTGCAGGACATTTGAGGGGAGGGTGCAGTGGAGTGGAGGAGGTGTGGCTAACAGCCTCTCATTGTTCACTGAACAGCCCCTTTGTTTTGATTTTCGCTCAGACGCTCTAGCGCGACACGTACCAACCAAAAAGTTGCATGGTATCCCTTTAAAAATGGTCCTTCCGAAGATTTGTTAGAGAATATCAGTGTTGACTCAATTTCTTCTTTAAAAGAGGAGCAAAGACTGTCACGAAGTCCCTTTTATAAAAATGCTGTTTTTGCTCTTCTAATGAACGGGAATCACTGCTGGCATATAGGGAGAGATGATGCTGGTTAGACTGTGGAAGTCTCAGTATTTTGCCAGGCAAAATACTGTAAAACCCCATACGTCCCAACGCACAAAAGTTCCATATGCTGAGGCTTTTCCAGGTAAAGGTAAATGCTGTAAGGGTGCTTACTGTTGAGTCTGTTGTGTTCAGTCAAATGCTGTTTTTATGTAGCATTAATGTAAATGTTCAGTAACTGTAAGGCTCTCAGTGGCACCAATGACTGTTTTATTGTCCCTAGTGTCCCATGTGGGTGCTGGCCCGCAGTGGGTGACGGTCTGGGCTGGTTCTGTCCCCCTGGGTGCCGACTGGGCCCTCCCCTTTGGGGGTGGATGGGTTGCTCTTGGGCTTGCGGCACCCATCTCCTGCCCCCCACCTTGGGTGTCTATCTCCTACTTTCCCCTGCCTCTTCTCCCGGCCTTCTCCTCGGTTGGCGCGCCCCTGGCTCTGTGGCAGGCTGCCTTTGCTCTGCGCTCTGTCGTGGCGGCTGGCTGCATGGCGCTGGGGGCCCTCTCAGTGTGCGTCTGGCCCCTAGAGGCAGTAGGGCTACATCTGCACGATCACTCTGCATGATCAATGAACACAAAGCACAACTTAATCCGAATAATCTGCACTCTCAGCCGCGCCCCTACAGATGCCGATATCTGTGTGTTTATGTACATATATGTTTATGTGTATATATATACATCTACAATTGTTGTTGCTGTGCTCATTGTTGCTAACGATCTCTCCAGTTCTTCTCTCCTCAGGTGCTCCTCATGATTGTAGTGTCAAAGACCTCAGGATACTGTTTCTTCTCAGGTTCAGCAGCTGGTTGTTTGGTTCTCCTGTTTGTATGCATCTGCTCAGTAATTGTGGTTGTTCTTTACTGTTGTTTTGTTGTTTTTCTCTCACTTTCTATTTTCTTCCCTCTCTCCTATCTATGATCACCCTTGTTTGGTCAAGCAATAATCTCCCAACTTGGCAATATATGGCGTTGACAAAAATAAAATGAAATAAATAAAAAGAATTAACAAAAATATTAATAAAAAGTTTCACTTAAAACTCAAGGGGAGCCTTATATACAAACGGCTCATCTTGGCAAAGTAAATGTGTTCTGCACAATATGGCAGCCAGACCATAATTCTACTGTTGCAATGCTGGACTCGACAAGTTAAAAAAAAAAAAAAAAAAGGAAATTATATTAATAAACGCCAAAGGCCTCAAGCAATCCCAACATAAAAACCTGAACTGAAACCTGAACCCTTTCAAAAACTTACCTGTTTTTTCAGTTTAATCACCTTGTAGACATTTTTTAGATCTTCTTTGATTTCAGGATGGGCTTCATCGATCTTGGTCAGAGTCACAACTTGAGGAATACCTGACAGGTGAACAAGAACAGAACTGAGAAGCTGTTTGGAGCTTCAGAAACAGAACAGGAAAAACTCACCTGAGATTTCTGTTCTTACCGAAAAAATTAGCCAAAAAACAGAGGAAACTTTGACAAAGAAATCAAAATCCTGTGACAGGAAATGAAACACCTCTGACCTGAAATGGTCTAAGCAGATATCAATAAAAAATTTAAATTAAAGATCTACTTAACATAGTTTCTGAGGTCACTTCAGTTAAAATATCTAAATGTATCATTCAAATCTTAATTTTTCAGTTAGACCCTTAGATAAAGGTCTGAGGGTCCCAACAATATGTGCTCTGACAGAAACAAACAGAAAACAAACTTATGCCTGAGTAGCTGGTAACTAGATCTTCGTTGCTCACTTGTATCTGGTGAATAATTTCAGTAAAATCAGCCAAAAACCACTGAAAACTTTGACAAAAAACTTAATATCCTCTGACAGGAAATGAAACACCTCTGACCTGAAATGGTCTAAGCAGATATTAGGAAAAATTAAAATAAAAGATCTACTTAACATAGTTTCTGAGGTAACTTTAGTTAAAGTATCTAAATTTATCATTCAAATCTTCATTTTTCAGTTAGACCCTTAGATAAAGGTCTGAGGGTCCCAACAAAATCTGTTCTGACAGAAACAAACAGAAAACAAACTTAACCTGTGGATCCTCAGGTTTGGAAAACAGTCCTCCCATATCTGGAGAATAACTTCAGTAAAATCACCTAAAAAAAACAGTGAAAACTTTTATTTAGTGTAAATTGGTTTAATTTTAAGATTACTGAACATCTATCAAAGTCAGTTGATAAAAAATACGCTTTTTCTCTCTTACAGAGTAGGTATAGATTAAAGTAAAGTTAAGCAGGGCCTCAAGTCTTACCCCTGCTGCTGTTGTTCTCGGCTACCTCTTCAAGCACAACAGTTTTAAGCTTGTCCTCAGCACTGTATGCCTGTGGGACTGTGTACATGAGGATTGGGCATCCTCCGTGAAACATCTTGGCTGGGTCTCTGTCTAATCTTGTGGGTATTCCATGTTTGTGTAACGGAGTTAAAAATGCATTTTATTTTCTATATATTTTTGCAATTTATTTTTGAGAATTTGTATTAATTTTCTTTGAATATTTTAATGAGTATTTGTGAATTTTATCAATTAGTTGTTTTATTTGGAGTTGTTTTATTTCTCCTGCAGAAATTGCCATTTTTGCCTTTCATGCTTTATGTACCTCCTAAGTTTCCGTAGCTCTTCCGCTCTGCCCCTCACAGTGCTAATCCGCATTGCTGAGGGTAAGTTGTATGTGAAAATGCTCCGATATCATTCTGCTGTTTAGATTATGAAATAAGCTATATAAACCGTACATTTTGGTGTGTAGTGCTGCCTGCTTATAATATTACATTATCCTGTTGTTTTGGTGCTGTTTTGAACAGTTTAAATTAGATTTTAGACGATCTTTTCACATACATTTTTAGGCGCGATTCACTATACTGCGTCCCGCCAGAAGTTTTGTATTCATGTAGAGGAGATTTACCGTCTTATTTACTGTTTAATATCTGTTGTTTAGGAGCTGACGTGCAGAGTGAGGTGCAGAGGGCAAATGATGTGTTTTGTGTCTTCTGCAGGTATGATTTTTGTTTGATTTTTCTTTATTTTCTGATGCATCCGTTTAGTTTTCCTTCCACGGTTTCCTTTCTACTTTGTCCACAAGGTGTCGCTGTTTCATTAACATACTGTGTTTAACATTTTTGTTGGTTGATTTGTTAAAATTATTAAGGCTAAAAGTATGTTTTTCAGTAATATCTGGTGTGATTCCGTAGACAATTTTATTTACAATTTGTGTGTTATATTAATTGCATTCTTTGATGTGTTTTATTACATTTATTACGTGGTTATAGTACACAGTTTAGCTCAGACAGTGCTAATCTGCATTGATGAGGGAGCTGACGTGCAGAGTGAGGTGCAGAGGGCAAATGATGTGTTTTGTGTCTTCTGCAGACCAAATAAATCCTGAAAAGTGTTCCTGTGTGGGTCTCCACATCTATGCCTTAACCACGTCCGTTACACTGGTGCCGTGACCCTTTGGATCATCAGATCAGCTGGATGCTCATCGCCGTGGATGCTGCGCTGCCATCCTGGCCTGTACTCCTGGATTAATGAGTGATCTGTCTTAAAAGGGACTGTGGTTGAGGGCATTGTGCTTTCAGCTGTTAGGTTAGACTGAGTTAATTTTAGAGTTTTGAGCACTATTTCATGTGTTTCTCTTCTGTTTTTCTGTCGATGTAAATATACACAACGCAAGTACATTTGAGGGTTGGAAGCAATATTAATTAGTGATGGATACTTTTTGTAGCCCGAACTTACCCAAAGGTAGGGGTGCTTGGCTCAGTGAATTAGCTGACAGTAGGACAGTGGGACACTCAAAAACAGTGACTGACAGGTTGGCAGACACAGGTTTGGGTCAGAGCCCTATTGTTACCCCTGGTAGTGGCTTGATGAGGGAGGGGCCACACACTTCTACTCCTGGTGGTGATGTTGATGCCATGAGCCGTCTTACAGATATGGTAGGTCAGTTAGGCGCTCAGATTGGTGAGTCCATTGTTGCTAAGCTAATGTCTGCTGGTGTTGTAACTATGAATGGTGGTTCCAGGTCTGCCTCTGCTGATCAGTCTGCTTATGATGACACTAACGCACATGACGCTACACATGTGACAGTTCATGTTAAATCTGACAGAGAACTTCAGACATTCAGAGGTGACAACTCTGACAAGTACTCAGTCCAGGACTGGATTGACATGACTAAAACTTACCTCAGAAAAATAGGCATTCCTGTGTGTGACCAAGCGGAGGAGATAATGAATCACTTGATGGGCAAGGCCAGAGATGTAGTGAAAATCGCCATGCGGAGTGACCCTTCACTTGATGTCACTAAGAATCCTGAACTAATGTATGATGTCCTTCTCCACTATTTCAGTGATGCACCTTCATGTCTCCCTCTAGCTGACTTTTATGCGACTCTGCCCAAGCACAAAGAGAACCCAGTTGACTACTGGATAAGACTGAATAAGGCGGCTGATTTGGCCCTCGAGGGACTGCGCAGACGTGGAAAACAGACAGAGAACATGAATGATGAGGTGGCCCTGATGTTCGTCAAACATTGTCCTGACCCTGAGTTATCCTGCACCTTAAAGTGTAAACCAATGCATGAGTGGACCTCACAGGATGTTCAGCTGAGGATTGATGACTATCAGAGAGAGTTGAGAGCCAGCGGCAGGTTGTCTGGTATTGCCCAGCTTAAAAGCCATGCCACCACCGTTGCCTCTGAGGGGTCCAGCCAACCATCACCAAGTGAGACAGTGATTAAACCTTCCCATGCTCCTGGTCCCTTACCTTCCTCTCTTCAGGGCCAGCATCATGTTTGTGTCCCTTCTTGTACTGCTCCAGCAACTGGCTCAGTTCAAAATGAGTCCCAGTGCACTTCAAGCCATACTTCTGTTCCAGTCGTGGCACAGAGCCTCCAGCAGTCTGAGGAAAAGCTCCTCTCCCGTATGGTTGACATGTTTCAGGAAATGATGGAGAAATTGCAGCACCGCAATGTTTCTCATTCAACTCGAGATGGAAAGTTCCAGCATGCTCGTTCTGATAGACGCTCCAGAGAGGCAACCTGCAAGGTCTGTAATAACCATAGTCACACGACCACTTCACACTGCATTTCTGACAAGCTGTGTTTTTCCTGTTTCGCCCCTGGCCACACCAGACTGAACTGCCCAGCCAGTACTCCTCCCCAATCCCAGTCTGGGGGAAACTAGCTGACCTGTATTCGGTGGGAGGCAGTACAGGTCTCATCTCAGACTCCCAAAATGATGACATGTCAGTTGCTGAGACAGTTTACACAGAGGTGAAAGACTCATGTAAGGACTCTGAAGTTGTTATTTACCAGAACATCCACAGAGTTGGTAGCAGTGACAGCCTTTTCTACACGCCTGTGACATTCCATGACAAAGTGACAGTGGGTGGGATGTTGGACAGTGGCTCAATGGCGTGCAGTATCAGTGAGGCAGCTGTGATGAAACTGAGAGAATCTGGGGTGATAACTGACCAGGGACTGATTGATGTGAATGTTGTGCTTGTTGGATGTGGTGGATTACGCGTGAAGCCCAAGTGTGCTTTCAATGTGGAAATGGAAGTGTATGGCTGCAAAATGATGGTTCCCCTGCTTGTTGTTCCTGGACAGCATGATGAGTTGATACTCGGGACCAATGTCATAAAACACGTCTTACGACAGTCTAAATTCTGTGAGTCCTATTGGAAGACAGTTTCTGGCCCCTGCCCTTCCACAGACCCTGAAGTTGAACGGTTCTTGTCCATGCTGTCTGGTTTGAACCCGTGGAAGGGTGAGGATGTTCCTGATAAAGTTGGTACAGTGAGGTGCAACTCAGCTACCTGTCTTGAGCCTGGCCGTGAATATCTCGTCTGGGGAAAGCTGCCCAAGAACACTGCTGTTTCCCCAGGCAGCACAGTCATGACAGAGCCAACATCTTCTCGCTCAGCTCCCAGAGGTGTTTTGGTGTCAAGCATTGTGACACCATTGTGGGGTGACAGGTGGGTCCCATTGAAGCTCATCAATACATCCAACAGACCTGTGATGCTAAGGCGCAATGCAAAGCTGGCTGATGTCTATTCCTGTGTGGCGCTTGAAGACCTGGATGTTGATGAGTGCTCAGAGGTTCCCCTGGTTTGCAGCAGCCAATCAGCTGTACCATCTAACACTGATGCAGACTCTGTCAAAAGCAGACTTCAGTCAGTCGGACTCAGTGACATCGACATTGAGTCATGTGAGGTATCTGAGGACTGTAAGAAAAGGATGGCTGACCTGGTTTTGATGTACGAGGACATCTTCTCACGTCACCACCTCGACTGTGGGGAGGCGAAAGGCTTTGTTCACCGTATACATCTATCAGACAGCAGACCTTTCAGGCTCCCGTACAGGAGAGTGCCCCCTGCTCAATACCAAAAGCTCCGTCAGGTTCTGAGTGAGATGGAGGAAAAGGAGATCATCAGAAAATCGACCAGTGAATATGCTTCCCCATTGGTGCTTGTGTGGAAAAAGAATGGAGAGCTCCGCATCTGTACAGACTTTCGCTGGTTGAATAAAAGAACGCTGAAGGATGCTCATCCTCTCCCTCACCAGGCGTATTGCTTGGCAGCGCTTGGAGGAAACTGTCTCTTCAGCACCATGGATCTAACCTCAGGTTTCTACAACATGCCACTCCACGAGGATGACAGAAAGTACTCAGCCTTCACCACTCCAATGGGGCTCTATGAGTATAACCGTCTGCCTCAGGGCCTCTGCAACAGCCCTGGGAGTTTTATGTGTATGATGACCAGCATTTTTGGGGACCAAAACTATTTGAGCTTGTTGTGCTACTTAAATGACTTGTTGGTGTTTGCACCTGATGAGGAGGCTGCTTTGCAGCGTCTAGAGATGGTGTTTGACAGGATGCGTGGACATAATTTGAAACTTGCCCCCAAAAAGTGCTTCTTTCTCAGAAAGTCTGTCAAGTTTCTCGGTCACATAGTCGATGAGAATGGTGTTTCAACGGACCCTGGCAAGGTTGAGAGTATCACAAACATGACGAGCACTGACCTCATGGAACCTGATGGCAAGACCCCATCCCAGAAGAAAATACGATCCTTTTTGGGGATGGTCAATTACTATCAGCACTTTGTGCCAGAGACTCCGCAATCGCCAAGCCACTGTTTGATCTGTTGAAAGGTGAGAAAAGGAAAGGCAAACAACGAGTAAACAAACAGTCCTGCAGAAAGTTGTGTCCATTTGACTGGACATCAGAGCAAGACCAGGCTTTTGGGGACCTAAAAACTTCTTTGGTTCAAAGTGTTGTCCTCGCTCATCCTGACTTCACACGCCCCTTCTTGTTGTCAACTGACGCTTCGTTGGATGGCATAGGCGCTGTTCTGTCTCAGATCTGTGAGGGTGACACACGTGCCAGACCCATCGCTTTCACCAGCAAGTCGTTGTCTCGGTCCCAGAGGAACTATCCAGCACACCGTCTAGAGTTTTTGGCTCTGAAATGGTCAGTCTGCGACAAGTTTAGTCACTGGCTAAAAGGTCATAAGTTCACCGTCTGGACTGACAACAACCCGTTAACTCACATCCTGTCGAAACCAAAACTTGACTGTTGTGAGCAGCGGTGGGTGGCCAAGTTGGCTAGTTATGACTTTGACATAAAGTATGTCCCGGGTCAGCAGAACATCGTGGCTGACGCCCTGAGCCGTGTGCCATTTGCCAAAGAGAGTGTGGGTCGCAGATTGCTCAATGAACCTTTTGCAGGTCTTCTCACAGAGGTCAGAGATATGTCAAACGTTTCTGTCCAGAATGCCTTCAAGTCGTCTAGTGGTCACAGGGGGCCCTCTTCAGTGAGTAACAATCTCCAGTCTGTGTGCAGTCCACCTGATGTTTGTGCTCAGTCTGTTACAGTGGAGGATGTGTCAGCTGTTCTGCAGTCGCATGTGGAATGGGATGCTGGTCCGAGAGCCCGTGCTATTGAAATGCTGCAGCACTTACCCCAGTTGGTTCCTCCTGGTCAGAATGCCTTGCCTTCTTACACTCAAAAGGATCTCAGAGACATGCAGGTGGAAGATAGGACACTCTCACGTGTGTTGTGCTACATCGAGAGATGTCGGAGACCCTCTCAGAGAGAAAGATGCAAGGAATCTGTCTCTGTCTTAAGATACCTGAAGCACTGGGATAAGCTTACTCTGCGTGATGGTGTGTTGTACAGAGTTTCAAGAGACCAGAAAACCAAGGCGAGGCGTCTCCAATATGTTGTCCCTGACTCACTCAAGTCTGAAGTCCTACAAGGTGTCCACGATGGAGCTGGACATCAAGCTCAGTCCAGGAGCCTCAGCTTGACAAGACAGAGATTTTTCTGGTTGAACCTTGACAGAGACGTCAGAGATCATGTTCGTCATTGCCAACGATGCATTGTTAGCAAGACAGTTGAACCTGAGGGCCGAGCCCCCCTGGAAAAAATAACATCAACCAGACCACTTGAGCTAGTATGTATTGACTTTTGGTCCGCGGAAGACTCCAGAAATAAATCCATCGATGTCCTGGTGATAACGGACCATTTCACACGCATGGCCCAGGCATTCCCATGTAAAGACCAGTCAGCTAAGCAGGTAGCGAGAGTCCTTTGGGATCGCTATTTCTGTGTCTATGGGTTCCCAGAAAGGATCCATAGTGATCAGGGTGCAAACTTTGAGAGCCGTCTGATTAGTGAGCTGCTGAAGGTCTCTGGCATCAGGAAGTCACTTACTACCCCTTACCACCCGATGGGAAATGGGAGTGTCGAACGATTCAACCGGACCCTGGGTGGCATGATCCATGCACTATCCCCTGGTGAGAAAGTTGACTGGCCTCGATGGTTACAGACTCTGACATTTGTGTATAACTGCACTGCCCACGAGACGACTGGTTTTCCCCCCTTTTATCTCATGTTTGGACGAGTCCCTCGTTTGCCTGTTGACGTCCTCTTTCGTACAGTACTTAATGATCCTGTTGTAACGAACTATGACAAGTATTTGACAAGTCTTACAACCGACCTGAAAGAAGCGATGGTGATCGCCCAGGACCGTGCTGTGAGAGAGCAGAACAGACATGCCCAGCTGTACAACAGGAGAGTAAAAGGGTCCAACATCGAGATTGGGGACAGAGTACTCTTGGCAAATAGGAGGGAAAGAGGCAAAAAGAAACTTGCTGATCGATGGGAATCAACAATCTACACTGTGGTGGACATGAATGCACAGACTCACACTTACAGAATCAGTGATGCTGTCACAGGACGGAATAAAGTGGTCCATCGCAACCTGCTGATGCATGCTAATTTCCTTCCTGTTGGAGACTTACCGGATGTATCTGACCTGACTTCCTCCTTGCCTGCGACAGACCAATCAACCCCTGACACCGATGTTGTGGAAGAGGCAGAGGACGCCTTATTTGAGAGAGAGAGTGAAACACCTCGTGCGAACAGTGAGGAACTTGATTCTGAGAGTGGCAGTAACTCACCTTCTACTGTCGACGCCAGTAAAAATCCCTCAGCACATCTGGAGCCTGTTGACTCTGAGTGGAGAACCATTGAGTGGATTACGCAACTCACCCCTAGTCTGACTGACTTGACTGAGCTGGCAATTGTGACTTCCAGTCCCCAGAATGAGCCTGATTTCCCTGAGGACCACATGACAGACCAGCCTATGACTTTTGACTCTGTGACAGCTGTGGACTCTTCAGCTCATGTGGGACAATCTGATACTCCGTCACCTGCTGTTGTGACTCAGACTGACAATACTTACACTTTGCACTCTGTTGATCAGATCACACCCGCACACGGTGATCATTCTAGTGCTCAAGCACAGGTCAGGTCAAGATTTGGTCGCCTAGTCAGACCTGTGAACAGGCTCATACAGACCATGTCCAGGCAGGATGTTGTTCCTGATAAGTTCAGTGTTAAGGCTGTTTGTAAGTCTGTGTTCCAAGTTTTTTCTGACTAGTGTTCTGTTAAGGTAGGCTGCCCCTGTAATGGTCTGAATGTTTTTTTTTCTCCTTGTATGTCTAATAATGGGCCTGCACTGCACTGGGATTTTGGGGTCTATGCGGGGTGTATAAGGCACCCTGTTGTCAGTTGTTGGATTGAGAGATAAGCGCTGCTCTCATACCACTTCATCCTTATGGGATACATTTCATGTTGGTTGTCTTGAGGCTGACCCTTTTGTGGTTTGTCGTTTCCTTGGTGCATATTGTGTGGCTCATGCTCTAATTCGATAAAATTCAGTGGGGCTGGATGTAACAGAGTTAAAAATGCATTTTATTTTCAGTAAATTTTTGCAATTTATTTTTGAGAATTTGTATTAATTTTCTTTGAATATTTTAATGAGTATTTGTGAATTTTATCAATTAGTTGTTTTATTTGGAGTTATTTTATTTCTCCTGCAGAAATTGCCATTTTTGCCTTTCATGCTTTATGTACCTCCTAAGTTTCCGTAGCTCTTCCGCTCTGCCCCTCACAGTGCTAATCCGCATTGATGAGGGTAAGTTGTATGTGAAAATGCTCCGATATCATTCTGCTGTTTAGATTATGAAATAAGCTATATAAACCGTACATTTTGGTGTGTAGTGCTGCCTGCTTATAATATTACATTATCCTGTTGTTTTGGTGCTGTTTTGAACAGTTTAAATTAGATTTTAGACGATCTTTTCACATACATTTTTAGGCGCGATTCACTCTACTGCATCCCGCCAGAAGTTTTGTATTCATGTAGAGGAGATTTACCGTCTTATTTACTGTTTAATATCTGTTGTTTACGAGCTGACGTGCAGAGTGAGGTGCAGAGGGCAAATGATGTGTTTTCTGTCTTCTGCAGACCAAATAAATCCTGAAAAGTGTTCCTGTGTGGGTCTCCACATCTATGCCTTAACCACGTCCGTTACATTTGCACCCCTTCATTCAGTTCCTCCTGCAACAATATCCATCACAAAAAATTAGTACAATTAAGTTTTAATTAAAATATCTTACTGATACTACCTAAAACATGCCGCTTAGAAAGTTAATGTTTTTTTTACTCAATGAACAGCACTTTACAATAAGGGCACCAAATTTACATTTATGCCAATTAAACATTATTACTGCATGTCATGAGTTCAGGATGTATATTCTCCTTTAATGAATAAATCAGGGTTATTTCATACAGTTTCTGGACAAGTATTTATTGGACTTGTTTGCTCAAACTCTATTTAGTTAATAGTTTCTGTATTGACAAAAATAAGAGTTATTTTAACTTAATGCTTATACATGTTCCAGTTATTAACCTTTTTTTAATTTTAATCATATTTTTGGTATTCAATATTGCTTTAAATATCCTGTAATTTCCTTTCAAAAGAACATCCAGCTCCATTACATTTCAAACAAAAATAGCTATACAGATATCATGGTAGCATTGTCGTTAAGTAGATAATGTTACAGCAGCATAGGGAAAACTACAACAAAAAATGCTCTGGCAGGTAAAAATTCAAACCCAAGCTTACATTGCAGGAGTTAAAGTGAAAGTGTTTATTAGTTTCACTGAAGAAGTAATAATAATCCCAGTGGGATCACATCAAACATATTGCAAACCTATGGTCCACAAACATACAAGTAAAATAAGCTACTGCATACCAACTGTATTAAAGGAAAAGTTCGGTTCCTGCAGCTTTTACATTGTTTATAGAATGAAGTAGAACAATATACTCACCCAGAAGCCTTTTCTGATCCAAACGGTGCTTCGGGAGATATTTAGATCCAAAGTTGAGCAGCGGACATCCGTACAAATGTAGCACAATAGGGCATGCATAGCGCCGCTCCTAAAACTGCATTAATCGTCCAAAAACTCATTATTTCACCAATATTCCATCATGGTCCAGTCGCGCTACTCCTCCAAGACAGTCTGTGTCACTCCAGACATATCTTTGAGCCTCTGCTGACCTCTGAGCTGACGAAGAAGACCGGGTGCCTCCGCACATGCGCAGTACGGCTCATTGTTCCAGGGGCGACCGCCGGCTAAACAACGACTTTCTTCCTCCAGTTTTGTGCAAAATGGACGAATATCTATCGGATGAAGATGTTGTGGAGGAGAACTTTGAATAAGATGGGTTTCCTTACAGTTTCGAGCCAGAGTTTACAGATAAGGAACTTATAGAAAGGAGGTCGCAGAGGCAGCGCTCCAGAGAGTACTGCGCATGTGCAGAGGCACCCGGTCTTCTTCGTCAGCTCAGAGGTCAGCAGAGGCTCAAAAACATGTCTGGAGTGACACAGACTGTCTTGGAGGAGTAGCGCGACTGGACCATGATGGAATATTGGTGAAATATTGAGTTTTTGGACGACATGCAGTTTTACTGGTTTTGGTCTCACTTTTGTCCATGTAAACACACTTAGTTAGTGCATTGTTAACTTTAAACACTATGACATATCCTACATATTACGATTATATTAACAAGGAAAATAATCATGACTAGTGCATTCATTAAAAACTGATTATGTATGAAGTTTGTATTCTTAAATGTATGACCGTAGCCTACCTGAACCAGGTTAAGAAAGCAAAACTGGATGAGACTTTTATCCAAAAAGTCTCCAGAGAAGTGGCCATTATCCTGGATGTCTTTAAATAAGTTCATCTAAAACTGAGCGCATTGTTTTCGTAGTCTTCCCCACCAGGATTCAATGTGCTGATTGCTGGAACTGCGGCCAAAGAGGAAACTTTTGTCCCCAGCGAAGACATCAGTGTGGTTTCTCCTGAGAAACATCTGCATATTGGCAACATGTCCATTTTCAGTCCCTTTATCGGCGCGGATTCTCTCTGGACACCCACGTATGGACGTGATGCAGTGAATGAAATAATCTGCTATGACCTTGGGGTCGCTATTTGTTGTGTATGCTTCCATCCACAGAACAAAACGACTGAATCCATCGATGCATCCGTTGATTGCTATGCCGTACGGCTTTAGCTTGTCATAAGAATTCATGTGCCAAACGGCACTTGGCCCTTGTTGTTGTACTGCCGGCGTCTAAGGCATTGTGCTCTTTGTATCGACACACCTTGAGGATCTATTAAATTGATGATTTGACGTACAGTGTCTTGTTGTACCACATATCCCATCTGAATAGCGCGGATATGTATCCATCTATATCCTTGCATCTGCCCGCTGCGCTGAATTTCTTGTCGAATAAACGCAATCAGCTCATCCAGATCAGTGTGTTGCTTTCTTCTGAAAAGCTTCAATGTACGACAGTGTCTTTTCAGTGTCCGAATACTTATAATAATGTAATGACTCTGGGCTAAAACCATAAGTATCTCCTTATTGCTGAGTCCGAGTCGAAAGTACAATGTGATAAGGCTCTCAAGTTGGTCCGTGATGCAGTTAAAGTTAGCTTGCGATTTTATAAACTAGTGTAGCCTATCTACAAATTTAACAGTCACAAATTTCTGAGTTTATAAACTCGCATATTTACTACTTTGTAAATTTGCAAATTTACTGCTTTATAATCTCATAAATTTGCGAGTTTATAAAGTAGTAAATCTGCAACTATAAAACTCGGAAATTTCGAGTTTTTTCTCAAAAATTTCGAGTTTTATTTTTTATTTCTTTAAATGGCCCTAATACGCCATCGTAGTTCCCTTTATTATAGTCTTATTATTTTAAGAGGGAAAGTTTACTCTTATAGAAACTGGTTAAACCCTGCCATCAGCAGTTTGGGTCTTCATTTTCATATTGTCACTCAGTGAAAAGGCTCTTTATAATCCACTATAAAGCATCAGCAACTACTACAGCTCATGAAATGATCCTATAATTTCATGTAAATGTCTTCAGCTGTGTACATACAGGGTGTTTTTCTCCACTCTGTTGGGTTTGTTTTCCTCTGTGCCCTTCCTCTTGGATCACAGCCCAAGACATACTAGTTCAGTTCAGAACAAAGGTCAAAGTGAAGCTCAGACTGAGCGAGAGGACAGAGACTGCAGACAGAAACTATCAGTCCAGTTGGTAAGTAGACCTCCTTTAAAATCTCTCCTTTAACTGTGAGGCTTTTTAACTGCTGAATAATAGCGATTATGTTGCTTTCAGGCATTTTCAAAACTGTGTCTGTTTGACTGTGTTTAATGATTGTTCGAAGCAGCTATGACTGCAGCTTTAGATGTTATAATCCATTATCTTTCTAGTTTTCTGACTGAACATTCATTTATTTTTCTATCTGTCTTTCAGAGACATGGACCAGGAAGGGGCAGCTGGTAAGAAATTTTTGTTACTGTTATCATAAAATAATAAGAAATGTATTTATCAAGATAAACCAACTCCACATAACAATGGATGTAATAAATATGTGTATTGAACAAATGCATAAATCTTGAATCTGCACCAATATTAAGATATTACAGTGTTTATTACCCTGACTGAAAAGTGTCAAAGCTGGAATGAAAAGTAAAAGTACCACCAAACATCAGATACGTTTCTAAATGTGTCATGAATAAACCAGGCACAAGACACTCAAATGCAGACAAAGACGGTCTGTGAGGCAAAATCAGGGTTTATCAGATGGTCCAGGTTTGGTACACAGAGACGCAGGCAGAATCAGGTAGAGGTATCCAAAAGATTGCAAGACAAAAAGGCAAGGTCTAAGCAAAGGATGTTGTGAACAGAACTATTGCTTTAGATAGATGCTGAAAAGTGACTTGAGGCTCAACAATCTGGCAACAAGACATGAGCTGATTGGAGGTGACGAGACACAGCTGGGGAAGCATAATCAGGGATCGGCGTGAGAACGCAAGACAGGTTGTAAAACCTTCAAAGACAAGGAGAGACAGGTGAACTTTAAATATAAAACAGAAACACAAAGACAAGACATTCTTCCACCTTCTACAGGGGGGCAGTGGAGAGCCTGCTGACTTATGCCATCTCCACCTGGTTCCCCAGCTGCAGTACAGCTGACAAAAAGGCCCTACAGAGAGTGGTGAGATCTGCAGAAAGGGTCACCGCAGCCTTACTTCCCTCTGTCCAGGACATATTCCAGTGCCGCTGCAGAAACAGAGCCCAGAATATTGTCAGGGACCCCTCACACCCTTTGAACAGCTTCTTTCAGCTCCTGCCCTCTAAGAAGCGCTTCCACAGCAAAAGATGCTCCACCCCCAGGCTGCAGAACAGTTTCATGCCACAAGCCATTCGGATGTTAAACACAGTCTGGCCTTAATCTCTGAAATGGTCTTGATTATTTTAAATTTAATTATTATTATTACTATGACTTTGTTTTTTTTTATTACATTATTATTATCATTGTTATTATTAATTAATTAGTTTTTATTATTATTATTATTATTATTATTATTATTATTATTATTATTATTATTATTATCAATCAATTTATTTATTTATTCCAGTAGGATGTATAAATATATGTATGTAAGTTGTTGTGATCCTGGAGAAACGCCTTCTCGTTCTGCTGATACATGTGTATTAAATGAATGACATTAAACTTGAATTTGAATTTGAGACATAAACAAACAGGGCACAAACAAAACTTAGCTAAAGTAAAGGGCAGGATCATAACACTGTGTAAGCATTTCTTTAAAAACAGATCAGAAATTGCTGATTCCCTGGCAACCATGCAGAAAAATGTTCAATCACACAATGTTAACAAATCCTTAAAAAATTCCTAGATCTGGTGGCAGTTCCTGATCTCCACCAAAATCTAATGACTTCTCTCTCATTCCATGACCCACATCCTCAGACAACATTATCAACAAACACTGAATGAAACAAACAAATAAAATTAGGGGAAAAAATCCAAAAATAAATTGCAAAAACAATTTGAAAAATTACATCTCCAGAATTACTAATCAATCATGTGTTTTAAATAAAAATTTAATTTCTCCTGTTCAAAATTTAAATTTGTGTTAACTGTATAACACAAAGTTATGCTTAGTTTGAAGAATATCCTTGACAAAGGACCTCACAACTCTTTCAAATAATAATAATAATAATAATTAAATAAATAAATAAATAAACTTAAACTCACTGGCCACTTTATTCGGTCCACTTGTTCAAATGCTAGTTAACACTAAAAGCCATCCAAAGAAGCGTATGACAGCAATGCATTGTGATGGGTGAAAAAAGACATGGTAATGACAGCCAGGTGAAGTTTAAACTTAACATCAGAATGAAGAAATTTGATCTAAGTCCATGTTTCCCAACCTGTGGTCCAGGCCTCCACAGGGTAGAAGGCGACTGTTTGCACAAGAATATCTGTGTATATACATGTATATGTATAATTTTCTTGTGCAAAAAAATGCATCACCTTGTTTTGGTGAATAGTGTAAACTCCTGCATCTTCATGTGTTGACTTCATAAAATCTTTTAATATTCTCAGAGTTCTATTTTATGTCTTCAGGGTCTTGGAAAAAGTTCTTTGTTCTCTTGGCTGGAGAAACCCTCGGGGCTCATGAAGAATGGGTCTCAAAGTTGAACAGCATCGGCCAGTTTCAGGTGAAGTCTCCTGAAGAGAGTGATTACATCCTGCTGTTCTGTCGCATCGTGTCACGAGTTGGGACAGACATCCGTGTGGCTCTGAAAAAAGCCTCAGGTAGGCAATGGACCCAGAAAAAATGTCAGTCCTTGAGGATAATTTAAGAAAATATCAAGATTATTCAAAGAGAGTTAGAGATACTGAAAAATAAGTTACAGGTTGAATTTCTTTTAGAGCATTATAGTAGGGACAGAACTCTGGTATTTAAGACAGAATTCTGAGAATGAGATACAAATTTTGAAAAAAAATGTCCAACTTCTCTGGAATAAAATCTGAATTGTGTTTATGTGATGCCTGGTAACCACTAGGGGTTTAATCAACCAAAGAAATTGTTGGCCGACTAAAACGCAGCAATTGTCGACCAAAAATTGACATAAACTTTATTTTCTGCTGCAACATTGAAGGCATCGGCAACATCATATAGTCGCACAGCAATGTTTTTCCCCTGTGTGTGCCTCTTCTATTTTTTCTCTCAACACAAGACTCTTTGCTTTCCAGTCTTGATCAATGAAATGGGCAGTCACTGTCATATAGGACTCCATCTGAAGAGACAACACATCTGTTATCTTTATCTACTGTATTAACTCGAAGCTTTCTCTTTTTACTCCCTCGTATTTTGCCGTGAGGCGTGCATAATAGTGTCTGGTGCGCTGGCACTGAATATCCGGGTTCCAATGTTTTTCTTGGCCTTCCACGACACCAATGGGCCTTATATCCTAAGAAACAAAACTGTCAATTCGTTCTGTGATGTCGTTTTTGCATTTGGGTGTTTATATGAGGCATAAAATCCAGCGTGGACTGGGTGAGGATGCAGCGGGCAGAGCGCATGCAGCTATAAAACGAATAAACGGTTATTAGACTAGAATATTCAAATGTTCTAAAAAAAATACATTTAAATGAACGATAAATACATTAAAATGGTGTTCTGAGACATGATGTTACCTGTGAAATGGGGGTGCTCAGAAAATACCCCCATTTCACTTGATGTGTTTCTCCTGATGAAATGAACTGCAGGGGAAAAAAATACATTGACACATTTGGTCGACCAATTAGTCGACTTGGACTTTACAGCCCTAGTAACCACAGTTTCTAACAGTTTCAAACAATAAGATTACTTGCTGTACTCATGGGATAAGGCATCCCGCTAGTTCTGGAGGATATCTTGAGATTTTCATTTATATCGATATATTTCTGTATGAGATATTAGACGGTACAGTGTCGTTTATATCGATATACTTCATTTTGCATTAAAATAGCAATACATTTCTTCCTGTGTGACACAAGTGCACACCTATTTCTCCTCTCCCTATGTCTATGGGCGCCAAAAATGCCAAAGACGGTAAAATCTGATGTTTTCATTGTGATTTGGCCTTGCCTCTACATGGAAACTCGTTGAAAAAGGAAACTTTTGAATAACAGGCTCCAGAGTGGAAAGATTTGAATCCGATCTCCATGCAGCTCAGTGTAAACCCGTATCAGAGGGTTTCAGGGTGTGGCGCTGACATCACTGCATGTGCAGTATTCTTTCACATGAGGGCTACGCATGCATACCAGGAACAACAACAGCTTCGGCTGTCCGTCGAGTAACGAGTGAGCATCTTACTGTGCTCGGTTTGTTATCCAGACAAATCTATCAAGACTGATTTTTTGTTCAGAAAAGAAACTCCTGCGTCTCTGTGCGTCTATTCACCATTGTTGTTTGTGAAAAGTTTTTCTTCTTCGTTTGTGTATCGTAGCAGCACTGCCTCTAGCAGCACTGCCTCTCTGCAGACATACACCGCCATCTATTGAACCAGCATGCATACTACAGCGGATTAACTCGTCTCCGAGTGTCGTCATCTGAACGCAGAAGAATTCTAAAAGCAAAGGACAAATCTTTGCGTCTTTAAGTCAGGAGTTTCCATCTAAACGTAGCCTATGTCTCACAGACAACCATCCCTCCTCCACCTCCACTCCAGCGTGGCTTACTCAAGGACTTTCATACTAAATCTAAATCCAATGACTTTTCAAAATCAACATTTTTGTCAAAAGCGAGTACTGACAAATCTGGATACACTATAGGGTGAAATTGGCAACTACTTGTCACCTGAGAGACTTGTGTAAGCACAGGTCTAATGCAGTTTCTGTCCTCATCCATCAGTGGTGCCGCAATGAGCCCCTCTCTCGTCTCAGAGTGCTCTCAGGCAATCATGCTGACAGCTGCAGTCAGAGCAGAAAGCCTCCACTCCGCGTCCACACGCTCTGTTTACAGGATAATTGAAATTTGCACAGAAAGATGCACTTAAGTTTGTTTACAAGTTTTATTTGCAGAACTGTCAACCTCAGTGGAAAGGTCCTTTTACTGTTACTCAGAATGAGAAACCAGAATCAGAAAAATGGGACTTAATTAATCCCCAGGGGCATATTCCATTCTTCAGTTGCTCTTATACATAGGGAAAATAAAAATAATTTGAAATACATAAGAACATAAAATTAAGTCAAAAAAATAAAAAAGCAGTTAGCAACATAAGCTATTTTCATCAGAGTGGCATCTGCTAATAACAGTGCCTGTGTGATATTTGAGGCATGGCTTATAATTGACAATTTTAATTTAAGGGTTTGCCTCTGAGAAAAAAAAAAAAAAAAAACTAACAGGGACATTATGCTATAATGTTTTGGGGAAAGCCCAGTAACGTCAGAGAAAAAATTGAGTATTGCCATTCTGGTTCAACTGTATGCAAAAAAGTGTCATCTCAAGGCTAAGGCAAAATATCAATATAATATAAATCGTTATATGGCCAAAAAATATTGAGATATTGAAAAAAATGCCATATTGCCAGGCCCTAGCTCCAGCCCTGAATGTGGAGTATGCATCCTCAACTCGAAAGGTGGCTGCAGTCACATCAACCGTACCTTACCTGGATACAGCAGTGCTATTCTCTGATTGGCTGAAATAATGCTGTATATAATTTTTTTGACTGGCTGAATGGGTAGCTCTTATGGCTGGATCGTGTCAAGCTCCAGTTCAGATGTATGATGCTCAGAGTGTCTTGCTACATGTTTCATGAATGCAAATGTAGCGGTGAAAGTCTGTGGCTACATAAGGGCTACATAAAGAGAAACCATTCCTGCTCACACTCATACCTAAGGGCAATTTGTGAACCTGACAAGCCAGATGGACAGCTCCATATATCTGCCACAGAAACGTTTCACTAGTCCATCTGGGTAGGGGCCCTTTAAATTTGTTTTCAGGGGCAGAACGTTTAAAAAAAAAAGAAAAACACAAGCTTGTGATTGGATAATCGTTCTGCTCGTCACATTCATCACAGACCAATCCGTATCAAGCAGGGTTGCCTCATATAACGAAGCAATGTTTTCATTGAATTTGTGATGATTTTCTCCTTTTATATATACATTTTATTTTATTATTTTGTTTGTATTGGTTGCTGATGCTGCTCAGTGATTTTTGAAGACTGTATGATGCAAAATGTGCCTGTTTGTTACTTGAAATGGCTGAATAAAGAATTGAAAAAAAATTAGCATACATAGCGGCTAACTTAGCCGCTAACAGCTAACAACAGTTAATGATCATTAGCCGTTAGCCGCTAATTTAGCGGCTAACAGCTAATGGCCTTATGCTATCGTCTTACACTACATCATACGTCACAGATGATTCATTTAACACTTATGTGTGACATGAACCTTGTCAAAGACAATCCCTACAAGTAAACTTCTGAGGAGGACAGATTTACTAAGTTTTTACTAAGTTTACTAAGTATCTATGAGGACAATAGGCTAATCGGCAAGTCTGTTCTCAACTTCTGGTTTTCAACTTCGGTTGTCGTCCGTCCGCATTCTACAGCTCCGCCTCTCTTCCCTGATTGGGCGTTAGAAATTCAACCGTGTGAAATCATTGGACAATGGAGGCTGGCAAGACCATAGCTGCAGGATTTCAGAATCAGGCAGCTCTGTCTGCTCTGCAAGGCTAGCCAGGTCCGTATTATAAGCGACTTTTGGCTTTGTTTTATTCTAACTTGCATGTATATATTGGGAGTTGTAGGTTGCAGTTTTTTTAGGCTTGTTCCAGTCGTGCAGTTGCTCACTTGGGCTTGTTGTGCCCCCAAATCCAGGAGGAATTTGGTGCATGACCTAGGGTCAATATAAACCAAATTCAGAGGCTATTAAAACTATTTTATCCCACCCTAATGCAAATTTTAACTTTAATGTAAAAATAGTTTCTATCTAAAATAAATCCTTATTTCTAATGTAGCTACAACTGTTTTCTATGGAATCACAGGAGTGCCAATATTAAAAGGAAATACATGTGGATATAAAAACAGAATCAATAAAAGAAGTTTGGAAATAAAAACAGAATCAATAATAGAACTTTGGAAATAAAAACAGAATCAATAAAAGAAGTTTGGAAATAAAAACAGAATCAATAAAGGAGAATCAATAAAAAACATTTGTAAATAAAAACAGAATCAATAAAAGACATTTGGAAAAAAAACAGAATCAATAAAAGACATTTGTAAATAAAAACAGAATTAATAAAAGAAATTTGTAAATAAAAACAGAATTAATAAAAGAAATTTGTAAATAAAAAGAGAATCAATAAAAGAATCAATAATAAAAAATATATACAAACGCAGTCATATCATTGCTTTTGCTTATTCCATTTTGACATTGTCTTTTCCATGTGCGTTTTGTCATTGCCTTTTCCATGTGCCTATTGTCATTGCTTTTACCAGATGGCTCAAGCTGTCAATCAAATGACTGTGGGCGGGTCTTTCTGTCCAGGATAACTAGTAGATACCTGATCGGACGATTCCTGCATGACAGTGGCTATGCAGTAGCTATGTTCGAAATGACGTACTGCCTGTCTATTACCTACTCAATCAGTACATACTGCATACTGAATACTCAAAGATGATCTGAGTATGCGCGGCTGCCGAGCATTTACACACAGATGTATACTTAATACCCCAGAATGCATTTCGTGCGGCGGGAAGCAGCGCAGTTGTTTGAAATCGTGACTGTTTTTAATTTGTCTCACCGTTTTTGGAGACGAAGCGTCCGCTTAGTGGGTGTTTAAATACCGCAAACACCGGGCAGCAGCTGCCCCCCCCCCCCCTTCACGTTTCCAAGTTATTGCTAAGTGTTTTCATTATCAACAGCTGCATGACACAAACCGTGCGGCAGTGGATGAAAAAAAATTAACACAAACACCTGTGTATCCATGGTGATAAGGCTATACACCACCTGCTGGGCGTGTGATGAGCAGCATTGGGCTCTAAAATGACCAACACACAACAGAATTATTATGACCTTGTTCGGTTATTCTTTGGCAAATACATAATTTCCCGACTACATTCTTCTCATTAACAATGATAATTTCCAAAACCATCAGGTAGTTTTGCCTGGTGTAGGTGAAAATCATGGGCGTCTTTTCTTCAGGGCAGCTGTGTTCTTCCAACCACCAGTAAGAATTAGTAAAGCTCACACATACAATTTCAACTGAAAACTCCCCCATTAGTATATTCTGAACCATATTCTGTGCTTAATGAGTGACCACCTTGATGATGCATTCAGAGATGAGAAGATGCTCAAACTTGTTAAATACATCTTTAATAGACAAATAAAGAAAGTCAATTCTGTCTGTGTTCCTTCTTTCTTCTTCTCTCCACTCCCGCTCTACAGATAACTCTGTATAAGTTAATATGCAAAAAGTATTATGAGTTAAGTTAAAGTATTACCGTAGTTCGACAGGTATATTATTTGTACCTATGACATCACAACCTCCAGCTCCATGCTCAACTGTCTGGCAGACGTCGATATATTCAAAAATATTTAATGTGTTAAAAAAAACATTTGTTTCTATTGATGTCTGAGGATACAGACAGAATTTCAAACAAACCAAAAAAAATATTTCTTTGTGTAGGATTTAATATGCAAAAAGTTATCATAAAAATGCACACACACACACACACACACACACACACACACATATATATATATATATATGAAATATATAGATATAGATAGCTTATGTCTTATATTCTGCAGTTGAGCTGGAAGTAAAGGGTTAATATTAAAACATCAGTGTTAGATCAGCATGTTAAATGTACCACAAAGAATATAACAAAAACACACCACCATTAATATTAATTTAATTTTATTCAAAGACATTAGTGCTGCATTTCCCCAGCCTCCAAACCCCAGGCTGCACTGTAAGCTTAATGCCACAGTGACACTCCTGCTGATGTTCTTCGATGGGAGAGTGACCTGCGGCCAGACTTCACCTCACCAGGGAGTCCTTTGGGGGTCTGATGGCTGCCCTCGGCACACAAGGGGACCATCAGCAGAGGACCGTCTTCACCTGGGTGCAGGTTTCACCTGGTTGGCTGGATCAGCAGCATTCAGAGGGGTTGTTGGCAGCATTGATGTGTGGGTGAAGCCATCAGCCCAGCATGCAGCATGTTACCTGCACATGACATTTTTGTATTCAGTTCAGTTTCAGGCTGTGTGATCACAAAATTTCTGAACATTTTTGTGGGCTTCCCAAATCAGCACACAACACGAGGGTGCTGAAGCACAGCCCCATTTACCTGCAGCAGAAGCATCCTCAGCTGGGCTTCTGCATCCTTGGTGATAGGGGCTACCCCTGCTTCAGGCAGCCCACTGCCCTCATCACCCCCTACTGACAGCCTCTCCAAAACCAGCTCCAGGTGTGATTTAATGGTCACCTGTCCAGAGCCAGATGTGTGGTGGAGAGGGCTTTTGGTACCCCAAAGACCAGGTGGAGGTCCATCTTCAGTTTTTGGGTACTTCAGGTCCTGTGCAGGAAGGACAAGACAATGCAGAAAAACAGAATTATGTAATTATGACTGTACACTCACATCATACAGAATCCACTTGTTGATCACATCACAGCAAACCAAAGTTTTCCCATTTTTTTTCCTCACAAGGGCTGGGGTGAATTCCCCCCCCAGCCCCTTTTCTGCAATGAAACCCCTACAGGATTTTATTCAAAAAGCTAAATGCAAACCATAACAATAGTGTTGTATAATAACCTCAGCTTTCACTTACTCATAGCAGGTACCTGTGGCATTATGCCCCCCCGTGAACAGGCAGCAACCGTCCAGGCTATCAGGCCCCTGGTTTACTCATCAGTCCCTAGAAAGAGCAAAACATTTAACCTTACGGACATCGAAGGGGAAACATGACAGTAATGACATGATATGCTGCAGATAAACCTCCGTAGCGGATGCTGGCTTTATTCACAGGCTATCTGCCAAGCTAAAGGTAGCTAATAGCTGCCGTATCTAACGAGTATTTATGACTGATAAAGCCCTCCCCACACTTCTAATATCAGTAGCCTCTACAGCGAAGGCGAGCATTAATCCCATATTAACAACATCACAAACAGCGGTGTAGAGTTACAGGTATGGATGTTATACAGATACCTGTGTTTACAGGTATCAGTGCAGCTGACTGAGGCAGCCGACAGCTACGAGGGGCGCCGCGACAATTAAAATACACCAATAAACAGAAGTGTCCGAGTGGTGCTTCTGGTCTTATCGTTCCTGTGCAGGATATAGCCCGCTGGTTAATTTTATTTATCGGATTATTCAGGGCAATGCTCGGACCCCGGCAGCCGTTAGCCCAACTAGCGTTAGCATTCGAGATAGCTGCTAGTCCAACTAGCGTTAGCATAACTGATAGCCGACCATTCGTGGTACAAAACAAACAAAAAAAACAACGTACACAACAAATGCACTCAAAGGGACAACGACTTAAGGTGCTTGGTGGAAAAAATACGTGTTAGAACTTACATTGAACAGCGCAGTCACATCCACTGTAGTCAGTGCAGAGCCACAGCTCACCGCTGCCATCGTCGCTGGAGGAAAAGAGTATGTTGAGTGTCCACAGCTGCATACTCAAAATCCGGGCTGATTTGAGTACATCATCCGGGTACTTTTGCATACTCATTTTTCGCAAACTAAGCATACTGTTTTTCACTTGACGCACTATACTCAAAATTTTGAGTAATTCAGTATGGAACTTTGCGATTTGGGACACACACTGTCAAGCAGGAATCGTCCGATCAGGTATCTACTAGTTATCCTGGACAGAAAGACCCGCCCACAGTCATTTGATTGACAGCTTGAGCCATCTGGTAAAAGCAATGACAATAGGCACATGGAAAAGGCAATGACAAAAGCAGCACATGGAAAAGACAATGTCAAAATGGAATAAGCAAAAGCAATGATATGACTGCGTTTGTATATATTTTTTATTATTGATTCTTTTATTGATTCTCTTTTATTTACAAATTTCTTTTATTAATTCTGTTTTTATTTACAAATGTCTTTTATTGATTCTGTTTTTTTTTCCAAATGTCTTTTATTGATTCTGTTTTTATTTACAAATGTTTTTATTGATTCTCCTTTATTGATTCTGTTTTTATTTCCAAACTTCTTTTATTGATTCTGTTTTTATTTCCAAATTTCTTTTATTGATTCTGTTTTTATATCCACATGTATTTCCTTTTAATATTGGCACTCCTGTGATTCCATAGTTTTCACCATGATAAAGCTGTAGAGGATAAAGATAGATCTTAGACAAAAGCCTGACATGTCAGTTATATGTTTAGTGATAAAAATCAAGGTTAGACAGACTGTTTAGCAATAGAGGAACTATAAATAACTGCAACACCTCCCTTCACTTCTGTATAAAGAACAGAATGTTCCACCTCCAAACAATAATTTAATAAATTAAACGAAATAAAAAGTAAATCAAGAGACGAAAAAAAGAAAGAAAAAATGAATTTAAAACTGAAATGTAACATGGATCCAAATTAAAACACGCTTCATGTCGGTTTCTCTCTTTAAAAATGCTTAATTCAATCGCAAAATCTGGCAACATGGTTATCTGTAGCAACAGCGAGTTAAGAGTGTCTGTGGAGTTAAAACTGGTGTTTTCAGGATGAAAATACAAGAAATAAAAGTCAAGAACACACATGTGAAGTGTACATTATGACCTAAAGCAAAGTGTTTGTCTGTTGTTAGTAAATCTAAAATCTAGAGACCAAAAACACAGAGAACTCCGCTGATGATGTCAGAACTGCTGCAGCAGGTAACAAGGAGGGAGAGAGAACTTTGCTCTTAAACATTAGAGCATGCTCTTGAATAAAGGAAGGATTTTTATTCCATAGACCTGGCAACTATGGCTCCTGTGTAGTTGTGCATGCGCCACATACGTGAGTGTGTTTGTGGGAGTGCTGGGTTGATTTGTGTGGAATGCTAACCAGGAAACAGGGTGAGGAAAGGAGAAACTACCAACCACACTCATGTCTGCTTTGTAGTGGGCAGCTGGGTGATAATCATGTGGGATTCACACAGCTAGAAGAGCCCAAAGTCACTTTAATGAGCCGACTTAGCAACACAATAACTGTTGTCTTAGTCTGCGCTCAGCCTGCTCCCTCACGCTTTCTGCTTCCTGCTGAACTAATATCCTTTATTCTAGTAGACTCACATTAGTAAAACATTGAAATCAGGCACATTTTCAGGAACAACTTTAACCAAGGACAGGTCATTGGAAGTCAGGGACGTCTGGTCACCATACTGTTGACGCTAATGTTAGCAGCTAACTAGCCTTGTTAGTGAGCTGCTATTAGTTTATCAAGATGACTGTCCCTCTTCATCAGAAATTGAATCAGCCATGATGTGCTTCCTTTTCAGATGTGTATGCATCGCCGTCGTGCTGCCATGGAAGGAAAGTTCTGCCTTGCAGATTGTACATTGCACATTCTTCTCTTTTGTTTTGGTAAAATGCTCCCAAATTTTCAAGCTCTGTTGCCGGACACCGATGATACTGATTACTAACTTTTCCAGTGACATCACGGCTGACCTAGATTACCACTGCTGCACATGTGTGTGAAGTGGTGCATTCAAGGGAAATAGTAAAAATGAATTTTATTGTGACCTCCAGAGCTGTACATGCAGGGCAAGCGCGGGGGAAATCTTTATCGTTGTTATCATTCCCTTTTCGATATTAATATCTTGAATGTTCAATATCTCAATATCAATACGATAACAATTTATCTTTCAGCACTAATGACCAGTGTGGGGTGTTCCATTCCGGGTGATTTGAATTTTGGTTCAAGTGAAGTGCTGAACTTTTGAGGAAATCGAGTCATATCGTCATGTAGACATTCCAGTATCAATAAACATACACTATATTACCAAAAGTATTCGCTCACCTGCCGTGACTCACAGATGAACTTATGTGCCATCCCATTCCTAATCCATAGGGATCAATATGACATCGGTCCACCCTTTGCAGCTATAACAGCTTCAACTCTTCTGGGAAGGCTGTCCACAATTTTTAGGAGTGTTTATAGGAATTTTAATCAATCTTCCAGAAAGAGCATTTGTGAGGTCATGCACTGATGTTGGGCCGAAGGCCTAGCTCTCAGTCTCTGCTCTAATTCATCCCAAAGGTGTTCTATGGGGTTGAGGTCAGGACTCTGTGCAGACCAGTCAAGTTGATCCACACCAGACTCTGTCCTCCATGTCTTTATGGACCTGCTTTGTGCTCTGGTGCTCAGTCATGTTGGAAGAGAAAGGGGCCAGCTCCAAACTGTTCCCACAAAGTTGGAGCATGGAATTGTCCAAAATGTCTTGGTGTACTGAAGCATTCAGAGTTCCTTTGACTGGAACTAAGGGGCCAAGCCCAGCTCCTGAAAAACACCCCCACACCATAATCCCCCTCCACCAAACTTTACACTTGGCACAATGCAGTCCGAAATGTACCATTCTCCTGGCAACCTCCAAACCCAGACTGGTCCATCAGATTGTCAAAAGGAGAAGTGTGACTGGTCACTCCAGAGAACGCGTCTCCACTGCTCTAGAGTCCAGTGGCGACGTGCTTTACACCACTGCATCCACACTTTGCATTGCACTTGGTGATGTGAGGCTTGGATGCAGCTGCTCGGCCATGGAAACCCATCCATGAAGCTCTCTGCACTGTTCTTGAGCTAATCTGAAGGCCACATGAAGTTTGGAGGTCTGTAGCGGTTGACTGCAGAAAGTCGACCTCTTCTCACTATGCGCCTCAGCATCCGCTGACCCGCTCCATCAGTTTCGTGGCCTACCACTTGGTGGCTGAGTTGCTGTGGTTCCCAAACACTTTCATGTTCTTATAATCCAGCTGACAGTTGACTGTGGAATATTTAGGAGTGAGGAAATTTCACGACTGGATTTGTTGCTCAGGTGGCATCCTATTACAGTTCCATGCTGGAATTCACTGAGATCCTGAGAGCGACCCATTCTTTCACTAATGTTTGTAAAAGCAGTCTGCATGCCTAGGTGCTTAATTTTATACACCTGTGGCCAGGCCAAGTAATTAAGACACCTGATTTTGATCATTTGGATGGGTGAGCAAATACTTTTGGTAATATAGTGTATTTACAAATACTTTTTCCCGCTTGTGATGTTCCTCTGTATTTACTGACCAGCAGCTATTTGGATGCCAGTGGAACAGTCCATTACGGACACTGCTATCTCACATTCCTTCCCTATGCTGCCTGGCCTGGCTGCAGCTTCTCTTTCAGGGAGGAGGAGCTTAGAGCTACCTTGTCCAGGTACTCTTGGTTAGCCTTTTTGTGCAAGCTTTTAAAGTGGACTTTAAGACTTGTGGGTTTTTCCCCTTGAGATGTATTCCACATATTTTATTATCTGCTTCTACTACAAGGCACTTACTTTTATCTTTGTCACAGTCATATTCAAAGAAATCCCAAATAGAACAATGCTGCTATCTCCCAACTTTCACCGTAGCCATAAAGCATAGCAAATAGATTTCATATCAATCTAAAAGCTTTATGTACAAAATATATTTACATAGATGAAAACAAAGGACATTTTGCTATTATTTTAGTTTAATTTTGTTTTGTAAACACACAATACAGTTTCAGTTAGTTTTTTTAAACTCACATTTATTTTTGTTCCAGTTGTTTTTTTTTCATTCTAGTTTTCCTTTTGTTGTTTGTTTTCGATAACTATAACAACTATAATAACCTTTATTATAACCTATATTAACTATAATTTCCTTAATTTGGAGTCACTACTCAGGGCTCAAGTGTGCGACGATTTTAGTCGCACATGCAACCAAAATGTGTAAGAGTGCGCCTAACATTTTTTGTTGGTCGCACCAGTGCATCTGGCACCACGGGTGAAAACAATGGCTTTTGTCAAAAGCCCATCATCTCTCTCTCTCTCAAATCCAAAGTTTAGAAGTTGAAAAAGCAAATTTCAGTATACCTACAAAAGTAATATAGCCTATTAAAGTTGACATTGTAACAATTCAACTGTATCCCTTTGAATATAGAAAAATTGCACTCACCAGGGCAGGCGGACAGCTCAGGCCGCCGGGTGTAGCCGGGGCCGACACTCAAAAGAAAAACCAAGGTCTTAATGATCCTGAGTCCTCTGCTCGTACTTTATGAATGAAAAGGAAAGCAAAAAATACCCAAGAACGAAAATTCAACTCAGTGCTTAATTTCGATAACTTATATTTGCCAAAAATTCAACTGAAAACACACACCACCTGGGCGGACAAACCTGTAGCACGAAACTCAAAAATAAAACAAAAAGTACTCAGTCCAAAAAAAAAAAATAGTCCATAGTCCCCAGTGTCTTTTCCCCGAGTTATTTGAGTCCTCTCTCAGTTCCAGCCCTATAATCCAAACGAAAAAAATAATCCAAATGGGAACAAAGGAAAAACCCGCGGCGCCTGCCGACCAGCCTCTTATTTTCTTACTAGGAAAATAAGAAAAGGATAATTCCCTCCGGAGATTCACCTCCTCCACAACTTCCTCCAATCGCTGCCCGGCAGAACAAAGCGTAGCAGAGAGGAAATAATAGCAAAAAGGAGAAATAATCCACAGTTACTCCTGCTGTCGGGTAAACTCCACGCTCCTCTCAGGTGCACTTTCCTCCCAGGTACCTTCCCACCTTTTTTTTCCACACCCCTTTTCTCACTTCTCCGCGGAAGTGGACTTAAAATAATAATAAAAACCATACAGCAAAACACCACAAGAATCACCCAGCCCCAGATTTACAGACTCCATAAACAAAAAAAACAATAACAAACATAAACAACCCAATAACCCCGTGTGCCTAGCTGTATAAAAGAATCAAGTGCCACCCCACCCCAAAACAGAACAGCAAAAAATAAAAAAACATTATCTTCTGCTCCGGTGAGGCCTACACTGACTTTAGTTTGACCTGGGCTTTACAACATAAGTAACTGCAGTAGCGGAAAATCCGCCAAAACAGACAAAACACAGTGCTTGCTCTGTCTCTCTCCGTTTAACAGTAGGGCCAGCACACACAGGCACAGACATGCACAGCCCTTAGTAATCATCCAATCAGCTGTTAGTATGCAAATGAGCCCAGAAATTGGTGTCAGATTTCAGCACAGAGCAGTAACTCTGAAAAACCAATGAAGCTCTGCCGAATTCATCATAGAGACTATTAGATAATTAATAATTACAACAATAACTAGTAAGACAAAGTAAAGTTTAATATAACATCTATATTCGTTCAGTCTTTTCTCCTGTTAAGTGGGGAGTTTCTTAGTCACAAAGACAAAGAGTGTTCACGCGTTCACTGAGGACAAATGACCTGAATGACAACCGGCGACTGAACATAAAGTTGGGTTCTGAATTAAAAATAAGCCAAAAAGAAAGGAATAAAGCAAAAAGGCATAAAATGTGCCGCTTTAAATGTTTTTTTTCATAGGAGGGGTCACGTGTGGCCGGTGTTAGGAATTGCTGCTTGATCAGAGAGCTGCTCACATTGGCACTTCGAATTTATCCTAAAACTACATGCTTAACTGGCATTCAAACCCCTACAGCTCCCCATAGGTGGCATCTAGTCTGGAAGAGGAAAATGTCGAGTAAAACTTCCAAAAATCTGCCGAAATCAAGCAGCAACAGGAGCACACGCTCTGCTCAGTCAGGTCAAGATGGCGAGGACCGGGAAGAAGACAACGCAGGCCCTTCAGGAGTGGTGGCGGAGGATATCGCTAACATATTTACCATGTTGCAACAAATCTCCAAAGCCACCACGTCGACGGAAAGTAAACTTTCTGCCTTGGTTTCGCGAATCGGCGACGTGGAAGGCAGAGTGGGCTTCCTGGAGGATGCTGAAAAACATCGGCAAGCTAACCCACCTGCTACAACGGATGATCTCGAGGCCCTCCAAGAGAGACTGAATGATATGGAGGACAGAAGTAGGCGAAACAGCGCGGGCCTGCTCGGGATACCCGAGGGCAGCGAGGCAGGTGACACAATCGCTTTTTTGGAGAAAACTGTTTCTGAGGTACTCGGCTTGGACACCCCTACTGCAGGCTGGGACATTGAACGCGCCCACAGACTGGGCCCACGCCTGACCTCCGGGGAGCAGAACCAGAACAGACCCAGCACAATCATCGCAAGGTTCCTGCGCTCGGGGGACAGAGACAGGATCGCCGCACCTCACAGCAGAAAGGCGAGCTCCAGCTGAGCAGGAAGCGCATCATGATTTTTCCTGACTTTTCTAGGGGTACCCAGGCCAAAGCGTGATGCTTTCAAAGACTGCAAAAGGCGTTACGAGAAGCGTGGTGCAAAGTTTGCTCTCATCTATCCAGCAACATTGAAAATCGATACTCCAGAGGGCCCTAAGCGCTTCAGCGAACCAAGGAAGGCCATGGATTTCATCCGCTCTCCCTACCCAGGAAAGGTGACTTTACGCATTACGCACAGAGAGGAGAGGATTTCCCCATACTGGTGAGGTGGATGATGGACACGGGCATTTGCTTCTTTATCTGAACGTTTAAGATTACTGTTGCCCTCATCAACAGGCTATTTTTAAATAAGTTAAAGTAAATCCCCGACTCACTGTGTTCATTTGTGGTCTCAAGTAGAGTAATTTTTAAGTTTATACTTATTTTCTATTGCAGCAGCGGCTGAGTTTCCTCATACTCAGCTGCCTTTTCTTTTTTATTAATTATGTCGCTGTTGGGAGTTAACAGTAATTTAATAATAATCCGTTATGATACACTGTACACCTAACGCTATCATGGTGGGGTGATACCCCCATGTCGATCCTAATGGGCGAGTTTACTCTCACTAGTGCGGTTTATTGACAAAATTCGTCCTTAGTAAGCTCGTTTTACTTTGGGTATATTAGGGGTCATATTTCAGCTTTTTCCTCCTTAGTTTCTGCATGCCTCTCTGTCTGATGCATCAGTGCATGGCCAGGTTCCTATTTTGTAGTAGTAGAGGGAAAGCAAACATCTTGTCTTCAAGGCTCCGGTTTATGGTAGACCACAGAATGACGCGGTCCATTAATTTATCCTTTTTACTCTCTATTGTGCATTTTATTTTATTTTTTGTTTTTTTCATTTTTTGCTTTAATTATGATGTCCAGTAGTGCATCTTTAAGGTTAATGTATATTTAGAGACATGCATTTAATTAAATTTTTCTTTCTCTAATCACATCTCGTAATCACATCTCGCAATCACTATTTTCCATGACCTCTGCTGATGTAACTTACCACTTTTTGTGAAATTATTTTCCACTCATTTCTATTTTATTTCGGTACTTTACTTATTTTCATATTTACTTTCAAGAAGTTATTTCACATTCTCTTTAATTATTTTGGGGTGCTACTCTCTTTTCTCTGTGTCTGTGGGAGGGTTGAATTGATAGTTAAATGCCACAGTTCAACATGCTGATGTTTTGCCAGTACAATTGTGCCTCAGTGGGCCTGTGACCAGAGCGGCTCACTTCACCGACGGGTCATGGACCTGAAGAATTTTTGTTTTCAACGCTCTGCTCCTTTTTCAGAGCAAGTTCTTAGTTGGTTCCAGTTTTTCTGTTTTTGTTATTGTTTTTTGGTGTGTGTTTATTGCAGGTCAGAGGCAATGCAGTCTTGGTCAGTTGTGTTCAGGCCCCTCCAGCCAATCATCTCCACTCCACAAAGTCATGACTCTTACTGGTTGTAATAAGCTGTCCCTCGCCACGTGGAATGTAAATGGACTGGGCAGTGTTATCAAAAGAAATAAGGTACTGCTAAATTTGAAATCTTCCAAGCTCGATGTAGTGTTTATGCAGGAATGCCATCTGTCAAGGGAGGAATCTAAAAAGCTAAACAAGGGTTGGGTTGGGCACGTGTTCTGTAGTGCAAGTACCAATCTTAGTAGGGGAGTTATTACTTTGGTGAATAAACAGTTGCAATTCAAATGCTTAAAGGATTTGAAAAATAAATTATTATTTATATAAATAAATTATTTGGGCTGGCGATATCAATATTACTATGGATGAGATCCTGGATAAAAGTTCCCCAGGTAACACTCGACCCCCCAAATCACTATCAGTGGTCAAGAGAATGTGCGCTGCTCTGGGGCTGGTCGATGCTTGGCGCCTCCTAAACCCAAATGGAAGGAATTATACTTTTTTCTCAGCAGTACATGGGGTGTTCTCTAGGCTAGATTATTTCTTTATTTCTAAAGAGCTGCTTCCCTCTGTCTTGGGTTGTTCAATTGGCAATATATTAGTGTCCGATCATGCTAGGGTCACACTTGAACTCCTCCCAGCGGACAGCACAAGGCGATCCACTAGGTGGAGGTTTAATTCCTCTGCTGCAGGACGCAGCTTTTAAGTCTATGTTAAAAAATCAAATTGATCTGTACATAGAAAAAACGTCCCAACAGCGCCATCTGCTGGAGTAGTCTGGGAGGCTCTGATGGCATTAGTTAGGGGTCATGTGATCCAATACTCTTCTTTCAAGAAAAACAGAATGCAAAAGAAATTGCAGGATTTGGAAGAAAAAATTAAGGTAGAGGAGGATCAGTTGAAACAAAAATTTTCCAATCAAAGCCTGAGAATAGTAACTAAATTAAAATATGAATATAATAGCATTTTATCCCAAAAGGTGGAATTTGGATTATTTAGGGCCAGACAGTCTTTTTTCAAATCAGGAGATAAGGCTGGAAAGCTGCTGGCTAACTACATTAAACACCGGGAGGCATCTGCTACTATTTCAGCGATTCGGGACCAGGGAGGAGCTCTTGTAACAAAGGCCAGTGACATCATAGCACTTTTTTCCAATTTTTACAAGAATCTCTATACCTCCTCCACTTCTTCCACACAGCAGGAAATAGTTTCATTTTTGGATGGATTGAACCTACCTACCCCTAAAGAGGGACAGCGCGAATACCTTGACTCCCCTATCACAGAGGAGGAAATAGCCAGAGTCATCGATAACATGCCGTCCGGCAAGGCACCAGGGCCGGATGGCTTAACAGCTGAATTTTTTAAAAGTTTCTCTGCGAATTATCGCCTTATTAAACAATATGTATTCTGAGGCTTTTACCACAGGGCACTTACCACCCACCCTGTCCAAAGCATTAATATCACTAATTCTGAAAAAGGCAAGGACCCTCGAGTGTAAGAGCTATCGCCCTATCTCTTTAATTTCTCTGGATGTAAAAAAATTCTTGCAAATCGTTTAGACGGCGTGATCTCCTCCATTATCCATCCCGACCAAGTTGGGTTTATTCCCAATACAGGAGCTCAACTGACAATATTAGACGACTTATTAACGTTATGTGGGCAGTCAGCAACGAAACTGAGCCAGTCGCCGCTATTTCATTGGTTGAAAAAGGCATTCGATTGCGTGGAATGGGAGTACTTGTTTTTAACTCTGGAGGCTTATGGGTTCGGACAGGTCTTTTTGAAGTGGGTGAAGCTGCTGTATGAGAGACCAGAGGCTGCGGTACAAACGGTATTTTCCCCATACTTTGGATTGGGACGTGGTACAGCCCAGGGTTCTCCACTTTCTCCTTGCTTTTTGCCTTGCATTGGAACCACTGGCTGTGGCTATTCGACCCCCCAGCTTCCCTGGCATTGTGGTGGGGGGCAATGTGCAAAAACTGATGCTTTATGCGGACAATATTTTACTTTTTGCCTCAGATCCCAGCAATTCAGTCCCCAGATTACTAACAATAATTGATTCATTCTCAAAATTTTCCGGATACAGGGTCAACTGGTGTAAATCAGAGGACCTTCCCTTGACATCCTATTGCCCCAAATCATTTTTTCAGGCAGGGTCCTATCAATGGCCCAAAAAAGGTAATCGAGATTTAGGTATACACAGTCCTAGTAATGTAGCCGATATAGTCAAAGAAAATTTTGACCCAATATTGAGCAAAATTTCTGCTGACGTGGAAAGAATGGACCCCGCTGTTCTTTTTCTTTATGGGGTAAAAGTCAATGTCCTTAAAATGAACTGCATTCCTAAAGTAAACTATCTTCTTCAGTCACTTCCTATTAAAATTCCCACTAAATATTTTAAGCAATTCGATAAGATATGCTCTACATTCCTGTGGAATGGTAAGAGGCCCAGAATGCGTCTTGGCAAATTACATCAGCCAGTCGAGAAGGGTGGCCTTGGCCTCCCTAAATTGCTATTTTATCATTATGCCTTCAGCTTCAGGCACCTAACACAGTGGTCACAGCCCCCTGAAAGAGCTCCCCCCTGGTTTATAATGGAGCAGTCTATATATCCGTACTCCCTCCTCTTTCATATATAACAGCTAGGTTACCTTCTGATTTCCAGACCCATCCTATTATCTCTCACCTGCAGGATGTGTGGGGGAGGGTCTCCTGACTGTTCAAAATTAGTCCTTACTTAAACTTATCAGCCCCTATCTGGGCAAACCCGGAACTACGTATAGGAAATTCTACATTTGTCTAGAAGGACTGGGTAGCGAGGGACATCCACACCTTGGGGGATTTATATGAGGGCGGCACATTGAAGTCTTTTAAGGGACTTGCTCACCAATATAAGTTGCCAAGAAATCAGTTTTGGAGATATTTACAGCTGCGACATTTGCTGGTGAGCACATTTGGATCTCCTCGGTTAACCCCCATGGGTGTGGATCTCCTGAAGCACGTCTTGGATCTGTTTGGGCGGGGTCACGAGGCCTCTAATTACTATGCCTTATTTATGGACAATGACTTAGATCGTAGCACGATAGTCACCGCTCTTAAAACAGTTTGGGAAAGGGACTTAGGTCTCACTTTTGACAAAGATGAATGGGACATGATTACAGGGATTTCTAAAACGGTATCCAGGGATATTAAAACCAGGTTGATACAATTTAAAAATTTCTATCGTTACTACTAGACCCTCCAAACTCTTTAAGTTGGGCCTGAAGGATGATCCTTGCTGCTGGAAGTGCAAGGCGGAGGAGGGCTCTATAGTACATGCCCTTTGGACTTGCTCCAAGATAAGAAACTTCTGGCAAAGCATTCATAATCACATTGCTGCAATTGTAGAGACTGAATTCGATTTTGGCCCTGGTCTATACATTTTGGGGAGCCCTCACTCTCTTAAGCACATCCCAAAACCAACAGCAGATTGGATACAAACTAGTATCATGATCGGCAGGCAGATAATAATGAGGGGATGGAGGTCTCAAGAAGGCCCCTCATTCAATAACTGGCTTCTGGAATTAAGTAAAGTCGCTGCTTATGAAAAGATTTCTTATAACCTTGTAAATGGAGGTGGAAAGTATCTCAGTAAGGGGGCAAATACTTAGATTTTAACTCCTGGCAAGCAGTGTAGGGAGGACACATACAGGGTTAGTCATTTCTAATCTCGTGGTGAGGACTGGGTGGCATAACTAATGGCGTGGAGTGGTTTGAGATGCAGGGGCTGCAGTAATGTACACATTTTAGTCCTCTTGGGCTGCATTCCGTAATGTGCTGTTTTCTTTTTGTTTTGTTTTTTTTTTGTTTCTTTTTGTTTGTTTGTTTGTTTGTTTTTGTTTTTGTTTTTGTTTTTCTTTCACAACGCTTGTTAGGCAGTGTGCTTATTTGCTTGTTTTCTGTTTTATCATTCTGTTTGGTATGTTGTCTGTCACTTAAGCCAATAAGTGCAACGGTACTGTGGTGGATTGTGTATGTCAATCTAAAATGTTCAATAAAGTTCAAGTCATTAAAAAAATGATTTTTTTCATAAACTAGTTTGAGAATTGTTTTTTTTTTTTAATTGTTATTTATCTTAGTTTCAGTTTTGTAAATATTGACTAAAGTGTATGAAGTCTTATTCTAGGTTCAAACTTATGGAGAACAAGACCATCCAGCTTAATGTTATCTTGTTGGTTGTTAAAATCTGGATATTTATGTCATTTTTCAGTTCAGGTTAGTACCTTAAAAATTAGTTCTTTTAATTTGAAATACTTTATTTAACTTGAGATGTTTGAGTTTGAAATATTAAATTTCAGGTCAGTCAAGCACTAAGCACTTTAAACACTCTGTTTTTCTTTTAATAATTTAAATTTAAATTTAATTTAATTTAATTTAACTCCAAATAAAGACAAGTATTTCTTTACATCTTATTCTTGTTTAAAAAGCACTTACATTATATAAAAGTTATGGAGAGTGATAAAATGGAGACCTTATGGTGTAAAAGGTGACACTGAAAAATTTTGGTGCACCTTATTTTTGTGATGGTGCACCTTAAATACTTGTTTAGGTGCACCAATGCAACCAATGCAGAAAGTTAGTCTGGAGCCCCGATATTTTTTGATCTGTGGGAGGAAGCCAGAGTGTCAGGAGAATCCACACATGCACAGGGAGAACATTAAACCTCTACACAGAAAGGCCCTCACTGACATGGGGATTGAACCAGCAACCTACTTTTTCTGAGGAACATGTACTACCTGCTGCTCCATGACTTTATCATACAGCTTTTTTTCGGTTTTTATTCTCTAATCCTGACTTTATCAGACATCTGACTTTTTTCAAAGACTTTAAAAATTTGAATGTTCTTTTTTATCTTCAGAGGCCCCAATCTTTTTAGGTAAATATCAGATTCTCACATTCTTGTTCATAGATACATAAAACGAAATTCCAGAAATTTCTGGAATATGAATGTATGTTTGAGACACAGACTGAGAAGAAATAAATTATTTCTATTGTTTTTTCTTGTTTTCCTGACTCATATATACTTTAATTTGTCCGTCTTCACAGGTGAGAAAAAGATCATCCTTATCGTGATGCATCACACCTTCGATCCAAACTACACCACAGCTGATAGCAAACGACTGGTGGAGAACGGGGACAGGGTCCCCCTTGTTGTAGACTGTCTATTCTATGAGCAACATCTTCTGAAAAGTAACTCCAATGATCGTGCATGGACTGAAATCCAAAAGGTTTATTGGAGATTCCAAAGAGGTAAAACTATAACTTTGCTGCTGTAGGTCAGCCAAATACACAAATGCACTCATGTTTCTAAATGTGAGGATGATAGATTGTTCTCAGCCTTTGTAACTGATTCTAAAAAAAGTCTTTCTCCTGTTGTCCAGGTCTCTGACAGGAGTAGCTCCATGAATAGTAAGTATGAAAAATTATTATGAACTCCTGAACACTCTTTTCCCTGCAAAAGCAGGGATGCTCACCCCCAATTTCCACGCCGAGCGCTTGAGCGGAGCGAGCGCGCAATCTTGCTCGAATCTCAAACCCACTGAAGCGGCTGCGCGTCATGATGCGCCGCGGAGCTCAATCCGGAGGGGGAGGGCTGATCCCCCGAGAGCCACGGCTCTCATGAGAATAGTGATGTCACACGCTCATAAAACATGTTATAGACTGAGAAAAGCAATAAACAACACCTCACTTCACTTCTCTGAGGACCCTCTGCTGGTCCCAACCACACAGCTTCGTGAATTAGGCCTATTCAACTTCTGTCCGCCTATATCCATGTAGAAAGACTATGGTGTCATGCATGCAGTGTTATATATTTCTGTACCTCTACAATTCACTTTTCTTCGTCCATGATGTCGTGTTGTCTCTGGGACCCTCTGACCGACTGCTGACCTGAAGCTCGTGCTTCCGGTTTTGACGTAATGACAATTAATTGAGGAAAATTACGTGCAAAAGTCTGTGCATTGTGTTTTATTTTGAAACTTCCGGTGTGACTTCGTGTCTGGGGCTTTCTTAATGACTCTGAATTTGCCGGCGTTTCAGGAATGCGTCAATTTCCACCAGACGAAAGCGCCGCCACAAGAGCGCCCCTGCGGAGCACTTTGCTCCCATTGTAGTCTATTGGGCAAATTCCACTGCACGCGAAAGCGCCACACCGCGCCGTGATCCTGAAGCGCCGGCGCGACAGATACGCTTCAGGTTCTATTTTGCTGCCGCTTCCAAACCTCAGAAATTCAGAGTCATTAAGAAAGCCCCAGACAGGAAGTCACACCGGAAGTTTCAAAATAAAACACAATGCACAGACTTTTGCACGTAATTTTCCTCAATTAATTGTCATTACGTCGAAACCGGTCAGCAGTAGGTCAGAGGGTCCCAGAGACAACACGACATCATGGACGAAGAAAAGTGAATTGTAGAGGTACAGAAATATATAACACTGCATGCATGACACCATAGTCTTTCTACATGGATATAGGCGGACAGAAGTTGAATAGGCCTAATTCACGAGCTGTGTGGTTGGGACCAGCAGAGGGTCCTCAGAGAAGTGAAGTGAGGTGTTGTTTATTGCTTTTCTCAGTCTATAACATGTTTTATGAGCGCAGACATCACTATTCTCATGAGAGCCGTGGCTCTTGGGGATCAGCCTCCCTCCGGATTGAGCTCCGCGGCGCACCGCCCAGTGGGTTTTGAGATTCAGAGCAAGATCGGCGCGCTTAGGCGCCAGCTGCAGTGAAAATTGGGGTCAGACTTCCTCTCTCAGCCACTTTGTCCCACTCTCCCCGAGGTCTCATCCCTGTCAGATGTGCCCTGAACACCTCTGCAAGTACCTGCTGGTTTCACTTCTGTTGGTTCAGTCCTTCATTAGTCCACCCTCCAGGTGTTGGGTGGACATTTTTTATTTCTTGAGTCTTGTTTCCTGACAGGAGTGGCCTCCCTTGACCCTCCTTGGCAGTAATCAATTAGATTAGATTAGATTTATTGCCCCCAAGAGGAAATTCATTTTCACAGCATTGCACAATTTAAACAACAACAGAGACAGCAACAAATTACACCACAAAACACATATACGTTCAGCGTGGCCTATCATTCAGAGTAGCAATGGCTGCAGGGATCAGGCTCTTCCCAAGGCGAGCCCTATTGCACCTTATCGTCCTGTACCTGCGCCCCGAAGGCAGTGAAGTTAGGTACTGGTTGAGTGGGTGTGTGATGTCCTGTTCTATTGTGGTTGCGATGCGGTGGATGGCCTTGCTGTTAAGTGCAGACAGACTGGGTGTAGGGAGACCGATAACTCTGGCAGCGGTGTTGGTGATGCGAGTGAGTTTGGCCCGGTTGGTGACAGTAAGAAGGTTGAAAAAACAGGAGGAGCAGTATATGAGGATGGGCTGGATGATGGTCTGGTAGAGTCCCAGGAGACTGGGGGAAACATAGAGTCCTTTGAGTTTGCGGATGACGGATAGTCTTTGTTGGCTCTTTTTGAAAATGTCTGTGGTGTGTTGATGGAAGCTGAGTTTGTTGTCCAGTGTCACGCCAAGGTATTTAAAACTGTCCACTACTTCAACAGTTTGGTTATTGATGGTGATGGGGTGCTGGGGTGTGGGGGGGAACAAGATGAGTTCTTTTGTTTTTGTGACGTTGAGGTGGAGGTGGTTATCTTCACTCCACTTGGTGAAGTGCGAGATAGTGCTGTGGTAGTCCAGGATGGAGTTATTGTCTGTAAGCAGGGCTAGAATGGCTGTGTCATCTGAGTATTTGAGGTAAGTGGTGAAGGGTGAAGGGCTGGTGCAGTCGTTTGTGTAGAGCGTGAATAGAAATGGGCTCAGCACGCAGCCCTGTGGTGCTCCAGTGTTTATTGTGAGTGTAGATGACATGGTGTTACTCACCCGCACCGCTTGCAGTCTGTCACTGAGGAAGTTGTGCAGAAGATGGATCAGACGTGAGGGGATGTTGAGGTGTTGCAGTTTCTGGATCAACAGGTGCCTCTGGATGGTATTAAAGGCACTCCTGAAGTCCACAAAGAGGATCCTGGCAAAGGTGCCTGGGGAGTTCAGGTACTGGAGGAGGAGGTGCAGCAGGCAGGCCACAGCGTCCTCTGTGCCCCTCCTTGCCTTGTAGGCAAATTGAAGGGGGTCCAGCTGCAGGGTGACAACTGGGAGGATGATGGTGAGCAGGAGTTTCTCCAGGCACTTCATTATTATGGAGGTGAGGGCAACTGGACGGTAATCGCTGGGTTCTTTGGGCCGGGGTTTCTTGGGTATTGGGATGATTGTGGCAGTTTTCCAGAGGGTGGGAATTGTGGCTGTGTGATAAGATTCACAGAAGAGCGAGTGAAGAATGGGGGCAAATTCCAAGGGGCAGGACTTAAGCACCTTAGCTGAGATGCCGTCAGGTCCTGGAGCCTTGCCTACAGTACACCGGCTAAGCTGGTGCTGTACTTCCTCCACTGAGAATGGATTCGATTCCTCTGGATCTGGGGGGGGGGGGATTTCTCAGCCATTCTTCACTCACTCCAGAGAAATCCTGGCTGTCAAACCGGGAGTAAAAAGTGTTCATTTCTGCTGCAAATGATTCTGGGTTATTATTGTCTATGAGTTTGGGTTTGGAATCACCACCTGTTAGAGTTTTTACTTTCTGGAATGCCTGCCTCGTGTTCATGCTGCTAAATTCCTGTTCCATTTTATTTTTGAATTCTAATTTTGCTTTGAACACCTCTTTTTTTATGTTTCAATTAGCCATTTTGAGGCCAGACCAGTCTTTGAGCTTGAAGGCTTTGTGCTTTTCCCTCAAGCACTGTTTAATTTGGGGTGTGATCCAGGGTTTAGAGTTATTTTTTTACTACTTTAACTGGAATGAGGAATGAAAGAGTGAATACAGAATTTAATGTAGTCTGTAATGACATCAACCTTGTCGTTGAGCTGTCCCTCAAAAATACCCCAGGTGCTGCATGCCAGGGAGCCTTGGAGTTGTGTAATAGCATCCTCCGACCACTGTGGGGCGCTGTAGCAATGTGGTTTGTGCCTCTTCAGTACTTGTTTGTACAGAGGAAGTAAGCAGATGACGTTGTGGTCGGCATTTCCTAGCGGTGGATACGAATGGGCACGCAAGGCGTCTGTGATGTTGCCGTAGCACAGGTCCAGAGTGTTTCCTCTCCGGGTGGGAATATCCAGATACTGCTGGAATGATGGTAGAACGCTGTCAAGTCTACAGGTGTTGAAGTCCCCCAGGTAGAACACCGGAGCTCCCGGGTATTTGGCTAGCATTGTGTTAGCCTCCTCGGTTACTAGCTCCACTGCTGCCTTGTCGTTTGCACTAGGGGCGATGTAAACATGGATGATCACAACAGTCGGGAATTCCCGTGGGAGATAGAATAGACGCAGGAACACGGTCAGCATCTCCAGGTGGGGTGTACACACCTCTCGGTGCACCTTGATGTCGTTACACCACCTGTTGTTGATGTAGAGGCAGACCCCGCCGCCCCGTGTCTTCTCCGACTGCCGTGTCCTGTCGGACCTGATGATGGTGAAGTTATCCAGGCTGACCTCTGCATCTGATACCGTCTCATCGAGCCAGGTTTCGGTCAAGGTGATGATGCAGATGTCCCTAAAAGCCCTTTACAGTTGGCACCGGGCGTAGAGGAGATCCATTTTATTCCGGGGCGAACGGACATTGGACAGGATAATGGAGGGAAGTGGTGGTCTAAATGGGCGCCTCCTAATCCTTCCACGGATGCCCCCACGTCTCCCTCTCCTTCTGGGCCGAAGTTCTGGTAGTAGATCTACTTCGGGCTTGAGGTTACACAGCAGTGAGGTTCGGTGGAGAAGGAGTTAATCTCGGCCATAGGTGAGTAACCTGTCGCCGGCGTCTGGCAGCAGAGCAAGATTGTCGTAGATCAGCCATAGGACAATGAAGAAAAAGGTTATCACTTTGAAGCTTCTGATCATGTTAGACCAGCTGAATGTAACGATTAAAAAGACAAACAAGCACAGATTAAACATGAGACAGTCAGTGCAGTGTGTGCTGTCGCAGCAGAGCGTGCGCCATCTTGGTTATCAAACGCAATCAGTGGTTATTTGAGTTCCTTTCTGTGGTCTCATACCATTCTGGTCATTCTCCTCTGACTTCACCTTCCTCTGCAAACACCAGATACGAGTGTGCATGAAAATCTGCTGCCAACAACCATGTCATCACAGTCAGAGTCACTTAAGTCACCTTCGTCTTCAGTCTGATGATGTGGCCCTGATACCCACCCATAATTTAAAAATGTGCCCAGTCAAAAATAAACTCATCTGTCTCTTTCCCTAAATTATAGTAGCATCATTTTTAAGAAGGAAAACTTTACTCTTATAGAAACTGATTCAATCCTATCGGGGGCATTTTACATCTCCATTGTTGCCCTCATTTCCAGCTCTGACCACCAGAGGGGAGAATCACACACTGAAAGGCTCCTTATAATCTACACACAACTATCAACATTCACCACAGCTCATCAAATAAACCTATAATGTCCAGAAAATGTCTTCAGTGTTTATCTGGTGTTTTTCTCCACACTGATTGGTTTGTTCTCCTCCGTGCTCTTCCTGTTGGACCACAGCCCATGGACATGATACTCCAGCTCAGGATGAAGGTCAAAGTGCAGCTCAGACTGAAGGAGGGATGACAGAGGAGGCAGAAGACAAAACTCTCAGTCCAGTTTGTAAGTAGTCCTCATTAAAAATCTCTCCTTTTACTGTGAGGCTGTTTAACTGCTGAGCCTCTACGCAGAATAACAGAGATTATGCTCACCTACACTACGTCTGACTGTTTAATGACTGACCAAAGCAGCTTTTGATTTTATTCTCAAATATCTTTCTAGTTTTCTGACTAAAATTTCATTTATATTTGTATCTTTCTTTCAGAGACCAGGACCAGAAAATGGCACCTGGTAAGACAAACATTTTATTGGTATCATATATTAATAAAACATATTTGTAAAGACAAACCAATTGCAAACATAAAAATGATAAATACAATGTGTATTGATAAAAGGCATCAAGACTGAAACCACACCTGAAATGAAGTCCCAGTAACACCAAACATTAAATCAGTTTCTGATTGTGTAACTGTTGCATCAAAATAGCCCAGAATTTGTTGAGTCAGTGGTGACAATGTGGAAAGACTGTCCAATCATACCATGGTAACAAATCCTTCAAAATTTCCTGTGTATGGAAAAAGATTCTGATCACCACCAAAACTGAATCACTTCTCTCTCAGGCCACGACCAACATCCCAGAAAATGTAATTAACATCTTCTGAAACAAATAAAATCAGGAAAATCTTCAAATAGTAAATAGCTAAAACAACTTAAAAAGTAAAAAATTTGATTTGCTTAACTGGATAAAATGAATTTAAAGCAAATATGTGACCATTTATGTTTAGTTTGAAGATTATGCTTGACAATAGTGGGGTGCGATATGACAATATAAAATCATTTAGGAATTTTATGTGGGATGATCTCATAAAGCAGAAAGATTGTCAAATCCTCTGTGTTCCTGGTGCTCACCGGTGAAAACATTAACTTCTATTGCAAGCCCTCATCTCTCTCTCTCAAATCAAAAGTTTAGAGATGAGAAAGTCCATTTCAATATACCTACAAACGTAATATAGCCTATTAAAGTTGACAAAAGTAACTGCAGTCGAGGAAATCCACCAAAAAATGGACAAAGCACAGCGCCTGCCTCTCGCCGTTTTACAGCAAGGCCAGCACACATACGCACGCACACACACACACACACAGCCTTCTTTAATCATCCAATCAGCTGCCAGTATGCAAATGAGGCCAGAAGAGCCGTGGTGTGAGATTTCAGCACCAAGCGGTTCAGACACAGAAGACACAGCAAAACTGATGAATTGGTCTCAGAGATTGTCAGATAATTAAAAATAAACAACAATAACAAGTAAAAAAATGCAACGTTAAATATAACATCTATATTTGTTCAGTCCTTTCTCCTGTTAAAGGGGAGTTTCTCAGTCACACAGGCACAGAGATGAGTGTCCACGTCCACTGAGGACAAATGACCTGACTGACAGCTCCCGACAAAACATAAAGCTGTGCTGTTAACAATAATAATAATAATAATAATAATAATAATAATAATAATAATAATAATAAAGCCAAAGCAGGAGAAAAAAATGAAGAAAAAAGTCATAAAAATGTTCTGCTCTATATGTTGTTTTAAATTGGTAAATAAATCAGATTTAGATAAGATTTTTATTTAAATTTAAAGAAATTAGTTTGAGAACTGTTTTTCATTATTTACCTTAGTTTTAGTTTTGTAGATATAGACTTTAGTGTGTTCAGTTTTATTATACGCTTTAAATTTATTAAAGAATAATACCATCCAGTTAAATGTTATGTTGTTGGTTGTGAAAATCTGGATTTTTTTTTCATTTCTCATTTCAGTGTAACACCTTAAACATTGGCTCTTTTTATTTTGAGATATTTTATTGAACTTTAGATGTTTGTCTTTGAAATGTTCAATTTCAGTTCAGTAAAACACTTTAAGCACTTTTATTTGGAAATGTTTTACTCTGCTTACCCTTTCCTAAATTATAGTAGTATCATTTTTAAGAAGGAAAACTTTACTGTTATAGAAACTGACTCAATCCTATTGGGGGCAGTTTACATCTCCATTGTTGCCCTCATTTCCAGCTCTGACCACCAGAGGGGGGAATCACACAATGAAAGGCTCCTTATAATCTACACACAACTATCAACATTCACCACAGCTCATCAAATAAACCTATAATGTCCAGAAAATGTCTTCGGCTGTGTACATATCTGGTGTTTTTCTCCACACTGATTGACTTGTTCTCCTCCGTGCTCTTCCTGTTGGACCACAGCCCATGGACATGATACTCCAGCTAAGGATGAAGGTCAAAGTGCAGCTCAGACTGAAGGAGGGATGTAAGTAGTCCTGAAAAATCTCTTTTTGTGAGGCTTATAACTGCTGAACCTCTACAATGCTGCAGAATAACCGATTACAGCATTTTTAAAACTTCGCCTGACTGTTCAATGATTGTTCAGAGCAGCTTTTGATTTTATACTCAAATATCTTTCTAGTTTTCTGACTAAAGTTTCATTTATATTTGTATCTTTCTTCCAGAGACCAGGACCAGAAAATGGCACCTGGTAAGACAAACATTTTATTGGTATCATATATTAATAAAACATATTTGAAAAGACAAACCAATTGCAAACATAAAAATGATAAATACAATGTGTATTGATAAAAGGCATCAAGACTGAAACCACACCTGAAATGGAGATAAAGTAACACCAAACATTAAATCAGTTTCTGATTGTGTAACTGTTGCATCAAAATAGCCCAGAATTTGTTGAGTCAGTGGTGACAATGTGGAAAGACTGTCCAATCATACCATGGTAACAAATCCTTCAAAATTTCCTGTGTATGGAAAAAGATTCTGATCACCACCGAAACTGAATCACTTCTCTCTCAGGCCACGACCAACATCCCAGAAAATGTAATTAACATCTTCTGAAACAAATAAAATCAGGAAAATCTTAAAATAACTAGAGAATTTGCATTTCCATGAAGGAAATGCGTTGAAATGCTGAGCGTGACTGAAACTGTGAAATGAAATTTCTAAAAGTAATGCAAAGAAAGTTGAAAATGTGACATGAATAGCTGTAAGCAGTAAATCATGGCTGAAAATGTTTGAAATGTGCAATAAAAATGTTTGCAGAACATTATAGTTACTGGAGTTCAGGTGTGTGTCGTGACCACGCTCTAACTTCAAAAAAATGTGCAAAAGTTGATGCTGCTTCAACAGTCATATCTCAGAAACTGTAGCAGATAGTGAAAAGTACATCAAAACTGTTTGCAGATGTGAAAGAAAGCAGAAAATGAATGACTGTTTTGTAACATGGTTAAATGTGTTGATATTTGGAGATGTACCTAATAAAGTGGCCAGTCAGTGTAAAGTATGGTTGAGAGTGTAAAGACAAGCATGATCACGCCATTAAAAAGAAGGATCTGTATTAGCTGGAGAAGAAAAGCACCCCAACCAGGAATTGAACCCAGGTTTTCCCACTCCGCAATCTGCTGCGTTATCTATTTATCCATGGGGTTAAATATGCTGAAACGCGGAAAGCAGACTATTTATCCTCAGCACAGCAGCTCAGCACTGATAATGCTTCCGGGAAAACGAACGCACGCTGTGTCTAAATCGAGATAGATATCAGGAAAAGGATTTCACCATGAGGGTCCCAAAAACCTGCTGAAACGTTTAATAAAATTCTTATGTCTGTACTGCTTAAAATGTTAACACAGTGACGAGTTAGAAACGTGCTTCACTCTGTGAAGTCCGGCTGTCCGGGTCTTCGGTCTGACGCGCTCTAACATGAAGGATTTCATCAAATGTTGGTGCTGCTTAAAAAATCATATTTAACAAACTGTATGCGCCAGCAAAAAGCTGAAGATATGTAACAATGGCTGAGAAGTCAGTGCAGCTTTTAAAGTATGAATGAAGTCTGTAGGTGGAAGCATGCCCAAGCTGTGGAGCTTCAAAGTTGCAGAAGTTTTCAGCGGAGCTGCGGAAACGTCCCATTGATTTCAATGTAAAAATACATGCACAAATTATTTTTTACTGTAAAAAGTATAAAGGTTAAACCTGTGAGAAATACAAGCGCACTTCTCATGAACATGCTGCATATGTCAGTTTTTTTCTGTGAAAATCTGTCGAATTTGAAGCCTGTGAAAGGCGCCTAAGTCTCACTGAGAAAAAGAACAAAATGGAGGTTAGGGAGAATAATATGTTGAAATGCTGACTCAGCATTTCAACATAATAAATAGCTAAAACAACTTAAAAAGTAAAAATTTGATTTGCTTAACTGGATAAAATGAATTTAAAGCAAATATGTGACCATTTATGTTTAGTTTGAAGATTATGCTTGACAGTAGTGGGGTGCGATATGACGATATAAAATCATTTAGGAATTTTATGTGGGGATGATCTCATAAAGCAGAAAGATTGTCAAATCCTCTGTGTTCCTGGTGCTCACCGGGTGAAAACATTAACTTCTATTGCAAGCCCTCATCTCACTCTCTTAAATCAAAAGTTTAGAGATGAGGAAGTCCATTTCAATATACCTACAAACGTAATATAGCCTATTAAAGTTGACAAAAGTAACTGCAGTCGCGGGAAATCCACCAAAAAATGGACAAAGCACAGCGCCTGCCTCTCGCCGTTTTACAGCAGGGCCAGCACACATACACGCACACACACACACACACACACACAGCCTTCTCTAATCATCCAATCAGCTGCCAGTATGCAAATGAGGCCAGAAGAGCCGTGGTGTGAGATTTCAGCACCAAGCGGTTCAGACACAGAAGACACAGCAAAACTGATGAATTGGTCTCAGAGATTGTCAGATAATTAAAAATAAACAACAATAACAAGGGGGAAAAAAAGCAATGTTAAATATAACATCTATATTTGTTCAGTCCTTTCTCCTGTTAAAGGGCAGTTTCTCAGTCACACAGGCACAGAGATGAGTGTCCACGTCCACTGAGGACAAATGACCTGACTGACAGCTCCCGACAAAACATAAAGCTGTGCTGTTAACAATAATTATAATAATAATAATAATAATAATTAAAGCTGCAAGCGGCGATGATCGGGCCCTCACCCCCAACGCACCAGTTGGGCCCTACCGCTACTGCCGCATATAGCTTCTGCAAAATGCTGCTGTTGTCAATCATTGGAATCTTTTCCAGTGCAAAAGTCCTTAGCCATATTGTGATTTGTAACAGAAATATTAGTACTACCTTTTTTTCATCTAAATATTTAGATTCTTTGACCATGAAAACATACCATTGGCAACTGGATTCATAATGATATCTATTTTAGTTCAGTAGTTATTCACAAAAATCACTTTTTTTGCCATGGCGGCCAGATGCTTATCTGGATCAACAACAAAATCGAATCAGTTCTACCTTTGCCCATGCTGAACATTTCCTGAAAATTTCATCCAACTCCACCCATTACTTTTTGAGTTATTTTGTTCACAGACTGACAGATGGACAGACAGATGGACAGACAGACAGACAGACAACAGCTCTCCCAAAAACATTACTTTCTTGGCAGGGAACCAAAAAGAAAAAGTGCAGAGTCGAACTGTGATCATGTGTGTTGAATTTGGGGAAGATTGGATAATTTATAACATGCATATTGTATGTAATTAATGTAATCTCTACAGCTTGGTGCGATTACAGTAGTAGAGAATTGAGCTTATATATGTGTTAGGAGGTGGACCTTGATCATGCTTGTGAATTTTGAAGCAGATTGGACCTTAAAGGAACACTCCGACTATTTTGGACCCACGCCCTTTCCCTATCATTGACAGAGTGAGACAAGCTCAAAAATACTTTTTTTGTGTCTCTGCGTCCAATGGCTGGCTCCCAGCTGTTAGCTCCGTAGGTAGCTTAGCTCAATCACTGGAAGTCAATAGGAGTCAAAGTCGGACTGACGAAAGTGGACAAAATACTCCTTGCAGTGGTCCTGTGGAGGGCGTATTAGCACCTAAAGTAAATCCGAATGGCTATAAAACATTTTAAAAGGCAAAATAGTGGTCCAGGGGATGGCTTATTAGCACGTGAAGTAAATCTGAATTTTTTAAATCCGTTAAAATAACGCTTTGATACACACACAGACCTGCGCATGCGCAGTGCTCAATCCGGCTGCCACTTCCGGTCCGTCCGCGGAGCACTGCACATGCGCAGATCTGCGTGTGTATCAAATCGTCATTTTAACAGATTGAAAAAGAGAACACGTCTTTTAAAATGTTTTATAACCATTCGGATTTACTTCACGTGCTAATAAGCCATCCCCTGGACCACTGTAAGGAGTATTTTGTCCACTTTCACAGTCCGTCTGCTACTTCCGGTCTGCGGAGCACTGCGCATGCGCAGGTCTGTTTTTATCTAAACGTTATTTTAACGGATTTAAGAAAGAAAACATGTCTTTTAAAATGTGATATAGCCATTCGGATTACTTTAGGTGCTAATACACCCTCCACAGGACCACTGCAAGGAGTATTTTGTCCACTTTCGTCAGTCCGACTTTGACTCCTATTGACTTCCAGTGATTGAGCTAAGCTACCTACGGAGCTAACAGCTGGGAGCCAGCCACTGGACGCAGAGACACAAAAAAGGTATTTTTGAGCTTGTCTCACTCTGTCAATGATAGGGAAAGGGCGTGGGTTCAAAATAGTCGGAGTGTTCCTTTAAATGAAGGAGTTAGAGTGATTTCCGGGTTCATGGCAATCAGTGAAGTTTGAGGCTTCGCCATGGCCACACTGTTTCACCTGAGGACACGACCTCAACACTGATGCTTCATTAAGGTGTGAAAACCCTTTCTGAGAATATTTGAAAAAAAAATATGTTGGAAAACGGAGGAGATTTTAATGATCAAGTAAAACATTAGAGTTCCTGTTGCCAGCAGGGGGTGCTATAGTTGAGAGTGAAACAAAGTATATAGATTATATCAGGCACGGGCAGTAAACATGTGTACATGTTTTGGTCCAAATCTAACATTGTACAAGAGAGTTATTAAGGTTTACGTGTTTTCCAAAAATGGTCAACTTTGTGCGTCCTTCCTGGCCACGCCCATTGTCCTATGAAATATCTTTTAATAGCTTTTAGTCGGCAATGTGTCTAGTATACACAAACCAAATCTGGAATTGATCAGATAAAAAACCTAGGAGGAGTTCGTTCAAATGCAAGCCTTAGAATCGCGAAAATCGGAATTTCAACGTTAATTTACGAACTCCCTGTCCGGAATTCTCAATGACAATTTATATATTTGTGATCGTCTTGGCCTGGGGGTTATGTCCAAAAAATTTCGTGCAAATCGGAGTTAGTGAAAAATTTGCCAAATTTGGGTGTGGTTTCTGGCCCCGCCCATTGACCTAGGAAAATTCTTTTAATAACTTTCATCATCAATGTGTCTAGTATACACAATCCAAATCTGGAGTTGATCCGATAAAAAACCTAGGAGGAGTTCGTTCAAATACGTACCCTGCAAATCGCCAAGATGTGACTTTCAACGCTAATTTGCAAACTTCCTGTTCGGAATTGACCATCGTCGTAAGAGACTTTTGTGTAGATCCGGGCATGATAGTTATGCCCGAAAAATTTCAGGTCGATCCGTGAAAGTAGCCAGAGGGTTGCAGTTTAAGGCCACTACGGGCGCTGTGGCACACTTTTTTGTGCAAACACTGGATTCATAATTTTTCGCCGTGACTGAACTTTGGGGATAGGGCGGTTATGCTTATCTCAAGTTGAAGGCACGGAATTTGGGGTTAAAGTGGAGCAAGAACAATTTAGCGACAATAGGGCCTTTCGCCAGCCGATCCGCCCATTCGCTCGGGCCGTTATGATAATAATAATAATAATAATAATAATAATAATAATAATAATAATAATAATAAAGCCAAAGCAGGAGAAAAAAATGAAGAAAAAAGTCATAAAATGTTCTGCTCTATATGTTGTTTTAAATTGGTAAATAAATCAGATTTAGATAAGATTTTTATTGAAATTTAAAGAAATTAGTTTGAGAACTGTTTTTCATTATTTACCTTAGTTTTAGTTTTGTAGATATAGACTTTAGTGTGTTCAGTTTTATTATACATCTAAATTTATTAAAGAATAATAACATCCAGTTAAATTTTACGTTATTGGTTGTGAAAATCTGGATTT